>JAQSEC010001585.1:0-14549 GCA_028564925.1 Lithobates sylvaticus
ACATTTTGGCAGCTGTATTCCAATTAACAACCTCATCTTAATCTTTTTTTCTTTCCACTCAATAAATGTAAAATTACAAAATTGTTATCTTAATCTAAACTAATCCCATTTTTATAAATTACCCATTAAACTGAATTTCATTTCCAACCAAAGGTTGTCTAAACCAGTTTCAATATATCTATATTATTAATAAAATTGTTAAACTCATATTAGAAATTGATACTCAAATGATAATTTCAATATCACACCCTAATGTATATCCACAGATAACGTTCCTTAAAGGGGGACATATTACTTAATTTTACTTAATTCCCTATTAAATGCACTGTTCCCACTATCAAAGGATATTCGATTTGTGTAATACACGGTTAAATGTAACCTTCATTTTACCATGTTTGGCAAACAGATTCAAAAAAAATTGTGATCACATTGTTTATCATTAGATTCGTTAACCCGGCACATAAAGTTATAAATGTTTTGTCTAAAAAACTGAAATTGGCATGGTGTCCTTCCAGCTTATCACTGACCTCTCATCCCAGCTACATTCTTTCAGGAGAGCACAAAGGAGGGGGTCACATCTGCGTACATGACACACACAAGCGATAGAACTAAAGGTTCCAGCATTCACACACATACACAAATATCTCTCTAAAATCGCTTACATTCTTCCCCATTTGTACACAACACATGCATATCATTCTCTCACTTTCTTTTAACTCTTTTACATACTTCCTTGCTAAATTTCTGCTTTCCTTATTTTGTTCTGATATCCTTTGCATCCAATGTATTGTAATACCATACTTCACATAATGTACCTTCTACGATCAGACGGGCAGCCATAGTGCTTATCCCATCTTCCATCTCTGACAACATATAAAATATTCAGTTTTAACTCTCATGTCTCTATTTCTTGACTTTACTAGTTGTAGTGCCTAACCCCAAATTCATCCCACAACTTAACATGAAAATGTCCCTTTCTGTCTAGTGTTAATTGTCACCCTTCATCCATCCTGCTCACATAGATAGCTGTTTCTCTAGCTGTGTACTCTGCATGATTCTTAGTCCCTGTGGACTTCGGTGGTAACCCAGTTACCCATTGTGGATCCATGTCCACTTTAATCATTAATCTAGGGGCTCAGTATAGGCGGAACCGCACCTTCGGTTCATATATAGCGCTCCTCTTGCGCTGGGCATTTTCGAGGGTCTCTTACCCTTCATTCCCTTACTTAATTTAATGCCCATTATGACTGGCCAGTCTTCTCTACATGTGCCTATACCCTCTTGCCTCTAAACTACTTTATCTAGCAGATGTACTACATATACCTGTGGACAGCACTATTCTTCCCTTTCTTATCTATAACACTCCGATGGACAGTAGACAGTGACAACATAACATATAACCACCAATAAATACAGTTCGATTAAGGGGAGTAAGATAGGTACCGTTTGTCCCGAAAATGCCTTACCGATCAAGGAAGTCTGATAACTCAAATGTAAGCAAAAAGGCTTACCTCAGCCGGCTGATTATCAGAAATTCCCGGATCGTCTCAAGCTCCTCGTTTCGGATACTCAGGGTCACCTTTTAACCCCTCCTAGGCAAAGCTCGCCACCTGTCCTGGAAATTTATAGATAGGCAACTCCTATCATCATATTGATTAGTGGTTCCAAATTATTAATAACTACTGCAGTAGGGAACAGACACAAAAGATACGCTCAGCATCTTTCCAAATAACCGTTCTGCTTTAATATGACGCAATTGAAGGGTTTATACACATGATTACGTAGGTATCACATTAATATTACAATTGTACGTTTATGGTAACAAGGGGCGTATCATAGGCAGGCTAATTCTAATCAGGACTCGAAAGAATGTAAACATGTACTGAAAACATTATTAGTGCCGTGTGCACAGCGAGGGCAGTGTGCAATACATACAAAATAGAATACAATTATATACAGAACTTACAAATTTCCATTACAACGGGCATCAAAGGTACCCCTAGACAGCTAACCTACTGGGGCACACAGCGGAGATGGGATGGCGGCGAAAGGTCCTTCAACAACCACGCAAGCTGGACAATTATTTCACCACAGGCCCAGGCAGGCTTTAACAAAATGGCGGAGGCACGCGAGCACAGCGGCTGAATCATCCGGCCGGACTGACCTCAGAGAGCCACCACACACCATCCGGAGCATCCCACACTGCCATCTTCCACAGCGGATCCTCCTCTGAAACCCAGAGCCCCTCCACACGGAGTCCGGCAAAGGCTAGGCTGCGGAGAGACTCCCCTGATAGGCCGCAAGCAAATCCAGATCCACTAATGGAGGTAAGCGGGCCGCAACACTCCACAGCTGCACAGGGGATGCCTGAAAGAGACCCCATAAATGATTTCCCGACCACAGATGCACCCATATCTGATACTACACTAAAAGAAATGCTGATGTCACTATAAGAATCTCTACATTTTGATATGGTGAAGGGAATTAATAACTGCCAAAAGGCAGTACAAGCACTAGGCACCAGGGTGGACAGAGTGGAACACAAGATGGGAAAATACACCTCCTCCTACAATGTACTGGTGGAAGCACACACAGCACAGGGGGAGGACATACAATGGATGAAGGATAAAATCGCAGACCTTGAGGATAGGTCCAGGAGGAAAAACCTCAAGCTGCAGGGTATTCCTGAATCTATCACCCCTAACCAACTCCTGCATGCCCAAGCTATGTTCTCTACGCTGGTGCCAGAACTGACAGTACAGGAACTCATAGTGGACAGAATACATAGGATCCCTAAACCCGCTTTTCTCCCTGAAGAAACACCACGTGATGTTCTTTTACTATCATGTAAAATATAAAATCCTGCTAGCATCCCCCAAGCTGGACAAAATTCCTTCACAATACGCTGACATAAAGATGCTGCCAGACTTCTCCAGACACACACTACAAAGGCGCAGAAACCTTGCGACCATAACTAAAGCACTAAGAACATCCCGCACAAGTGGAAATACCCAGAAACACTTTCAATAACTCATAATGGGGTCACTGTTATGATTTCTACATTGGAAGAAGGGATCGCGGCTTTAAGAAAAAGAAATGAGATAGGCAGTCATAAACTAAAACTATGTCAATTCCAGAAAATGTACCCTAGGTTGTAGACGCTATAACTTTTGTGCAAACCAATACATATACGCTTATTGACATTTTTTTTAAGACATGTGGCTGAATACATTTTGGCCTAAATGTATGAATAAAATTGAGTTTATTGGATTTTTCTTGTAACAAAAATTAGAAAATATTATTTTTTTTCGAAATTTTCAGTCTTTTTCCTTTTATATCGCAAAATATAAAAATCGCAGAGGCATTCAAATACCATCAAAAGAAAGCTCTGTGTGTGAAGAAAAGGACGCAAATTTCGTTTGGGTACAGCATTGCATGACCGCACAATTACCAGTTAAAGCAGCGCAGTGCCAAATTGTAAAAAGTCTTTAGGCTGCCAAATGGTCCGGGGCATAAGTGGTTTAAAGCAGGATTACCATGACCAGATATAACCCAGGTGGTTAGATTCAATGTTAACCTCAACCACTTCAGTTCTCGTAGCATTGCCTACTTGCTTAAAATGTTATTTTCCATGTAATCTATAGGACAAATTAAAGGATACATTCATCTTTTATAAAACAATAATAAATGCACATTGAAGGTAAAAAAATGTGCATTTATTATCTTTTTACACTGTGGCCTTTTCGGGACCACCCACTGTATATATACATCATGACTTTGACATTATATACCATGGTTATAGCAACAGATATCTGCGCTAAACCTATATTTTTACACAGTGGGCGATCCTCTTTCAGATAAAAGTGGTCCCGCCACGAGATCACTTTTATGGGCCGTGGAAGAAGTGCCCCTTCCACCGATCCCCGGTCATTTTCCCTGCTTACCAGTCGGTAGCCTTGAAAACAATTCGATGTGCTGGAGGAATGGGCAGGAAGTCGAGTGCGGACAAGATGGCCCCCACTCGACTCTATGCCCCTGGAGGACTAGAGCGACGTCAAACGTCACTTCTGCCCTCCAGTCTTAAAGGGCCCATTTTTTTTTGTGTAAAGGTAAAATTACATATTTTTTGCTTTTAAGTGTATATGTGAGATCTGAGATCTTTTTGAACTCAGATCTTGAATTAAAAAGACCCTGTCCTGCTTATTTCTATTACAAGGGATGTTTGCATTCCTTGTAATAGGAGTAACAGTGATCAAAAACATCAGACAGTGTAAAAATAAAAAATAAAAAGTAAAATAAACGCATACGCAAGTCACGCACACATATGTAAACGGTGTTCAAACCGTGAGGTATTGACACGAACGTTAGAGTCAGAGAAATAATTCTAGCACTAGACCTCCTCTGTAACTCTAAACAGGTAACCTGTAAAATTGTTTAAAGCATCGCCAATGGAGATTTTTAAGTACTGTAGTTTGTTGCCATTCCATAAGCATGCACAATTTTAAAGCATGACATGTTGAGTATCCATTTACTTGGGGTAACATCATCTTTCACATTAAACAAAAAAATTGAGCTAACTTTACTGTTTTCTTATTTTTTTATTTAAAAAAGTGTATATTTTTCATTGTGCAAATACAGTGAGACATTAAGTATTGCAACAATCTCCATTCTATTCGCTAGGGTCTCTGTTTGGGGGTTCAAAGTAATTTTCTAGCAAAAAATACTGAGTTTAACAACAAATGTCAGAAATAGGCTTGATCCAAAAGTTGTTAAAGCGGAAGTTCCAACCGTTTTTGTGTTTATTAAAAGTCAGCCGCTACAAAAAGTTTAGCAGCTGACTTTTAATAAAAAACACACTTACCTGTCCCATGATCCAGCAATGTGGCGGCTCGAATCCTCGCTCCTGTCCCTCTCCTCTCCTCTCCACAGCGCTGACATCACTACTGTGGGCACCCGGCTGTGACAGCTTGCGGCTTCACAGCCAGGTGTGCACTGCACATGCGCGAGTCGCACTGCGCATTCTGAGTGGCCAGGCAATCTTCAAGATTGCTGGGAGGGAGGGGAAGAGGAGGAGTCACCTAGGCGGCCCGGAGCGGAAGTGGGAGCTGTGTAGCTGTGAAGACTAGGTACCCGCTCCCCCCCCCCCCAAAGAAAAATGACATGCCATATGTGGCATGTCAGGGGATCAGGATTCCTTAAAGCAGAAGTTACACTTTTCAGTGGAGCTCTGCTTTTAAGCATTTGACCCATGATCAGCAGATCGCAGGTGCAATGCCGGAATCCTGCAGACTCTCAGTCAGCTATCTACCCAAACAGGCAGACAGTTACTGAACTGCAGGAAGAATCAATGACCTATGAAAGCGCTCACCAGCATCCTTGTAGTTCATTGAGAACTACAAGCTGTCTGCTGCAATGGAAGACGCTAGTTGTAGTTCATTCATTCACAGGAAACTTGGAATTAATGATGCGGCTGTGTGGGCAGAGTCCTGCACAGCTTTGCTGTTTTCAAGCCAGTCAGAATGAGGAGTGTTGGTGTTGGGAGGTGGGTGTTTAGGAGCTTGTTATTTGTTACACCCTAAATATGGGTGTAAAATGTCACATGATCCTAAAGATGAATGCATACTTTAAGGTAAGAAAGATTGTTTTTTATTATTTTTTATTATTTTGACCAGTGTTACATTTAGTTTACTTGAAATAAAAAGTATATATTTTATTCTCAAATTTTTCCCATTTAAAATTACACTGAAATGATAATTATTGTACAAAGCCTGGCTGAGTTATTTGCAAATGAAAACATAAATTTTTCTTAATTTTTGAAAACTAAAAAAAATAATCTATATAAATGGAAAAAGTAAGCATTCATTTAAAAACAGTAGATTTTTTTTTAAAAATACAAAAAGTAATAGCTAGGGAGAGAAAAGACATAATTAGGGACAATTAGAGATAATTAAGAGTAAATATACAGTAGGGTTGAAAAAGAATACATTTTAATTTTAAAAAATCCTACTTGTAAGGTTTCTTTTTATGCTACTATGTGAAGATTAAAGGTCACAGATTTGGTTTACATGAATGAATAAAACAGTACAGTATATACAACAAAACAATACATCATATTTACTCAATGACACTTGCAGACTGTCTGCAAGTGTCATTTTACCTAGCAGCACGTGCATTTTGACAGCCTGGTATGTTGTGGCAACGCTTGACCACTGCAAACAAGACATGGTGCAAGAAAAAAAATAAAAACCCATGAAAATAATATACTCTGAAAGTCAAAATGAACAATGTTCACTGTAGACCCTGTACAATTTTCATACTTGTATTTTCATACAAGTAAATGGGGGGGGGGGGGGTGCATGCATTCCCATAATCAGACAGAAGAAGTAAAATATTTTTTTTTATTATTATTAAGCTTTCCCTTATTGGCCTTTTGTTCAAGCAAGAAAATTAACTGCATTCATTTTTTATTTTTACTCTTTGAAATAAATTAAGAAAACAATAGATTACCTGTGGTGTGTCTAATGCCTCGTACACACGTACGGACTTTTGCCGGCGGACCTAAGTCCAGCGGACAATCCGCTGGACTTTCCGGCTAGGTCCGCTGGACTTTCCGAGGGTGTGGACTTGCCCACACACGCACGGACTTGTCCAGCGGATAATCCGCCGGCCAAAAGTCCGCGGGACTTTTGAAAATGAACGGACTTGCCCACACACGGAGCAGTCCGTTCATTTCGAACGTAACTTCAGGTTACGTAGCTAGCGTAGGCAGTTACTGCCGCCGCGCTAGCTCCGTGACCTGGCATGGATTTAAAGGGAATCCCCACGCCGAAAAAACGGCGTGAGGGTTCCCCCCAAATCCATGTCAGACCCTCATCCGAGCACGCAGCCTGGCAGGCCAGGAAAGGGGTGGGGACGAACGAGCGCCCCCCCCCCTCCTGAGCCGTACCAGGCCGCGTGCCCTCAACATGGGGGGTGCCCTGGGGAAAGGGGGGCCGTGCGGCCCCCCCACCCCAAAGCACCTTGTCCCCATGTTGATGAGGACAAGGGCCTCTTCCCGACAACCCTGGCCGTTGGTTGTCGGGGTCTGCGGGCGGGGGCTTATCGGAATCTGGGAACCCCCTTTAATAAGGGGGCCCCCAGATCCCGGCCCCCCACCCTATGTGAATGAGTATGGGGTACGATGTACCCCTACCCATTCACCTAAGGTGTAAAATGTAAAGTAAAAAAAAAAAAACACCCACACTTTTGAAAAAATAGTTTATTGCACTGCTCCGGGGGTCTTCTTCCGTCTTGGGGGTCTTCTCGCCGGACTCCCCCGCCATTTACCAAGCTCTTTTACCGAGCGAGGGGAGTCCGGCTACCTTCTTCGTCGTCGCCGCCGTCTGGGGGTCTCGATCCGCCTTCGGGGGTCTTCTTCCGTCTTGGGGGTCTTCTCGCCGGACTCCTCCCCTCTCTTCTGCTCTTTTACCTAGCTCTTTCACGAGGGGAGGTGTCCGGCTACCTTCTTCGTCGTCGCCGCCGTCGTCTGGGGGTCTCGATCCGCCTTCGGGGGTCTTCCGGGGGTCTCTTCTGTTCTTGCGGCGGTCGTCGTCTTCCGCGCCGCCGGCGCCTTCTTCTTCTTCTTGTCCTTCTTGTTCTTCTTCTTCTTCCGATGTTGACCCGACGCTCTCTCTGCCCGGAATGCCTGTGCCGCTCTGAGCTCGGACTTATATAGGGACATGGGCGACAGGGTCACATGCACATGTCACATGGTGACCCCGCCCCCTTGTGTTGTCACAGTCCCGGAGGATGCTGGGACTGTGACATCGCAAGGGGGCGGGGTCACCATGTGACATGAACATGTGACCCTGTCGCCCATGTCCCTATATAAGTCCGAGCTCAGAGCGGCACAGGCATTCCGGGCAGAGAGAGCGTCGGGTCAACATCGGAAGAAGAAGAAGAAGAAGAAGAACAAGAAGGACAAGAAGAAGGACAAGGCGCCGGCGGCGCGGAAGACGACGACCGCCGCAAGAACAGAAGAGACCCCCGGAAGACCCCCGAAGGCGGATCGAGACCCCCAGACGACGGCGGCGACGACGAAGAAGGTAGCCGGACACCTCCCCTCGTGAAAGAGCTAGGTAAAAGAGCAGAAGAGAGGGGAGGAGTCCGGCGAGAAGACCCCCCAAGACGGAAGAAGACCCCCGAAGGCGGATCGAGACCCCCAGACGGCGGCGACGACGAAGAAGGTAGCCGGACTCCCCTCGCTCGGTAAAAGAGCTTGGTAAATGGCGGGGGAGTCCGGCGAGAAGACCCCCAAGACGGAAGAAGACCCCCGGAGCAGTGCAATAAACTATTTTTTCAAAAGTGTGGGTGTTTTTTTTTTTTACTTTACATTTTACACCTTAGGTGAATGGGTAGGGGTACATCGTACCCCATACTCATTCACATAGGGTGGGGGGCGGGATCTGGGGGCCCCCTTATTAAAGGGGGTTCCCAGATTCCGATAAGCCCCCGCCCGCAGACCCCGACAACCAACGGCCAGGGTTGTCGGGAAGAGGCCCTTGTCCTCATCAACATGGGGACAAGGTGCTTTGGGGTGGGGGGGCCGCACGGCCCCCCTTTCCCCAGGGCACCCCCCATGTTGAGGGCACGCGGCCTGGTACGGCTCAGGAGGGGGGGGGGGGGGGCGCTCGTTCGTCCCCACCCCTTTCCTGGCCTGCCAGGCTGCGTGCTCGGATGAGGGTCTGACATGGATTTGGGGGGAACCCTCACGCCGTTTTTTCGGCGTGGGGATTCCCTTTAAATCCATGCCAGGTCACGGAGCTAGCGCGGCGGCAGTAACTGCCTACGCTAGCTACGTAACCTGAAGTCACGTGCTAAATGAACGGACTTGCCGATGAGCGGCAAGTCCCTTCATTTCAAAAGTCCCGCGGACTTGCCCACTAACGGCGGGATTGTCCGCTGGACTTCCAAGTCCAGCGGATAATTTGAGAACAAAACCTGAAACTTTAGTCCGCCGTACTTTGGCGCCAAAAAGTCCGCCGGCGCCCACACACGAGGGGATTATCCTCTGGACTTCAGTCCAGAGGATAATCCCGCGGGATTGTCCCTTCGTGTGTACGCGGCCTAACTGTTGCCATGGAATGATAAAACCTGCTCTGCCAGGCAGCCAAAGGACCAGAGGTCTTTTTTCAATTTTGCACTGCACTGCTTTAACTGGTAATTGCGCGGTCATGCAATGTTGTAACCAAACGAAATTTGCGTCCTTTTCTTCCCACAAATAGAGCTTTCTTTTGATGGTATTTGATTGCCTCTGTGATTTTTATTTTTTGCGCTATAAACGGAAAAAGACCGCAAATTTTGAAAAAAAAAGATATTTTTCTACTTTTTGTTATAAGAAAAATCCAATAAACTCAATTTTAGTCAAACATTTGGGCCAAAATGTATTCAGCCACATGTCATTAGTAAAAAAAATGCCAATAAGCGTATATTTATTGGTTTGCGCAAAAGTTATAGCGTCTACAAACTAGAGTACATTTTCTGGAATTTACACCGCTTTTAATTTATGACTGCCTATCTCATTTCTTGAGGTGCTAAAATGGCAGGGAAGTACAAAACCCCCCCAAATGACCCCATTTTGGAAAGTAGACACCCCAAGCTATTTGCTGAGAGGCATGTTGAGCCCATTGAATATTTTTTTTTTTAGTCCCAAGGGATTGAATAAAGACAAAAAAAAAAATTTTTTTTCATAAAGTTGTCACTAAATGATATATTGCTCACACATGCCATGGTTATATGTGGAGATGCACCCCAAAATACATTTTGCTGCTTCTCCCGAGTATGGGGATACCACATGTGTGGGACTTTTTGGGAGCCTAGCCACGCACGGGGCCCCGAAACCCAATCAACGCCTTCAGGGTTTCACTCCTCACTACCTATCACAGTTTTGAAGGCCATAAAATGCCAAAATAGCACAAAACCCCCCCCAAATGACCCCATTTTGGAAAGTAGACACCCCAAGCTATTTGCTGAGAGGCATGTTGAGTACATGGAATATTTTTATATTTTGCCACAAGTTGAGGGAATATTACAAACTTTTTTTTTTTTTGCCCAAAGTTGTCACTAAATGATATATTGCCCACACATGCCATGGGCATATGTGGAATTACACCCCAAAATACATTCTGCTGCTTCTCCTGAGTACGGGGATACCACATGTGTGGGACTTTTTGGGAGCCTATCCGCATACGGGACCCCGAAAACCAAGCACCGCCTTCAGGATTTCTAAGGGCATAAATTTTTGATTTCACTCCTCACTACCTATCACTACCTATCACAGTTTTGAAGGCCATAAAATGCCAAGATGGCACAAAACCCCCCCAAATGACCCCATTTTGGAAAGTAGACACCCCAAGCTATTTGCTGAGAGGCATGTTGAGCCCATTGAATATTTTTTTTTTTAGTCCCAAGTGATTGAATAAAGACAAAAAAAAAAAAAAAAATGTATTCAAAAAGTTGTCACTAAATGATATATTGCTCACACATGCCATGGTTATATGTGGAATTGCACCCCAAAATACATTTTGCCACTTCTCCTGAGTACGGGGATACCACATGTGTGGGACTTTTTGGGAGCCTAGCCGCGTACGGGGCCCCGAAACCCAAGCACCACCTTCAGCATTTCTAAGGGTGTAAATTTTTGATTTCACTCCTCACTACCTATCACAGTTTCGAAGGCCATAAAATGCCAAAATTGCACAAAACCCCCCCAAATGACCCCATTTTGGAAAGTAGACACCCCAAGCTATTTGCTGAGAGGCATGTTGAGTACATGGAATATTTTATATTTTGCCACAAGTTGCGGGAATATTACAAACTTTTTTTTTTTTTTTGCCCAAAGTTGTCACTAAATGATATATTGCCCACACATGCCATGGGCATATGTGGAATTACACCCCAAAATACATTCTGCTGCTTCTCCTGAGTACGGGGATACCACATGTGTGGGACTTTTTGGGAGCCTATCCGCATACGGGACCCCGAAAACCAAGCACCACTTTCAGGATTTCTAAGGGCATAAATTTTTGATTTCACTCCTCACTACCTATCACTACCTATCACAGTTTTGAAGACCATAAAATGCCAAGATGGCACAAAACCCCCCCAAATGACCCCATTTTGGAAAGTAGACACCCCAAGCTATTTGCTGAGAGGCATGTTAAGCCCGTTGAATATTTTTTTTTTTAGTCCCAAGTGATTGAATAAAGACAAAAAAAATAAATAAAAAAAATGTATTCAAAAAGTTGTCACTAAATGATATATTGCTCACACATGCCATGGTTATATGTGGAATTGCACCCCAAAATACATTTTGCTGCTTCTCCTGAGTATGGGGATACCACATGTGTGGGACTTTTTGGGAGCCTAGCCGCGTACGGGGCCCCGAAACCCAAGCACCGCCTTCAGGATTTCTAAGGGTGCAAATTTTTGATTTCACTCCTCACTACCTATCACAGTTTCGAAGGCCATAAAATGCCAAAATAGCACAAAACCCCCCCAAATGACCCCATTTTGGAAAGTAGACACCCCAAGCTATTTGTTGAGAGGCATGGTGAGTATTTTACAGCTCTCATGTGTTTTTGAAAATGAAGAAAGTAAAGAAAAAAAAAATTTTTTTTTTTCTTTTTTCAATTTTCAAAACATTGTGACAAAAAGCGAGATCTGCAAAATACTCACCATACCTCTCAGCAAATAGCTTGGGGTGTCTACTTTCCAAAATGGGGTCATTTGGGGGTGGTTTGTGCCATCTGGGCATTCCATGGCCTCCGAAACTGTGATTGGCAGTGAGGAGTGAAATAAAAAAATTACACCCTTAGAAAGCCTGAAAGCGGTGCTTGGATTTTGGGGTCCCGTACGCGGCTAGGCTCCCAAAAAGTCCCACACATGTGGTATCCCCGTACTCAGGAGAAGCAACAGAATGTATTTTGGGGTGTATCTCCACATATGCCCATGGCATGTTTGAGCAATATATCATTTAGTGACAAGTTTTTGTAAAAAAAAATATTATTTTTTTTTTTTTGTCATTATTCAATCTCTTGGGACCAAAAAAAAAAATATTTAATGGGCTCAACATTGCTCTCAGCAAATAGCTTGGGGTGTCTACTTTCCAAAATGGGGTCATTTGGGGGGGGTTTGAACTGTCCTGGCATTTTATGCACAACATTTAGAAGCCTATGTCACACGTCACCCACTCTTCTAACCACTTGAAGATAAAGCCCTTTCTGACACTTTTTGTTTACATGAAAACATATTTTTTTTTTGCAAGAAAATTACGTTGAACCCCCAAACACTATATATATTGTTAAAGCAAAGGCCCTACAGATTAAAATGGTGGGTGTTGCATTTTTTTTTTCCACACAGTATTTGCGCAGCGATTTTTCAAACGCATTTTTTGTGGAAAAAATACACTTTTTTTTATTTTAATGCACTTAAACACACTATATTGCTCAAATTTTTGATGAAATAAAAAATATGATCTTAGGCCGAGTACATGGATACCAAACACGACATGCTTTAAAATTGCGCACAAACACGCAGTGGCGACAAACTACATACATTTTTAAAAGCCTTTAAAAGCCTTTACAGGTTACCACATTAGATTCATGGAGGAGGTCTACTGCTAAAATTACTGCCCTCGATCTGACCTTCGCGGTGATACCTCACATGCATGGTGCAATTGCTGTTTACATATGACGCCAGACCAACGCTTGTGTTCGCCTTTGCGCAAAAGAAGGGGGGGCCGGGGTGCAGTTTTTTTTTTTTTTTTTTTTTTAGTTTTTCTTTTTATTTAGCTTTTTTATTTTATTTTTAAACTGTTCCTTCCATTTTTTTTTCTTAGTTGTCATTTTTATTGTTATCGCAGGGAATGTAAATATCCCCTATGATAGCAATAGGCAGTGACAGGTACTCTTTTTTTGAAAAAATTGGGGTCTATTAGACCCTAGATCTTTCCTCTGCCCTCAAAGCATCTGACCACACCAAGATCGGTGTGATAAAATGCTTTCCCAATTTCCCAATGGCGCGGTGGGTATGCCCACCATTAGAATACCTCCCTTCATCCACCCACTTCTAATGATGGGCATACATGCACCATTTATATATGCCGAAGCATGGGGGCATCCTCCTGCAAAAAAAGTTATGCCACGTACACATGGTCGGACTTTTTTCGACCGTATGTACGTGGCATTAGGAGCAAAATCGCTCCTCCGCCCTCTGCTGCCCCCATGCTTCGGCATATATGCTCTTTTTTTTAACTGTGGTGGTGAAATCACCTCCTACAGCATTGGAGTCGCGGCTTTATGTATCGTGGGAGCAAACGCTGTTGCTGTCAAGATAAATAAATCCACGCTGCAACTGAATGGCGTACCTGCTAAGCAAATAATGGTTAACATTAAAACAAAGTAACATTACAGTATAACAGTAAGACCTTACCATACCATACCTGCAAAGCAAATACCAAAAAAAAAACATAGTAAAAAATAAAACATTTTGTTAACGCAACCGGTGCCTAAAATATATATATGCCGAAGCATGGGGGCATCCTCCCGCAAAAAAGTTATGCCACGTACACATGGTCGGACTTTTTTTTCGACCGTATGTACGTGGCATTAGGAGCAAAATCGCTCCTCCGCCCTCTGCTGCCCCCATGCTTCGGCATATATGCTCTTTTTTTTAACTGTGGTGGTGAAATCACCTCCTACAGCGTTGGAGTCGCGGCTTTATGTATCGTGGGAGCAAACGCTGTTGCTGTCAAGATAAATAAATCCACGCTGCAACTGAATGGCGTACCTGCTAAGCAAATAATGGTTAACATTAAAACAAAGTAACATTAGAGTATAACAGTAAGACCTTACCATACCATACCTGCAAAGCAAATACCAAAAAAAAAACATAGTAAAAAATAAAACATTTTGTTAACGCAACCGGTGCCTAAAATATATATATGCCGAAGCATGGGGGCATCCTCCCGCAAAAAAGTTATGCCACGTACACATGGTCGGACTTTTTTCGACCGTATGTACGTGGCATTAGGAGCAAAATCGCTCCTCCGCCCTCTGCTGCCCCCATGCTTCGGCATATATGCTCTTTTTTTTAACTGTGGTGGTGAAATCACCTCCTACAGTGTTGGAGTCGCGGCTTTATGTATCGTGGGAGCAAACGCTGTTGCTGTCAAGATAAATAAATCCGCGCTGCAACTGAATGGCGCACCTGAAAACAAAAAAATGGTTAACAATAAAACATACCTGAAAAGCAAGCATGATAAAACATAATAAAACATTGCAGAATAGAATAGAGTAAAAAAGAGCAACAATAGAGAGAGAACAATAAAACGACAACTATTTTTGGTTTTTTATTTTATATTTTTTTTGGGTTTTTTTTTTTTTTTTGTACTTTTTTTTTTTATTTTTATTTTTTACACTTTTTTTTTAAACTATAACTATAATTTTAACTGTAACGGTCGGGTCTCAAAATGCGATGGCATTCTTGAGACCCTGTAACTATAATTTTAA
>JAQSEC010000113.1:0-14660 GCA_028564925.1 Lithobates sylvaticus
TTTTCTAGTTCTTGAGTTTACTACCACTGGTCACACTCCCATGCGTTTTTAAACACAAGAAAAGTCGCATGACTTCTCATAATACCTTTTTTTTGTTCTTTTTTTTGGTGTGAATTATAGACCTTTTTTATAGGGTCTGTGAGAACACAATCAAAAACCACGTTAAGAAATAGGGTTTCACATATTCTTATCACATTGAATTGTTTTTTCTGTTTTCTTCTGATTTGCACTTTTTGAGAACGTGACCCTTCTTATCGTCGGGTCATCTTATCACTACAGACTGTCAGATCCTCTTGTCTCATACAAGAGATATGAGTGATTATTTGATCATCAACACACCTGTCATGCATTTTTGCCCATAAAGTTTGAACTCCCTATGCGGTTTTATGCAAAACAGGGACACTTATCCTTTTTCCACTTCTTCCTTTGATTTTGTTACATTTCAGGGTTTTATATCCCTTTATTTATGTTTGCAAACTAATTTATTTTACATAAGCGCTGCACTTTTATAATTATATAAAAATGAATCAGTCTTGGATCACCAAGCACCTGATGCTGATGTACCGAATAATTGTTTTATGAATGTGAGATCCCTTGAAGACTGCCTATGCTCATGCTGAGTGACTATGCTGTTTTGCTGAGTGACTATCCTATTCCTCCTCAATGTTCATGTTGATAGCTTCTAAGAACATTTTTGGTTCTGGGCACCACCACCAGTGGCTAAAGCCCAATTTTTCTGCCCCTGGTTAACAGGGATGTGTAATTACAATTGTTGCTGTAATATTTTGCAGCAGGGCTCATTCCTGCGCTCAACAAGAGTATCTGTGAGGGGTTGCAATGTTGTGGCACCACCACCACTGCCCAAGGCCCAATTTTTCTGCCCCTGTTTAACAGGGTCGTGTAATTAATTTTTACTGTAATATTTTGCAGAAGGGCTCGTTCCTGCACTCAACAAGAGTATATGTGAGGGGTTGCAGTGTTGTGGCACCACCACCACTGCCTAAGGACCAATTTTTCTGCCCCTTTAACAGGGGCGTGTAATTAACATTTTTGATCTACTATTTCACAGCAGGGCCCGTTCCTGCACCCACCAAGAGTAACTGTGAGGGCTTACAGTGTTGTGGCACCACCACCACACCCCCACCACCAATGGCCCAATTTGTATGCCCCTGTTCAAAAGGGGCATGTAATTACAATTCTTGATATAATATTTCACAGCAGGGCCCGTTCCTGCGCTCAACAAGAGTATCTGTGAGGGGGTGTAGTGTTGTGGCACCACCACCACTGACTAAGGCCCAATTTTTCTGCCCCTGTTTAACCACTTTAGCCCCGGACCAATTGTCAGCTTAAGGACCAGAGGTCTTTTTTCAATTTCGCACTGCACTACTTTAACTGGTAATTGCGCGGTCATGCAATTTTGTAACCAAACGAAATTTGCGTCCTTTTCTTCCCACAAATAGAGCTTTCTTTTGATGGTATTTGATTGCCTCTGTGATTTTTATTTTTTGCGATATAAACGGAAAAGGAGCGAAAATTTGAAAAAAAAAAAAAAGAGATTTTCTACTTTTTGTTATAAAAAAAATCTAATAAACTCAATTTTAGTCAAACATTTGGGCCAAAATGTATTCAGCCACATGTCTTTAGTAAAAAAAATGCCAATAAGCGTATATTTATTGGTTTGCGCAAAAGTTATAGCGTCTACAAACTAGAGTACATTTTCTGGAATTTACACGGCTTTTAATTTATGACTACCTATCTCATTTCTTGAGGTGCTAAAATGGCAGGGAAGTACAAAACCCCCCCAAATGACCCCATTTTGGAAAGTAGACACCCCAAGCTATTTGCTGAGAGGCATGTTGAGCCCATTGAATATTTTTTTTTTTAGTCCCAAGGGATTGAATAAAGACAAAAAAAAAAAAAAAAAAAATTTTTTTTTCATAAAGTTGTCACTAAATGATATATTGCTCACACATGCCATGGTTATATGTGGAGATGCACCCCAAAATACATTTTGCTGCTTCTCCCGAGTATGGGGATACCACATGTGTGGGACTTTTTGGGAGCCTAGCCGCGCACGGGGCCCCGAAACCCAATCAACGCCTTCAGGGTTTCTAAGGGTGCAAATTTTTGATTTCACTCCTCACTACCTATCACAGTTTTGAAGGCCATAAAATGCCAAAATAGCACAAAACCCCCCCAAATGACCCCATTTTGGAAAGTAGACACCCCAAGCTATTTGCTGAGAGGCATGTTGAGTACATGGAATATTTTATATTTTGCCACAAGTTGCGGGAATATTACAAACTTTTTTTTTTTTTGCCCAAAGTTGTCACTAAATGATATATTGCCCACACATGCCATGGGCATATGTGGAATTACACCCCAAAATACATTCTGCTGCTTCTCCTGAGTACGAGGATACCACATGTGTGGGACTTTTTGGGAGCCTATCCGCATACGGGACCCCGAAAACCAAGCACCGCCTTCAGGATTTCTAAGGGCATAAATTTTTGATTTCACTCCTCACTACCTATCACTACCTATCACAGTTTTGAAGGCCATAAAATGCCAAGATGGCACAAAACCCCCCCAAATGACCCCATTTTGGAAAGTAGACACCCCAAGCTATTTGCTGAGAGGCATGTTGAGCCCATTGAATATTTTTTTTTTTAGTCCCAAGTGATTGAATAAAGAAAAAAAAAAAAAAAAAAAAAAATGTATTCAAAAAGTTGTCACTAAATGATATATTGCTCACACATGCCATGGTTATATGTGGAATTGCACCCCAAAATACATTTTGCCACTTCTCCTGAGTACGGGGATACCACATGTGTGGGACTTTTTGGGAGCCTAGCCGCGTACGGGGCCCCGAAACCCAAGCACCACCTTCAGCATTTCTAAGGGTGTAAATTTTTGATTTCACTCCTCACTACCTATCACAGTTTCGAAGGCCATA
Source organism: Lithobates sylvaticus (assembly GCA_028564925.1). Classification (NCBI taxonomy): domain Eukaryota; kingdom Metazoa; phylum Chordata; class Amphibia; order Anura; family Ranidae; genus Lithobates; species Lithobates sylvaticus. The sequence goes on from JAQSEC010000113.1 coordinate 2,957, forward strand.
AAATGCCAAAATTGCACAAAACCCCCCCAAATGACCCCATTTTGGAAAGTAGACACCCCAAGCTATTTGCTGAGAGGCATGTTGAGTACATGGAATATTTTATATTTTGCCACAAGTTGCGGGAATATTACAAACTTTTTTTTTTTTTGCCCAAAGTTGTCACTAAATGATATATTGCCCACACATGCCATGGGCATATGTGGAATTACACCCCAAAATACATTCTGCTGCTTCTCCTGAGTACGGGGATACCACATGTGTGGGACTTTTTGGGAGCCTATCCGCATACGGGACCCCGAAAACCAAGCACCGCCTTCAGGATTTCTAAGGGCATAAATTTTTGATTTCACTCCTCACTACCTATCACTACCTATCACAGTTTTGAAGGCCATAAAATGCCAAGATGGCACAAAACCCCCCCAAATGACCCCATTTTGGAAAGTAGACACCCCAAGCTATTTGCTGAGAGGCATGTTGAGCCCGTTGAATATTTTTTTTTTTAGTCCCAAGTGATTGAATAAAGACAAAAAAAAAAAGAAAAAAAAAAATTTATTCAAAAAGTTGTCACTAAATGATATATTGCTCACACATGCCATGGTTATATGTGGAATTGCACCCCAAAATACATTTTGCTGCTTCTCCTGAGTATGGGGATACCACATGTGTGGGACTTTTTGGGAGCCTAGCCGCGTACGGGGCCCCGAAACCCAAGCACCGCCTTCAGGATTTCTAAGGGTGCAAATTTTTGATTTCACTCCTCACTACCTATCACAGTTTCGAAGGCCATAAAATGCCAAAATAGCACAAAACCCCCCCAAATGACCCCATTTTGGAAAGTAGACACCCCAAGCTATTTGTTGAGAGGCATGGTGAGTATTTTACAGCTCTCATGTGTTTTTGAAAATGAAGAAAGTAAAAAAAAAAAATTTTTTTTTTTTCTTTTTTCAATTTTCAAAACATTGTGACAAAAAGCGAGATCTGCAAAATACTCACCATACCTCTCAGCAAATAGCTTGGGGTGTCTACTTTCCAAAATGGGGTCATTTGGGGGTGGTTTGTGCCATCTGGGCATTCCATGGCCTCCGAAACTGTGATTGGCAGTGAGGAGTGAAATAAAAAAATTACACCCTTAGAAAGCCTGAAAGCGGTGCTTGGATTTTGGGGTCCCGTACGCGGCTAGGCTCCCAAAAAGTCCCACACATGTGGTATCCCCGTACTCAGGAGAAGCAACAGAATGTATTTTGGGGTGTATCTCCACATATGCCCATGGCATGTTTGAGCAATATATCATTTAGTGACAAGTTTTTGTAAAAAAAAATATTATTTTTTTTTTTTTTTCATTATTCAATCTCTTGGGACCAAAAAAAAAAATATTTAATGGGCTCAACATTGCTCTCAGCAAATAGCTTGGGGTGTCTACTTTCCAAAATGGGGTCATTTGGGGGGGGTTTGAACTGTCCTGGCATTTTATGCACAACATTTAAAAGCCTATGTCACACGTCACCCACTCTTCTAACCACTTGAATATAAAGCCCTTTCTGACACTTTTTGTTTACATGAAAACATATTTTTTTTTTGCAAGAAAATTACGTTGAACCCCCAAACACTATATATATTGTTAAAGCAAAGGCCCTACAGATTAAAATGGTGGGTGTTGCATTTTTTTTTTCCACACAGTATTTGCGCAGCGATTTTTCAAACGCATTTTTTGTGGAAAAAATACACTTTTTTTTATTTTAATGCACTAAAACACACTATATTGCTCAAATTTTTGATGAAATAAAAAATATGATCTTAGGCCGAGTACATGGATACCAAACACGACATGCTTTAAAATTGCGCACAACACGCAGTGGCGACAAACTACATACATTTTTAAAAGCCTTTAAAAGCCTTTACAGGTTACCACATTAGATTCACGGAGGAGGTCTACTGCTAAAATTACTGCCCTCGATCTGACCTTCGCGGTGATACCTCACATGCATGGTGCAATTGCTGTTTACATATGACGCCAGACCAACGCTTGTGTTCGCCTTTGCGCAAAAGAAGGGGGGGCAGGGGTGCTTTTTTTTTTTTTTTTTTTTTTTTTTTTTTAGTTTTTCTTTTTATTTAGCTTTTTTATTTTATTTTTAAACTGTTCCTTCCATTTTTTTTTTCTTAGTTGTCATTTTTATTGTTATCGCAGGGAATGTAAATATCCCCTATGATAGCAATAGGCAGTGACAGGTACTCTTTTTTTGAAAAAATTGGGGTCTATTAGACCCTAGATCTTTCCTGTGCCCTCAAAGCATCTGACCACACCAAGATCGGTGTGATAAAATGCTTTCCCAATTTCCCAATGGCGCGGTGGGTATGCCCACCATTAGAATACCTCCCTTCATCCACCCACTTCTAATGATGGGCATACATGCACCATTTATATATGCCGAAGCATGGGGGCATCCTCCCGCAAAAAAAGTTATGCCACGTATACATGGTCGAACTTTTTTCGACCGTATGTACGTGGCATTAGGAGCAAAATCGCTCCTCCGCCCTCTGCTGCCCCCATGCTTCGGCATATATGCTCTTTTTTTTAACTGTGGTGGTGAAATCACCTCCTACAGCATTGGAGTCGCGGCTTTATGTATCGTGGGAGCAAACGCTGTTGCTGTCAAGATAAATAAATCCACGCTGCAACTGAATGGCGTACCTGCTAAGCAAATAATGGTTAACATTAAAACAAAGTAACATTACAGTATAACAGTAAGACCTTACCATACCATACCTGCAAAGCAAATACCAAAAAAAAAACATAGTAAAAAATAAAACATTTTGTTAACGCAACCGGTGCCTAAAATATATATATGCCGAAGCATGGGGGCATCCTCCCGCAAAAAAGTTATGCCACGTACACATGGTCGGACTTTTTTCGACCGTATGTACGTGGCATTAGGAGCAAAATCGCTCCTCCGCCCTCTGCTGCCCCCATGCTTCGGCATATATGCTCTTTTTTTTAACTGTGGTGGTGAAATCACCTCCTACAGCGTTGGAGTCGCGGCTTTATGTATCGTGGGAGCAAACGCTGTTGCTGTCAAGATAAATAAATCCACGCTGCAACTGAATGGCGTACCTGCTAAGCAAATAATGGTTAACATTAAAACAAAGTAACATTAGAGTATAACAGTAAGACCTTACCATACCATACCTGCAAAGCAAATACCAAAAAAAAAACATAGTAAAAAATAAAACATTTTGTTAACGCAACCGGTGCCTAAAATATATATATGCCGAAGCATGGGGGCATCCTCCCGCAAAAAAGTTATGCCACGTACACATGGTCGGACTTTTTTCGACCGTATGTACGTGGCATTAGGAGCAAAATCGCTCCTCCGCCCTCTGCTGCCCCCATGCTTCGGCATATATGCTCTTTTTTTTAACTGTGGTGGTGAAATCACCTCCTACAGTGTTGGAGTCGCGGCTTTATGTATCGTGGGAGCAAACGCTGTTGCTGTCAAGATAAATAAATCCGCGCTGCAACTGAATGGCGCACCTGAAAACAAAAAAATGGTTAACAATAAAACATACCTGAAAAGCAAGCATGATAAAACATAATAAAACATTGCAGAATAGAATAGAGTAAAAAAGAGCAACAATAGAGACAGAACAATAAAACGACAACTATTTTTGGTTTTTTATTTTATTTTTTTTTTGGGTTTTTTTTTTTTTTTTTGTACTTTTTTATTTTTTTTTTATTTTTTACACTTTTTTTTTAAACTATAACTATAATTTTAACTGTAACGGTCGGGTCTCAAAATGCGATGGCATTCTTGAGACCCTGTAACTATAATTTGAACTGCAACGGTCGGGTCTCAAAATGCGATGGCATTCTTGAGACCCTGTGAAAGTGTATCCTAGCCTGTGAAATGCTGTACCCTACGCTAATACCTCACTAGTTCGTGGTAGCGTTCAAAGCATTCACCAACGCAGAGACCAGGATTGTCAGGACAGCGTGGACAATAATAACGGGTGTCACGCCTAAATCCGCGCTTGCTACAGACACGACATCTTCTTTGGGGGGCTCGTTGGGTAGGGGTACTCTGGAGGACATGAGGATAATGCCTCTCATGCAGCCGGCTTACTGCATTTGGTAGGGGATGGTGAGGTGTGGAATCGCCTGGATACAGGAGTTCCATGACAACCGCTCCCTGGAATTCAAGGAAGGGTAACGTCCCGCCTGAAGCTCCGTATAGCACATGAGCATTCAGCAAAGCCAATTGGAATAAATAAATAGACACTTTTTTGTACCAGCGTCTAGCCTTACGGACAACTAGGTACGGCGCCAACAACTGGTCGTTGAGGTCCCCCCCCCCCATATTAAGGTTGTATTCGTGGATACAGAGGGGTTTCGTCACAACACCAGCCGCCGTACGAATTTGGACTGTCGTGTCTGCATGAAGGGAGGTAAGAACGAAAACATTCCTATTATCCCTCCACTTCACAGCGAGCAAGTTATTACACTTCAAGCAGGCTCTCTCCCCCAGCCTAAGACGGGAATCTACAAGCCGCTGGGGAAAGCCCCGGCGATTAGGTCGCACGGTGCCACATGCTCCAATCTGATGATCAAACAAGTGACTAAACAGTGGCACGCTCGTGTAATAATTGTCCACGTACAAGTGGTACCCCTTTCCGAATAAGGGTGACACCAAGTTCCACACTATCTTGCCAGCGCTCCCTATGTAATCTGGACAGTTCTCCGGCTCTACGTGACTATCTTTTCCCTCATAAACCGAAAAGCTCCACGTATAGCCTGTTGCCCTGTCACAGAGCTTGTAGAGCTTGACCCCGTATCTGGCACGCTTGCTGGGAAGGAACTGTTTGAAAGACAAGCGGCCAGAAAACTTAATCAGGGACTCGTCAACGCAGACAACTTGATTGGGCGTAAACAAGGCTGCAAAACATTGGTTGAAGTGGTTTATGAGGGGCCGAATTTTGTAGAGCCGATCAAATTCAGGGTCTCCACGAGGACGACAAAGTTCATTGTCACTGAAGTGCATGAACCGCAAGATCTGTTCGTATCGTGCCCTGGACATGGAGGCAGAGAACACGGGCATATGGTGGTGCGGTGAGGTGGACCAATAAGACCTCAGCGTCGGGAATTTGTGTATGCCCATGTTGAGGGAAAGGCCCAGAAAGGTCTTAAATTCGGAAACCGTAATTGGTTTCCAATCTCTGGCAAGGGAAGGCACTTGGGGATTAGCGGCGATGTGTTGACCAGCGTATATATTACTTTGGTCCACAATAGATCTATAGAGATCTTCCGTGAAAAACAGCGAATAAAAATCGGATGGCTTAAAATCAGCTGTTTCCACCTGAATACCGGGTTGGCCAGTGAATGGGGGAAGTACGGGTTCTGCAGAAGTGGTGGGCACCCAATCAGGATTGGCGAATTCTGCAGGAAGGACACTATGTGATCGACGGGCCTGCCTTTGTCTTCTTCTTGGTGGCAGCGGGACACTACTTGTGCTTGCCACCTCGCCAGCTTGAACTGCACTTATGGGACTCGCCACGTCACCAAGTGTTACTGCAGTGCTGGTTTGACTACGTCCAGGGTGTACTAGGCCGCTGGTGCTTGCCAGTTCACCAGAAGGAATAGCGGCGCTAGTACTTCTCTGCTCCATACGAGAGACCTGCGGTTCCTGCACCTCAACAACATCAGAAGATCGGGATCGGGTACGCCTGACCTTAGCAGGGACCACACCTTCGTCGCCAGAGCTATCTGTCATGGAGCCGCTGTCGTCTACTGGATCGTATTCTGAGCCTGATTCTGACAGATGAGTGACCTCCTCTTCACTATCTGACATACTCAGAAACAAGTAGGCCTGTTCACTAGTGTACTTGCGATTTGCCATTTTGGGCTCTAAATTTAGTAGTACACTAGTGAGATTCACAGGAAAAAAAGCTCCTAGGCTGCTGGCGAATGAATCAAAACGCTACCAAAAAAACTGTTAGCGATCGCAGGGATCAGGCCTGACTCTGCGAACGCTGCAGTTATGTGTGCTTAGTGTTTTGGAAGTGACAGTGATCGATCGATACTGCACTTGGGTGGGCTGGGCTGGGCTGGGCGGAGGGGGAAAACGCAGGTGCTAGCAGGTATCTGGGCTGATCCCGCTAACAATGCGTTTTTTGGAACCCTAAACTGCTGGGACGCTAGTATAGATCTGATCAGATCAGATATTGATCTGTTCAGATACTATACCACTAAGGGAGGTGTATGCTTTGCGCGTGGGTGTTTGCGGTACTGGCACTAACCTGGGGCGACGCAGACCTTATTTGACCCTAACACCTAATTGATATCACCCGCCGGGCGATCAGGGGGTTAAACCGATAGTTGGGTAATAAATGGCGGGTGCCCTGACAGTATAAAAAAACAAGCTAACTAACCAGCGTCACCCGTAACAGTTATACGGTGATCACTGGTGAAAGGGTTAACTAGGGGCAATCAGGGGGTTAAAACCTTTATTAGGTAATATATGGGGGTACCTGACGATATATAAAAACCTGACGGGGAACCTAAATAACTAAATAACTAACTGGCTAACCAGCGTCACCAGTGACACTTATACTGTGATCACTGGTGAAAGAGTTAACTCTAGGGGCAATCAAGGGGTTAAAACCTTTATTTAGGTTGTAATATGGGGGTACCTGACCTATAAACCTATTTATAATCCTATATAAACCTGGCGGTTACCTAAAAAAAAAAAACTGGCTACCTAGCGACACCAGTGACACTAATAGAGCGATCAAAATAAACGATCGCTTAGTGACACTGGCAAAAGGGGGTGAAAGGGTTACCTAGGGGGCAATCAAGGGGTTAAACCTTTATTGGGGGGGGGGGTAGGGGGCTACCTTGGACCTAAAGGGGCCTAAAACTAACTGCCCTGACAGTTATTGCAGTCACACTGACACTAAATGCAGTGATCAGTAAAATAAATGATCACTGCAATCAGTGACACTGTGACAGGGGGGGCAGGGGGTGATCTGGGGGGTGATCAGGGGGTGACAGGGGGGTGAAATGTGTGCCTATGTGTACCTGGTGTCAGTGTAGTGTTTGTGCACTTACTTGATGTCTTCTCCGCTCGGCGTCCCGGTCAGAAAGACCGACACGAGGAGCGTGACATCACTTCCCCTTGCCTGTGTTTACAATTACACAGGAAGGGGAAGGAAGCGGACGAATCCTATTGGCCAGAGCGATCGGGAGGGGGTGGCCAGAAACGACTGGCCGTTACCTCGTCCCGCATCGCTTCTGAAGCGATCCCGACCGTCCCCGCCGGCGGAGGGGGGTCCGATCGGACCCCCCAACCGCCGGAAGAATGTCACGTACAGGTACGTGATTCTGCCTGTACGTGCCATTCTGTCACGTACAGGTACGTGATTCTGCCTGTACGTGCCATTCTGCCGACGTAAATATACAGGGGGCGGTCGGGAAGGGGTGATGACCCTTACCTATGTTTTCCAAAAAGCTTTAAAAAAGCTTTTTTGCCTGGAGCTACACTTACAAAATGTACCTGTTCCAAATTACAAACAGATTCTACATAAGAACAAACCTACAGTCCCTGTCTTGTTTTCACCGCCTGCATACTGCTGTTCAGAGTATATAGGGCCTGGGGGCCCAATGCCTTTTCTTTTTTTTAATTTGGGTGTGGGGTTCCCCTTAATATCCATACAAGACCCAAAGGGCCTGGTAATGGGCTGGGGGGGTACCCATGCCATTTGTCTCACTGATTATCATCCATATTGCCGGGACCCTACATTACATTAAAGCCTCAAGCAGTTTTAAATGACTTTTATTCCTTTTAGAAATGTAATTTTGCGCAGGGACTGTTCTAAGTACGGGAAAAATGTGCCAATGTTTACAGGCATACTATAGACACCCCCAGATACGAAATTTAAAGGGATATTTCACTTTTATTGTTTCACTTTAAGCATTATTAAAATCATTGCTCCCGAAAAAATGGCCGTTTTAAAACTTTTTTTTGCATTGATACATGTCCCCTTGTCCCCAAACACTTTTTATGACAATAACTTAAAATTAGCACTTTTGATTATTCCTGTTTGTGTCCCATAGACTTTAACGTTGTTGGTGTGTTCTGCTGAATTTTTTGCCTGTTCGGTATATTCTGGTGCAAACTGAACCGGGGGTGTTCAGCCCATCCCTAATCAACACCCACTAACAATTATCTCCAGGGCTATTACCAGCAATCCCCTTGCCTACTGACAGACTCCTTAACCACTTCAGCCATGGAATATTAGGCTGCTCAATGACCAGAGCACTTTTTACAATTTGGCACTGTGCTGCTTTAACAATGAAATTTGCGTCCTTTTTTCCCACAAATAGAGATTTCTTTTGATGGTATTTGATTGCCTCTGCTATTTTTATTTTTTCTGAAATAAATGGAAAAAGACTCTAATTTTATTAGAAGAAAGATCCAATAAACTTAATTTTAGTCATACATTTAGGCCAAAATGTATTCAGTCACATGTCTTTGGTAAAAAAAAATGTCAATAAGCGTATATATATTTATTGGTTTGTGCAAAAGTTATAGCGTCTACAAACTATGAAAAGATATCAGTGATTGTTTCACGGTGCCAACATCCAAATATATTTTTGTATATAATATATATACAAAAAGACAGGGGTTCCCCTTGGGGTAGGACTTTAACGGCACTTAGATAAATGTCACAAATCAAATAAATGAAAAATTGCATATATTTTATTAGAAATACGTAGACAAAAACATATGTGATGGAGTATACATAACAGCTGGATCCCAGGAGTGGCCATTGTGACAGTTATACTGATTACTAATGCCAGGTAAACATGGCTGCTGTGTTCATCTGTGGGCTTACGCTGCTTGATGGAATCTTTGTGTATTACTGTGCTGAGCCAATGACTCTTTTTCTTTTCTCTTTTCCTTTCTCCCATATGCTGGATTATTATTGAGAACTGTTGTATACTGATGCTAACTATTATATTGGGATTGAAGGTCTTTTCTAGCTGGCTGTTTGTTTGCTGCAGGCTTATGACGGGTTATATCTAATCCTTGCAGGGTTCAGTATATTTGGCGTTTCTGCACTATATCTCTTTTACATTTCACTAGTATATTTCATTTATTTTCAGTAAATTCTTCCTTTTATTAAAATTGTTCTTAGCAGAGTCTATGTAAGTATAATTGAGGCTATGCTAGCCCTTAATATTGGACTGTGGTATGTCCAATAAGGTACATCATTCTCTTCACTTCTTTCTCCTTGACTTTTATATAGCCTGGCCCCTGTATGCCCCCTGTGGTCACACAAACGGAACCTTCCTTTGCCATGGTTGTTGGACTACTAGGTTGTGTGCCCTCTTGTGGGGGTCCCTTTGGTAAGTTGGGTCGGATTTGTGGGTGGAGAGTCTATGAGCCATGACACTCAATTTGTTGTTTGTTTGTTGTCACACCATATTAGATTATAATATTACTATTTTTGATTACTGTAATTTGGATTATGTGTTTATTATTATCAGAGCCACTGTTAAATACTGGTGACTATATCATCCCTGAAGCCATTGTATGGTGAAACATGTAGGGAACTGACCAGCTTCAGTGACCATTCCATGCATACGGATGGTTATTTGCCGTATATTCATGTAATAAAATGTATATCTTTTAAGTAATAATTTAAGTAATAATTGGAGCTTCTCTATACTTGGGAACCGTTATAATCCCTATCCAATCTCCTTTTTGCATTTTACCAATATAAGAGATGAGGTGCTGGATCTTATAAGGTCACTCAAACCACACCCTCTATAGAACCCTCTGACATACATTGACCTCCCATTAAACATGGGCTGCATTACCCTGCTAGAATGTCCACTGGTTCCTTCCACCATATTTCTAGGTCCCTTCCTCTGGTGGGTTCTTACTAACCTCCACTCTAAATACTAGCACCTTCTAGGCCACAATAGCTACTCAGGTTTACCCATTCGCTCCACAAAATCACGATTCATCTCATCCATTGATGGACATGGTTCCATGAGACAACACTCAAACCCCATCCCAAAGTTGTGGATATATGGGGACCACATACTAAACAGTAGAACCTTATCCATTTTCTAGAAACACTTACAATCATCTGGGTCCCCCGCTTATGACTTATCTAAGTGGTTAAAATGTGTGTAACCCCCGCAGTTAATGAGAAACCAGTTGGTCATCCTTGATAAAATTCGCTGTCAAAAGATTATTTTTTTTGTACTTGTGTGTTCTTACACGATCTTCAACATCTTATGTAGAGGTTACAGTATATGTTCTCATGTATGTTCTAATTCTATCTGTTCAATACGATATTTGCTTCTTTTATTCCTAATAAAACTTTTATGAAAAAAATAATAATAATTATATATATATATATAGTGTAGGGAGGGTATAGTAAAAAAATGGGGTGAAATAAATAGGGCATGGGTTTTAGATTCCCCCTATTTCAATTATAAATATGTACCATTTTGTCTGTCAGAGCCTATCAAAGCTCTGATAATATTAATATTGATAATATAATTACAATAAACACAATGCTCAAAGAAGATAAAAGGTACTTTTTATTTACAAAGAAAGTAGAACATTAACATAAACATCTAAAAGAATATTACAGAGCATAAAGAAATAGAAGAACAGCGATGATGTGTTATGTAAGCACATCCTCAGTGTTTTGTATCCTTGCAGGCTCAAGGAAAAAGAGAGCTATCATACCTGACCCTTACATCTTGTACCGCTCACAAGCAATTGCCACCCTATATATACACTGTGTGCAGTAAACTATCAGGATTTATGTTGCTATCCTGATATCCTCCAGCAGAGGGCAGTGATATACTGAGGGAAAATGCCTTGGCCCAGGGAAGCATTTCAGCAAAAGTTGGCCTTTTGATGTTCTGGTTGCAGGCAAGAAAATTAGGCACTTTAATCCTCCCATCACCAGGTGGTCTGGAGCAAAGTTCTCCTATTCTTATACCCCAACGCCAGGGGGTATGCATGAATTATTTTTCCGGATGAACAATTCTGATATGCACTTTTGTTATGCACACCCCGTTGAGTAATTCTGCTTGAGTGACATCCCAAGACTACCCCCAGCAGTCTCCAGATGTCTTAGGTATAACCAGATCTCAACAGTCCAGAAATATCTGATATTAAAATCATGTTGCGCCTTCCAACAAGGAGGGGGGGGGGGGGTAAAGAAGAGATGAAGAGAAGGCTTAGGATATGCTGGGCTCAAATGACTGATGAATGTGGTTATATACATTTAGAGAGAAAGCAAAGAATTATCAATATTAAGTTTGCACTGCTCTGGAATTTTGTTGCTAAAAGTAGTCCTCAAAACACACGTAGATAATATTAGCCTTGTAGACACATGTAAACATTCAACCAAATGCTGTGCAAAGTCTTGGCTGACCACAAAAAATAAAAAAAAATAGAGGTTCCCTTTATTATGTGATCTGCAAAATGATAGCAAACTGGGAAATTCCATGTCAATAAAGTAAACAGAAATATATTTTTCAGATGGAATATGGAATGTAAATATACATTTTTACACCCAGCTTGAGCAAAGACATTCAGTCCTGGAAGATGTCGAATCCACATTAATGCTCTGTATTACTCTCTACAGAAAACTGATGAAGCTCTGCAGGTGATAGCAGACA
>JAQSEC010000489.1:0-14160 GCA_028564925.1 Lithobates sylvaticus
GTCTCATCAGACCACAGGACATGGTTCCAGTAATCCATATCCTTAGTCTACTTGTCTTCAGAAAGCTGTTTGCGGGCTTTCTTGTGCATCATCTTTAGAAGAGGATTCCTTTTGGGACGACAGCCATGCAGACCAATTTGATGCAGTCTGCGGCGTATGGTCTGAGCACTGACAGGCTGACCCACCACCCCTTCAACCTCTGCTCATACGTTTATTTCCCAAAGACAACCTCTGGATATGACGCTGAGCATGTGCACTCAACTTCTTTGGTCGACCATGGCGAAGCCTGTTCTGAGTGTAACATGTACTGTTAAACTGCTGTATGGTCTTCGCCACCGTGCTGCAGCTCAGTTTCAGGATCTTGGCAATCTTCTTATAGCCTAGGCCATCTTTATGTAGAGCAACAATTCTTTTTCTCAGATATTCAGAGAGTTTTTTTGCCATGAGGTGTCATGCTGAACTTCCAGTGACCAGTATGAAAGAGTGAGAGCGATAACAACAAATTTAACACACCTGCTCCCCATTCACACCTGAGACCTTGTAACACTAACGAGTTACATGACACGGGAGGGAAAATGGCTAATTGGGCCCAATTTGGACATTTTCACTTAGGGGTGTACTCATTTTTGTTGCCAGCGGTTTAGACATTAATGGCTGTGTGTTTAGTAGGGGAACAATCGGTATTATTCCCTACCTGTGCAGTTGGATAAAGAAGTGTAGAAAATTGTGTAATACAATTTTAATCTAATGGAGCTGCCCGTTCCAAAGTTGTGATAAACTAGTAAGTGAAAGTATGTGTGTGATGAACCGAGCTCCCTGTGGCTTAATACCTCAATATAAAGTGCATACAGTGCAGAAAAAAAATTGTATAACCACCGGATTCACTCCAATGGAAAGTTAACTGCTTACCAACCAGCCGCCGTCATTCTACTGTGGCAGGTCGGCACGATCCTGTGAACCATTGTAGCTATACGTCGGCTTGCGGAATCATAATAGCTGAGCGATCGCGAGCACGAGAGACAGAACAGGGACAAGTGTGTGGAAACACACACATCCCTGTTCTGTTATGTGAGGAGTGACAGATCGTGTGTTACTATTAGCTAGGAACCATGATCAGTCACTTCCTCTAGTCAGTCCTTTCCCCCTTCAGCTAGAATCACCTCCCAGGGAACACAGTTAACCCACTTGATCACCCCCTAGTGTTAACCCCCTTCACTGCCAGTGTCATTTTTACAGTAAGCAGTGCATTTTTATAGCACTAATCGCTGTATAAATGCCAATGGTCCCAAAAATGTGTCAAAAATGACCGATGTGTCCGCCATAATGTCGCAGTCACGATAAAAATCGCAGATAAATGTATCCCCTATTTTGTAAACGCTATAACTTCTGCGCAAACCGATCAATAATCGCATATTGCGAATTTTTTTTACCAAAAATATGTAGAAGAATACGTATCGGCCTAAACTGAGAAAAAAAAAGTTTTTTTTAAAATTTTTATATTTATTATAGCAAAAAAACAAAATATAATGCATTTTATTCAAAATTGTCGCTTATTTTTTGTTTACAGCGCAAAAAATAAAAACCGCAGAGGCGATCAAATATGACCAAAAGAAAGCTCTATTTGTGGGAAAAAAAAGGGACGTCAATTTTGTTTGGGACCACGTCGCACGACCGCGCAATTTGTCAGTTAAAGCGACGCAGTGCCGAATCGCAAAAATGGGCCTGGTCCTTGTGCTGCAAATTGGTCCGGGGCTGAAGTGGTTAATCAAAATAAATAATAAACATAAAGATATAAACATAAAATTGTGATCAATCATAAAATTCCATCAACTTGATAAGAATCACACAACGATATGTCCAAATAGCCAAAATAAAGAAAATAATTTAAGTCCAAAGAAGGTCATCAAATATTTTCCAGTGAGAAGGTGATTTCATTTATGGTCTAGAGCCCTACGGACGATATGAGTAACGATGACACACAGGAATAACACAAAACTTACCAACATGAAATAGACCTGAAAGCGTGCCTTGGTCTACCGTATGGTACACCAAAATAAGGGGGCATACCCTAGCTAAGGAATGATAAAAATAAGTAGTTATGGAATAATGTGAAATGAGTATTCAGTCTGGGGTAAGAATACTTGGAAGAAGCTTTTAATAAGGGGAGGGTGGGTGGGTGTCTCGCACAGGAAACCAACAAAGACCGGCGGCCTTTGGGCTGCTTAAATACCCTCCGGGCTCCTCCCATAACTTTAGGCCGGTACCCGGCCTTCCAATTTATGGTCTAGAGCCCTACGGACGATATGAGTAACGATGACATACAGGAATAACACAAAACTTACCAACATGAAATAGACCTGAAAGCGTGCCTTGGTCTACCGTATGGTACACCAAAATAAGGGGGCAAAAACTTTCAGGTAGGGGATAATTATTTATTAAAGGTAAATGTCACTGAGTAAGTCAGGCAAAGGCCTGAGCCATCTCCAGCTGTGGGTCAGGTATGTAGCGAGAGAAGCAGACCGACTTCCACCGACCTAGTTTCTTGATCACATGGTCCGGAACCCCCTGTCTTGAGGCCGTCGTGGCCACCCCTATCCGGAATGAATGACCAGAGTATTGGCTGGGGTCCAAATGTAGATTGCCGAGAAGGACCCGGATATGTTCCCCGAATTGTGACGAGTTGAGAGGCTTAACTGGAAAGGGTCACAGCGGACTGGAACCTGGGCGGTCGGGCAGCAATGCCATCAACCGGTTTAACACGGTAACTGGGCACTAGTTATTGTGGGTCCTGTACAGGTGTATACCTGCTCCGGAACCTCGCTGCTGAGTTTTAGACATTGCCAAGTGAAGAACATAGTGATCCTGGTGATGGAAGAGGTTACTTTTATGCAAGACTGGACCAGCTGGGTGGCTGCGAGTGAACTCACTGGGCCGCAGAAACCCATAAACGCCACGTGAATCGTAGCCTGCAGGACGGTGCTGAGGAGGAGACCAGAAGGGGACCTATCCAAGATGTCCGACATTCCCTTAAAGGTTTTCCCAGTGATGGGCAGCCGCTTGGCTGACTGGCGGCTGGCGTTTCTGAACTCCGCGCAGTAGAGCCCTTACTGTGTGGCAGGAGAACACCGCAGGCCTCGCAGGGTCTTGAAGAAACAAGTAGTGCTGCACCCCGGCTACGTACTGGCGTATCGTGTTGTGTGACCGTGCCAGGTGAGAATGGCCATGAGCGATAAACGCCAGAACCTGCTTGACGCTGGAAGGTTCACGTGGGCGTTGGGGCAGGAACTTATTAAATGCCCTCCAGGCCGTGCGGTAGGCCCGACGAGTGTTGCGGGCAAGCGAAGAGTTGATGATGTCAGTAGCTGACCGTAAATGTGGGGCTAGACCAATGGTGACCCCATAGGTGAGCGGCTGCTATGATGGAGTACAGCTCAAAGAGGGCTGACGTGGTAGTGAAGCCTGATGTGGCTAGTGCCTGTGAAGGCCAGGGGGCGGCGAACCACAAATGGCCAAAAATGGCGGCACATCCTGTGGATGCCGCCGTATCGGTCCCCACCTGTGGTGACAGCAAGGACACTACTGGGATGAAGAGGGACACACCGTTCCAATTGCTGAGAAAGTCTTCCCATATGGCCGGATCTGCCCTGGCTGCCGTACCCAGCCTGATGACCTGGTCTGGGTCCCGAGTGTAGGACAGGAAGACCAGCAGCCGGGACACCAAGGAGCGGCCCTGGGGGATGATCCTCATAGCAAAACTCAACATCCCGAGGAGAGACTGAAGTTGCTTCTGAGTACATCCCCTCACCCGGGTGAATTCTCGTAGAACCGCCCTGATACGGTCCAACTTGTCTGCGGGAAGGCTGGCCTGCATGGTCAAGGTCGACGCCCAAGAACGTGATCTTGTGCGCCGGGCCGTCAACCCTGTGTTCTGCTATGGGGACGTTCAGATTGTTGAAAACAGTCCTCAACTTTCCCAGGTCCCCTGGGGGAGCCCCGGGTGGTTCTATCAGAAGGAAGTCGTCCACATAATGGATGACCTCGGGGCACTGTGCCTCGTGGAGAAGGATCCACGCCAGGGTCTCTGCGAACTTTATCGAACGACCAAGGACTACTCTTAGACCCGAAGGTCAACTTGGTTGCGAAATAATACCGCTCCCTCCACTTGATGCCGTGCCAGCACCACCAGGAGGGATGTATGGCAGCAGCTTGAGGCGTCAGATATGTCCGTTTTCGAGAGCCAAGTCCCCATCCCAGCCCTGAGTATGGCCTGGATAGCCACATTTACCGAAGCGTACTTCAGTGAGAACTCCTCAGAGGGAATGAGCGAGTTGAGACTGGGGACGACGGAAGAATGAGGCGCTGACAGATCGTGCACCAGACATATTTTTTATTTTTTTTTGAAAATTTAAATTAATTTTTTTTTTTTTCCTTTACAGCCTGATAGGGCTGACCCTCCAGATACCAAAGGGGGACTGACTGAACGGGCTTGTCATGAAATCCCGATCCAACTCCGTGCGGAGAAGGACGTCGATAGCTGGCTCATCCGTAGCTGCTGACCGCAAGTTCCGACATTCATGGGTGGTTTGGGGCAGGGTGATGAGCCCGGTATGAAACCCATCGGTGAAACCTCGGATAAGGTAGCTGGCGAGTGACTGAGTGGGGTGTGAGGTCAGGTAGACACCAAGCCAACGGACATTGACCCGGCTTAGTCTGGTTTCTTCCGTTTGACCTCACACAGGACCCTGGGGTGCGCCCTCTGGCATAGGGTGCAGACGTGCAACAGCCGACACTGGCTAAAATTGCAGGAGCCGTAGTTGAAGTTGTTGCAAATGGCGGCTCCCCCAACCATCCACACCGGACATCCCAATTTGTCCACCTTCTGCCCTTGCGCCGGGGCCTGATGAGCCTGACTCGTGCTGGCAGAGGCCGTGCTAGCTGTCGGGTGGACTGAGACTATGTTGGCACACCAGACCACGGTGTGGGATGCTGACTGACCGACAGCACACAGTGGGGACCGTAGACCCGCGAAGTGGCGGCAGAACAACTCGGTGTCCACTGCACTCCAGTCCGTTGTCAAATGGAACTGCAAGAACCTGGACGCGGCTTTGGCCGAGAGGACCGATGATAATCGTAGAACGCTGAACCACCGTATTTGTGGCCCAGGTCTACGATTAGATGGAGGTAGAGGTCCAGATCCTCTCGCCTGACAGGGGAGGCTGAGCACAGCACGTCCCTGAACATACCGAAAGCGAGCGTGAACTCAGGCACCGTGAGCTTTCTGTTGAGCCTCGGATCCTTAGCCTTCAAAACCACCGAGACGTCCCCCCAGGTGTAGGCCTTGTTCTCGGCCAAGTCATGGACCGAGATCATGAGTGAGGCCAGGTTAACGTCTCTGCCCTCTAAAATGTCCTTCCTTACGCTGGGTGGCACCAGGTGGGAAGGATGAACGGTAGTTGTGGCCAACTCGCCACCTGCGGCCGGTGCACTGATGGCTGGGACCACGGCAGGGTCCGGAACCGTGGCGGCCGGGCTGGTCTCCAGGCGTGTCACCCTGTCCTGGACCTCGATGATCGAGGAAGACAGGGAAGATACGAGGACGTGTAGCTGAGCGGCGGCGGTTGAAATGGATTCCAGGGACGCCTGCTGGCTGCTGGAACCTGCTGCGGCCGGTGTGGTGGGAAGAGGAGCCTGAAATAGCTCCGCCTTCCTGGCCGCGGATGAGAAGGGTACCCCTCTGCGCCTCAACTCGGCGGACAGCCTGGGAATTGTCCACGCCCTGAGGGACTGGGCACTGCCAGCCTCGGAGGCTGACGCTGGAGATAGCGGGGTGTGGGGTGGCGAGGTCATCGCTGCCGACTGACGACATGGCAGCTGCCAAGACCCGTTGCTCGGTTGACTGGTCACGTGTCTGCAGGCTGGGCCTATAAAGAGGTGACAAGAAATGAGTTTGGACGTGTAACCTATGGTATACGTACCTGACGTGAAAAACGTGCGTTTTTTTTTTATTTAATTTATTTATATTTATAATATTTTTTTTTTTTACCTGCTGGAAACCTGATCGAGCTGGTGCAGGTGGACCTAACTGAATCCGACTGACCTGTGAGAGTGTGAGAGAAAGTACCTATTTAAGAGCCTGAAACTGCTGCCGTCTTGAGCGACGGTACCCAAATGTTGACGTTAACAACAGGCGATAGTGATTTAAGTCGACTGGCGTGACAGCTGTGGAATTAAATGACAAACAACAACACAAATAAATGAAATGACATGTTGCCTTGACTGAAATGAACTTCCCGTGACAGAGGCCAGGCCCGGGCGTACCGTATGGGGGTGACTGTGGGCCGGACTCTGGAGCATGTACAGAAATGAGACAACCGTGAAATGAGGCCAATTGCCTGGGTACGCTGGGGCCGAACTGTGGCATACTGGATGCCACCGGGTTCGACTCAAAGTGCTACTGCATGAGGTGAAACGCTAGCACTCGTATGACAGCGACCTTGATCATCACGCCACTGTCTAGTGACTGAGCATTTTTTTTTTGAGCATGTACTGAAATGTGGCCGGCCTAGGGCACGCTGGCGCGAATTCGTACAGGGAAGTGACTAAATTAACGCCGGGGCGTGGTAAGGTGACACAGAAATGATATAACATGACAAGGACAAGAATCAAAAGTTGACCGAAAACCTGCGATTCGATTCCGTCCCTGGCACATGTATTGAAATGAGGCCGGCCGGAGAGCGCATGCGCGGCGCTTCCAATATGGCCGCCGTCATCTGAAGCTCCGCTCCACCACAGCCCGTCGCCACCCACCGGAGCTAACGGAGGGCTCGAGTTGCTCAACATCCGAGCCTTACTAGCAGGGGATCACCCCAGGATCCCAGCGCTTCTCTTATCGCGGCCCAGGAGGGCTCCATCGGGACTTATACCGGCCGTTCCCGGCCCCCTCAGAGGATCCAAGATGGCCGCCGTCATATGAGGCCCCGCGCCATTGCTGCACTCCGGAGCCAACGGAGGACTCAAATCGCGCATAATCCGAGCCATCCATACAGGGGAACACCCCAGGATCCCAGCACTCTTATTACCGCGGCCAGGGAGGGCTCCATCGGACCATATACCGGCCGTTCCCGGCCCCCTCAGGGGATCCAAGATGGCCGCCGTCATCTAAGGCCCCGCTCTATTACAGCCTGACGCTGCTCACCGGAGCCTACGGAGGACTCAAATCACACATAATCTGAGCCATCCTTACAGGGGAACACCCCAGGATCCCAGCACCCTTATTACCGCGGCCCAGGAGGGCTCCATAGGGCCATATACCGGCCGTTCCCTGCCCCCTCAGAAGACCCAAAATGGCCGCTGTCATCTGAGGACCTACTCCTTCACAGCCTGCCACTGCTCCCTGAAGCTACCAGAGGGCTCAAATACCACGCTCTTAGTGCCATCCATTTAGGAGGACACCACAGGGTCCCAGCACTTATTACACAGCTGACCCGGAGGGCCCCAGTGAGCCAGATGACGGCCGTTCCCGGCCCCCTCAGTTATGCTGAGATGGCGTCAGCCACACGAGCCCCTCAAGCCTCAGGGGAGTTGGTGCAATCCATTGCTGACCAGGACCAGGACGGACATCGGTATTCAGGTACTGAATTCCCCCCCCTTCAGGCAGTTAATTCCCCCTCATCTACGGAATCCCTACTAGGGGGACTATGCCCAGGCTACCCTTCAACCCCTATGATGGATCCTCACACAGACATGTTGCTCACAGTCAGTGAAGCACAGGAGGACATACCTACACCCACTGACTTCCCATCTATGATGGCAGCTTTTTCCCAAATGTTATCTAGAAGTCTGGCCCTGAACGCTGCTCAAATCACTACATCTATACATGCATCTTTACATGCTGACCTGCAGCAAATAGGCCTGAGGATAGATACCATAGAACAGAAATCTGACCAAGCAGTTGCTCAGATTAACCAGAACTCTGCCAGACTGCAAGAAGTACAAGATCAATTAGAAACGGCATTCGCCAAAATCGACGACCTCGAGAATAGGTCGAGAAGATATAACTTCAGGTTAAGAGGGCTCCCGGAATCTGAAAAAGACGTGCATAAAGCGGTTAAATCTTTGATTAAAGGCCTTATCCCTGACATCCCTGACCACCGTTTGGAGCTTGACAGAGCACACAGAGCGCTGCAGGCCCCCCGCTCTGACGGACTGCCCCGAGATATTATTGTCAAACCACACCATTTCTCAGTCAAAGAAGAAGTTATGAGGAAAGCACGATACTCAGATAATCTCACTTTACTCGGACACAAGATTCAGATCTTCGCTGACCTTTCGCCTTACACGGTACAAAAGAGGCGATCTTTCAAACCGCTGCTGCAGGTGCTACTAGATAAAGAAATAGCATACAGATGGTCTTTCCCGCTTCGCCTGAACTTTTCCTACAAAAACAGAAGTTACTGCTTCTCCTCTTTCCAAGAAGGCGAACGCCTTCTCGCTCATCTTGGCCTGATTCAGCTGGAACCTTCACCTGCTCCGCCCGTCAGAGGACCCCCTTCCTCATCTAAGAGACCCCCGCCAGCGAGCCCTTTGCAAAGATCCTGGATGAAGCAAGGCCCCAAACGCACTAAGGAAAATGTTCCGCCTTGAGCAATCTTCTTCCTCCTCCATGTGTTCTTAACTGAACTTTCCCCCCGGTTTTGGGACATTACTCGGGGCGAAGGACTGGTTAGGACTCTCTCTTCTTCCCCTCTTCCTTGTAGAGGGGGGGTTTGGGGGGTCCACCTTCCCCTGATGTAAACACTGCCCTTTGGAGCTATTTAAAACTGTTCATGATTTAGCTCTGACGCACACTGATTCTTTTTTCTATTTTATTTTATTTTTCAAGCAGTAGCCTTCCTGGTCGCAGGGCATTTTTCTAGTTCTAGGTTGTAACTATGTTTTACCAAGTTTATTGCATTTCTTTGTATACACTGCATTCTACCTGGGTTCGGGTACACTCGGGGTCGCTCTAGGGGACTCGCCGGGATATAGGACCTAACTGTTTGTGCTAGTTAGTCATTTTTTTTTTTTTTTTTTTTTTTTTTTTTTTTTTTTTATTTTTTTTTTTTTTTTTACTCTATGGAGTCTGGCTCGCAGACTCCTCCACTTGTGGGGGAGCTGCAGGACGGGCCAGACCACGGCGAGTCGCGCGGTTTGATTCTGATACATGAGGTATTTTTTTATTTTATTTTTTTTTTTTTTTTTTATAGGTGGTACTGGGGCTCACTCCCCCTGGGAGCGCTCTGGCGATCGTTTATACAGGGACTTCTTGGACCCCTCAGATACTACTGAGTTGAGGTGGGAGGGCTGTGGTGGACCCAGTGCACCTCATTTGGATCAGGAGCCCATTTGGCATACCTGAATCCTCCTCTGGATTTTCCTTGCCAGGAATCTCCGGTACCGTAGGGTTTAGGGTGGGTTTGGAGAATCCAAACCTACCTGGGGTTGGGAAGGGGTTTGGGGGACCCCTCTGTTTTATTTTGCTATGAGTCTAATCTTGTAATGCCACATCAGCTTGTTACTAATTTTATTGTTTCTCTTACTTTTCTCCTTTTCCCTTTCATCTCTTTTCTCTCCCTTTTCCCTGAAGCCTTTAGCGGAGTTCATGGATCTCACAGTCTCCTCCAGTCGTCGCTCCCAGGTTCCAGGTACCTCTCTATATGCTCCGGGGGTTATACTCGGTTTCTTCTCCTACGCTGGCAGGGTAAGTCGCGAAATGTTTGTATAGTCCACTCCCTTCTGATCTATGCCTGATACACCTACATTGTCATCTTCCCTGAAAATTATCTCTCACAACACGCAAGGCCTCAACTCCCCGATCAAGCGTAGGAAAATCTTCCAATTTTATCACTCATTGCACGCTGACGTCCTCCTGCTTCAGGAGACACACTTCCCCTCTACATTTAGACCCACTTTTTTGCATCAACGCTTTCCACAATTTTTTTTAGCTTCGGCTGAGAACAAAACAAAAGGGGTGGCGATTTGTTTTGCTAAACACGTAAACCTCTCTCCCACGGACACTATTGTCGATCCCCAGGGACGTTATGTTCTAGTCTCCGGTCTTATAGATGGGGAACTCTATACATTTGTGTCCTATTATGCGCCGAATAAGGGTCAAAAATCCTTTTTAGAATCTCTGCTTACTAAACTACATGCGCATCTCAAGGGGACAGTTTTCCTGGGTGGGGACACTAATATAGCCTTTGACTTCTCTTTGGACAAGTTGGCTGACGGAAAGTCCAAACCCAAACGCCCTACTAAACAGAGTGTTAAAATTGCCAAAATGCTCAACGAGGCGGACCTGATTGATATCTGGCGGGAGGCCAACCCACGTGTAAGGGACTACACACATTTCTCGGTTCCTCACAACTCCTTTTCCAGGATAGACCACATCTTCACCCGTGCCACTACACTCCCTCTCATTAAATACTCCAAGATCATTGACACGCCTCTTTCGGACCACTCCATTGTTTCACTTTTGACATGTAAACCAGCGGGAACGGACAGCCGACCGCGTTGGCGCTTACGGGAAACCCTATTGAATGACCCTATACAATGCACGTTACTGGAAAACGCTATACAAGAATACTTTACTTTAAACTCGACAGAAGGGATATCTCCTGTTACCATTTGGGCAGCCCACAAAACTGTTATAAGGGGTAAACTGATTCAATTATCCTCTAAACTCAGGGCAGAACATAGGGCTGACACAGTGAAACTTACGGAGGAATTCGGTAGATTATCTAAGGAGCATAAACGTAACCCCAATGCAATCTCGCTAGCAAAATTAGATACAGCACGGGCCCACCTAAACATATCGTTGACTACATCGGCTGCCCAACACCTTAAGTGGACTGGAGCCAAATTTTACGCGCAGAAGGATAGGATGGGTTCCAGACTGGCGGCTAAACTTTCCCCTAAACTACGCACACAGACCTTCCCCAAACTAAAAGTGACCTCCGGGGAACTTTCACAGAATCCTAGCAAGATAATGGACACCTTTAGACGATTTTATGCAGATCTTTACAAACGTAGTCCCAGTTCCTCCACTGCTCTGGGGGATAATTTCCTCAATAACCTCCCATTGCCCTCCCTAGAAAAAGCACATGCTGAACTCCTGGAGAGCCCGTTCACCCACAAGGAAGTCCTGGATACTATTAAACGCCTTAAGCTGGGCTCCTCTCCGGGTCCGGATGGCCTCTCCACGGGTTATTATAAGAAATTTGGACACTGCTTAGTACCCCATTTAACTAGACTGTTCAACTCTCTCAGGGATGGAGCCACCCTGAATCCGGACTTGAATTCGGCTTACATTTCAGTCATACCGAAACCGGATAAGGATACTAGTGTAGTAGGGAATTACCGCCCTATATCTCTTATTAACAATGATATCAAAATAATGACTAAGATCCTGGCCGACAGACTCTCCAGCTTTATTTCGTCATATGTTCACAAGGACCAGGTAGGCTTCATCCCTGGGAGACAAGGCCCGGACCAGATCAGGAGAGCGATTGACATTATATCATTGCTGAATTCTCAATGGGATGGGGGTCCCGCACAAAAGGGTTTTTTACTTTCAATTGACTTGCACAAGGCGTTTGATTCAATAGATTGGGCATACCTATCTGTAATCCTAAGGCGCTGGGGTTGTGGCAAATATTTTCTTAATCTGATTGATTCCCTTTATTCCGCTCCTACGGCGCAGGTTCGCCTACTGGGCAGATATTCGGAGTCCTTCCCTATAGGTAGGGGGACCAGACAAGGGTGCCCACTGTCGCCGCTTTTATTCGCAATAGCTATCGAAACTTTAGCCATCGCTCTGAGAACAAACCCTGACGTTAAAGGGGTTAATTGTGGACCCCTGGAGCACAAATGTGCACTATATGCAGATGACCTTCTCCTCTTTGTCACTTCCCCCCTGACTTCAATACCAGTGATCCTTCGGACTCTTCGTGAATTCAGTGTGATTTCAGGTCTACGGGTTAACATGAACAAATCACTGGCCTTGAACATAACTCTCCCTCCGGATCTTCTCAAACAGCTCACGGACAATTTCTCTTTTGTTTGGGCGCCTCACCAGATCCCATATTTGGGTATTAAGCTTACCTCAAGTATTGAAGGTTTATTCCAAGCAAATTATCCCCCCATGGTACAGAAATGTAAACAGGACATGGAAAGGTGGTCTAGATGTGCTCTATCCTGGCTGGGCAGAATTCATGCGGTCAAAATGACATTGCTACCAAAGCTCCTGTATCTTTTCCGCTCTCTACCAATCCCGATACCCAAACGCTTTCTTACTAAAATGCAGTCGGACATATTACGTTTTATTTGGGGCAATAAAGGTTACAGGTGTCCTTCGACTACGCTCTATAGATTAAAGACGCAAGGTGGATTGGGACTACCCAACTTGTGGGGATATTATCAGGCGGCTAGACTAGCTCAAATATCCTTAGCCTACTCAAGTCATAACAAACCAGATTGGCTTGCTATGGAACGACAATCTGTCCCATTGAACACAATAGATTTCCTTTTAGGCTGTGCACCGAAAGACAGACCAGCAATAATGGCACCCACTCTCTCACACTCTGTAGCACTTAGTTCCAAACTTTTCTCCCGAAGCGCCCTAATTTCCCCACTGACCCCACTAACACACATATTTCACAATCCTGACTTTCCCCCTGGGATGAACATTGAAGCATTTAAATGGTGGACCGACAAAGGCCTCTATCGCATTGGTCACTTTTTTTCCCCTGCAGGACCCCTCTCACTGACACACTATAGGAAGAAATTGGATTTACCTTACTCAGAACTTTTTAGACATGCACAGATCTCCCACTTTATACACTCCATCTGGAACACCAAACCCCTACCCCCCGATATTACTCCTTTTGAGCGCTGGTGTATCACTACGGAGGATCAGAAGGGAGGCATTTCGCTGATTTATACGGCACTTATGACTAAACAATCCAAACCCTCTTACGCCCGAGCCTGGGAGCACGACATGGACGAGTCTTGGGATAATACGACGTGGTATTGCGCCTCAACGAGAGCATTTAAAGGTATTCTTAATATTTCCCTTATCGAAGCCGGACTAAAAGTTCTAACACGATGGTACTATGTTCCTTCCAGGCTAGCGACTATATTCCCAGGCACGTCACCGGTATGTTTCCGAGGTTGCGGTCTGGAGGGCTCAATGATTCATATTTGGTGGACTTGTCCCCGCATACGATCATTCTGGCACAAAGTTTTCCGCACTATTAGCTCACTGACAGGCACTACTGTTGTACCACATCCTCGGTGGGCATTATTTAATTTTCAGATCCCGAAGCTATCCAAAACCTCCCAGAAGTTGTCATTGTTCTTATGCTTAGGTGCTAAAATGACTATCGCCAAGGCCTGGAAGACACATACCATCTCTTTTCGGATGTTTAAAAGAAAGGTTACATGGGTCATGGTGCAGGAACAAATTGTTGCTAAACTCAATGACAAAACTGAGCAATTCAGGGACGTTTGGGAACCTTGGGCGACCCTTTGTAATATCTCACTCATTCCTGGTGTACCCCCGGGAGCTATGACATCCCGAGGCGCAAGTGGATGAGTAAAGCATTACCTTCCTTTCTTCTTTCCTCCCCCCTCACACGTTTTTCTCTCCCCCTTTTATTTTGTCGCCTCTCTTGGCGAGCACATTCGCCTTCATGCTATCATACTGGTTGGTCTCTTGGTACTTTATATGAATCTGTACCTTTATTGTGACTATTATACCGCCACTTCCGCTCTGACACTGACCCAGGATTAATTTTGCATGGGATAGCTCTGTGTCCTCGACTCCTGGGCTGCAGCAGGATCCCAATTGGGGCTCCTGGGAGCACGGGGCTCTCAGAGTTCTTCTAGCCCTGGCTCATTGTCACGGAAAGCTGGGCTGCAATGGACTGTTACATCTTGGTCTGCAGGGTTGGACACCTGCTGACTGAGACGACACTCACAGTCAATTTGACAAACTGCTGTGATGCTTTTTTTTTATTTTTCTGTTCTATGGCTCACCTGCATCATTTATTTTTGCAAATGTTACACTTGTTATCTCTTTGTTATGTATGTGTTAAACCATAATAAAATTTTCAAACGAAA
>JAQSEC010003802.1:0-14492 GCA_028564925.1 Lithobates sylvaticus
CCTGCTTTCCTATTTCAAACTGACCACACTAGGCATGAGAGCACATCCATCCCACCGTGGTCAGTCTCCTGGCTGTGTTTTGATCAGTCTGTCTGTCCTCCAACAGTCAGACTTGTGCTAACATGCATCACTACACAGCTCTTTACTGGGAAAAGCAGTGTATTGCTCTTTCTCTGCTTCCTGCTGACACGCTTTCCAGCTCTCTAAGCCCCTATTGCAGCTGGGAACAGAGGTTATGTGATAGTGTTGCCAATCGTCAGTAGGGATGGGCCCGGTGCTCGATGCGAACCCACGTTCGCATCGAGCACCGGACGCCTGTAGCCAATTACAGCTCAGGGGCTGTAGTACACGCCCCCCCTATAAAAGGCCGCCACGCCGTCTGCGCCGGTCACATGCTGTTCCGGCGCAGATTGAGCAGGCTAGATCTGTGACACTCTGCTGCATTTAGTTAGTTAGAGAGATTTACTTACAGAGATTGAGTTAGATAGATTCAGTTACAAAGATTGATTAAGAAAGAGGGGCTTGTAGTGTGTTCGTGGCAGGCAGGCAGAGCTCCTATATTTTGTTCCCAGAAGCACCTATAGGACTTGTAGTGTGTTCGTGGCAGGCAGGCAGAGCTCCTATATTTTGTTCCCAGAAGCACCTATAGGACTTGTAGTGTGTTAGTGGCAGGCAGGCAGAGCTCCTATATTTTGTTACCAGAAGCACCTATAGGACTTGTAGTGTGTTCGTGGCAGGCAGGCAGAGCTCCTATATTTTGTTACCAGAAGCACCTATAGGACTTGTAGTGTGTTCGTGGCAGGCAGGCAGAGCTCCTATATTTTGTTCCCAGAAGCACCTATAGGACTTGTAGTGTGTTCGTGGCAGGCAGGCAGAGCTCCTATATTTTGTTCCCAGAAGCACCTATAGGACTTGTAGTGTGTTTGTGGCAGGCAGGCAGAGCTCCTATATTTTGTACCCAGAAGCACCTATAGGACTTGAAGTGTGTTAGTCCCCATCACACAGACCTACATTTTCTTCCCAGAAGCACCTATAGGACTTGAAGTGTGTTAGTCCCATCACACAGAGATCATATATTTTGTTCCCAGAAGCACCTATAGGACTTGAAGTGTGTTAGTCCCATTACACACAGACCTACATTTTCTTCCCAGAAGCACCTATAGGACTTGAAGTGTGTTAGTCCCATTACACACAGACCTACATTTTCTTCCCAGAAGCACCTATAGGACTTGAAGTGTGTTAGTCCCATCACACAGAGATCATATATTTTGTTCCCAGAAGCACCTATAGGACTTGAAGTGTGTTAGTCCCATTACACACAGACCTACATTTTCTTCCCAGAAGCACCTATAGGACTTGAAGTGTGTTAGTCCCATCACACAGAGATCATATATTTTGTTCCCAGAAGCACCTATAGGACTTGAAGTGTGTTAGTCCCATTACACACAGACCTACATTTTCTTCCCAGAAGCACCTATAGGACTTGTAGTGTGTTCGTGGCAGGCAGGCAGAGCTCCTATATTTTGTTCCCAGAAGCACCTATAGGACTTGTAGTGTGTTCGTGGCAGGCAGGCAGAGCTCCTATATTTTGTTCCCAGAAGCACCTATAGGACTTGAAGTGTGTTAGTCCCATCACACAGAGATCATATATTTTGTTCCCAGAAGCACCTATAGGACTTGAAGTGTGTTAGTCCCATCACACAGACCTTTATTTCCTTCCCAGAAGCACCTATAGGACTTGAAGTGTGTTAGTCCCATTACACACAGACCTACATTTTCTTCCCAGAAGCACCTATAGGACTTGAAGTGTGTTAGTCCCATCACACAGAGATCATATATTTTGTTCCCAGAAGCACCTATAGGACTTGAAGTGTGTTAGTCCCATTACACACAGACCTACATTTTCTTCCCAGAAGCACCTATAGGACTTGAAGTGTGTTAGTCCCATCACACAGAGATCATATATTTTGTTCCCAGAAGCACCTATAGGACTTGAAGTGTGTTAGTCCCATTACACACAGACCTACATTTTCTTCCCAGAAGCACCTATAGGACTTGAAGTGTGTTAGTCCCATCACACAGACCTTTATTTCCTTCCCAGAAGCACCTATAGGACTTGAAGTGTGTTAGTCCCATTACACACAGACCTACATTTTCTTCCCAGAAGCACCTATAGGACTTGAAGTGTGTTAGTCCCATCACACAGAGATCATATATTTTGTTCCCAGAAGCACCTATAGGGCTTGAAGTGTGTTAGTCCCATTACACACAGACCTACATTTTCTTCCCAGAAGCACCTATAGGACTTGAAGTGTGTTAGTCCCATCACACAGAGATCATATATTTTGTTCTCAGAAGCACCTATAGGACTTGAAGTGTGTTAGTCCCATCACACAGAGATCATATATTTTGTTCCCAGAAGCACCTATAGGACTTGAAGTGTGTTAGTCCCATCACACGGACCTTTATTTCCTTCCCAGAAGCACCTATAGGACTTGAAGTGTGTTAGTCCCATTACACACAGACCTACATTTTCTTCCCAGAAGCACCTATAGGACTTGAAGTGTGTTAGTCCCATCACACAGAGATCATATATTTTGTTCTCAGAAGCACCTATAGGACTTGAAGTGTGTTAGTCCCATCACACAGAGATCATATATTTTGTTCCCAGAAGCACCTATAGGACTTGAAGTGTGTTAGTCCCATTACACACAGACCTACATTTTCTTCCCAGAAGCACCTATAGGACTTGAAGTGTGTTAGTCCCATCACACAGAGATCATATATTTTGTTCCCAGAAGCACCTATAGGACTTGAAGTGTGTTAGTCCCATCACACAGACCTTTATTTCCTTCCCAGAAGCACCTATAGGACTTGAAGTGTGTTAGTCCCATTACACACAGACCTACATTTTCTTCCCAGAAGCACCTATAGGACTTGAAGTGTGTTAGTCCCATCACACAGAGATCATATATTTTGTTCCCAGAAGCACCTATAGGACTTGAAGTGTGTTAGTCCCATCACACAGAGATCATATATTTTGTTCCCAGAAGCACCTATAGGACTTGAAGTGTGTTAGTCCCATTACACACAGACCTACATTTTCTTCCCAGAAGCACCTATAGGACTTGAAGTGTGTTAGTCCCATTACACACAGACCTACATTTTCTTCTCAGAAGCACCTATAGGACTTGAAGTGTGTTAGTCCCATCACACAGAGCTCCTCTATTTTCTTCTCAGCAGCACCCACAGGACTTCTAGTGTGTTAGTGGCATCACACAGAGCTCCTCTATTTTCTTTGCAGAAGCACCCACAGGACTTCTAGTGTGTTAGTGGCATCACACAGAGCTCCTCTATTTTCTTTGCATAAGCACCCACAGGACTTCTAGTGTGTTAGTGGCATCACACAGAGCTCCTCTATTTTCTTTGCATAAGCACCCACAGGACTTCTAGTGTGTTAGTGGCATCACACAGAGCTCCTCTATTTTCTTTGCAGAAGCACCCACAGGACTTCTAGTGTGTTAGTGGCATCACACAGAGCTCCTCTATTTTCTTTGCAGAAGCACCCATAGGACTTCTAGTGTGTTAGTGGCATCACACAGAGCTCCTATATTTTCTTCTCAGCAGCACCCACAGGACTTCTAGTGTGTTAGTGGCATCACACAGAGCTCCTCTATTTTCTTTGCAGAAGCACCCACAGGACTTCTAGTGTGTTAGTGGCATCACACAGAGCTCCTCTATTTTCTTTGCAGAAGCACCCACAGGACTTCTAGTGTGTTAGTGGCATCACACAGAGCTCCTCTATTTTTCTTTGCAGAAGCACCCACAGGACTTCTAGTGTGTTAGTGGCATCACACAGAGCTCCTCTATTTTCTTTGCATAAGCACCCACAGGACTTCTAGTGTGTTAGTGGCATCACACAGAGCTCCTCTATTTTCTTTGCAGAAGCACCCACAGGACTTCTAGTGTGTTAGTGGCATCACACAGAGCTCCTCTATTTTCTTTGCAGAAGCACCCATAGGACTTCTAGTGTGTTAGTGGCATCACACAGAGCTCCTATATATTCTTCTCAGCAGCACCCACAGGACTACCGACTACAATGGCTGGAAGACCACCAAGGGGAGGCAGAGCGTGCAGAGCCAAGAACACAGGGCAGGCAGGCTCTGTTTCTAGTGGACGTGGCCGTGGACGTGGACGTGGTCGTGCATCGTCATCAGCACGTGGCCATGGGACACGCGCGTCTTTGTTTTCGGCAGCTGGACATGTGGAGCCGCATCATGCTGAAGGCTTGGTAGAATGGATGACCAAGCCCTCCTCATCCTCCTCATCCTCTCTCACCCAGGCTCAGGGTACTGACAGAGCATCATCAGCCACCCCTTCCCTAGACCCACCATGTCCTCCTGAGGAGTCCCCCGAACTCTTTGAGCACAGTGTTGGGTACATGCTCCAGGAGGATGCCCAACGATTCGAAGGCTCGGATGATGATACCCAGCTTGAGGAATCTGGCAGTACTGTTCCACCAGCTGCAGCTTACTGCCAGGTTTGCTCTAGTGGTGAAGAGGGAGGGGATGATGAGGTCACTGACTCCACGTGGGTGCCTGAAGGGAGAGAGGATGAGGAGGAGGACGAGGAGGAGGAGGATGCGGCGTCACATGTCCAACGAGGCAGGATGCCCCCTGGAGGCCAGGTAGAGGCCAGCACAGCAACTGTACAACACCGCAGAGCTCCGCCTGTGCAGGGCGCTGCCTCTGCACGTTATCAGAAAAGTTCTTTGGTGTGGGCCTTTTTTGAGACGAGTGCAGCAGATCGCACCACTGCTATTTGCAATATTTGTCTCAAGCGTATCTCGCGTGGCCAAAACATCAGCCGCTTGGGCACCACAAGCATGACCAGACATATGGCGACCTGCCATGCAGCTCGTTGGCAGGCACACATAAAAGACCCACACCAAAGAACTAAGCGGACCTCTCCTTGCTCCTCCTCAGCTGGGATCTCCATCCCCACTACACCTTCAGTCCTCTCTGAAAGCTGCTCTGAGAGGACTGAAGGTGTAGAATTAGGTGTGTCACAACCAAGTACTTGCAGTACACCGACGTCCGATTGCAGCAGGCAAATTTCCCTGCCCCAGCTGCTGGACCGTAGAAAGAAGTACACTCCCAGCCATCCACATGCCCAGCGGTTGAATGCTAGCCTGGCTAAATTGCTAGCACTTCAACTGCTGCCTTTTCAGTTGGTAGACTCGGCCCCCTTCCGTGAGTTTGTTCAATGTGCGGTTCCTCAGTGGCAGGTTCCCAAACGCCACTTTTTCTCGCGGAAGGCGATTCCGTCTCTCTACCGGCATGTGGAGGGCAATGTCCATGCCTCGCTGGACAGGGCGGTCAGCGGTAAGGTGCATATTACCGCTGACTCATGGTCCAGCAGGCATGGACAGGGACGGTACCTTTCTTTCACGGCCCATTGGGTCACTCTATTGGCAGCTGGGAGGGATGCAGGACAAGGTGCAGTAGTGTTGGAGGTTGTTCCGCCACCACGCCTCCAAAACGCGACTACTGCTACTGGTTGTGACACACCTCTCTCCTCCACCCCCTCCTCTTCTTCTTCCTCCAGTGCTCTGTCCTTGGAACCAGCGGTGCTCCGTAGGCGTACAAGGGGCTACGCAAGTACGCAGGCAAAAAGATGCCATGCCGTGCTTGCGCTGGTGTGTTTGGGGGACAGGAGCCACACTGGGCCAGAGGTTCTGGCAGCTCTGCAGGGGCAGGCCGAGAGGTGGTTGACGCCACGTCAGCTTAAGCCAGGAATGGTCGTTTCTGACAATGGCACCAACCTCCTCTCCGCCCTGCGACAGGGGCAGCTCACCCATGTGCCCTGCATGGCTCACGTCCTCAACCTGGTGGTGCAGCGGTTCTTGGGCAGGTTCCCAGGCTTACAGGATGTCCTGAGGCAGGCCAGGAAAGTCTGTGTGCATTTCCGCCGATCTTATAATGCCAGTGCTCGGCTGACTGAGCTGCAAAAGGAGCTGAACCTGCCCAAGAACCGCCTAATATGTGACATGCCCACCAGGTGGAACTCAACGTTGGCCATGCTGCAGCGACTGCACACGCAGCAGAGGGCCATCAATGAGTACCTTTGCAACTACGGCACCAGGACAGGGTCAGGGGAGCTTGGTTTTTTTTCCCCACGTCAGTGGAGCATGATCAGGGATGCATGCACTGTCCTCTCACCATTTGAGGAGGCCACGAGGATGGTGAGCAGTGACAGTGCATGCATCAGTGACACTGTCCCTCTTGTCCACCTGTTGGAGCATACGCTGCGTGGGATAATGGACAGGGCACTTGAGGCAGAACAGAGGCAGGAAGAGGAAGACTTCCTTGCCTCTCAAGGCCCCCTTTATCCGGACAGTGTTCCTTCTGTCCCACCCATCACACAGGAAGAGGATGAGGAGGAGGAGGAGGAGGAGGAGGAGGAGGAGGAGGATTGTGTGAGCATGGAGGTGGAGCCTGGCACTCAGCATCAGCAGCAGCAGTCTTTTAGGGATGATGTACAGTCCCAACAAACCAGTGGACTTGTACGTGGCTGGGAGGAGGTGGCTGGCGATCATGTCATCCTCAGTGACCCAGAAGACTCCGGACCGAATGCCTCAGCTAACCTACGCTGCATGGCCTCCCTGATCCTGCAAAGCCTGCGGAAGGATCCTCGTGTTCTTCGGATCAAGGAGAGGGACCATTACTGGCTGGCCACTCTCCTTGATCCGCGGTACAAGGGTAAGGTTGCGGACCTTATCTTGCCGTCGCAGAGGGAGCAGAGGATGAGACATCTCAGGGAGGCCTTGCAGAAAGGTCTGTGCAACGCGTTCCCAGAAACTGGGAGGCTA
The DNA here is from genome assembly GCA_028564925.1 of Lithobates sylvaticus. Classification (NCBI taxonomy): domain Eukaryota; kingdom Metazoa; phylum Chordata; class Amphibia; order Anura; family Ranidae; genus Lithobates; species Lithobates sylvaticus. The sequence goes on from JAQSEC010003802.1 coordinate 6,872, forward strand.
CAAACTCCTGGTCCTGGGCGACGAGTTGCTGAGGCTTCGGTCAGTGGCAGAAGGAGCGGTGGGGAAGGTGGACGTCTGACCGATGCGTTCAGACAATTTTTTAGTCCGCAGCCCCAAGGTATGATCGGTTCCAGCAACCATCGCCAGCGTCTGATATACATGGTGCAGGAATACCTTGGGGCAAGGTCAGACTTGGACACCTTTCCCACCGAAAATCCTCTGGCTTACTGGGTCCTGAGGATGGATCACTGGCCAGAGCTTGCACAGTATGCAATTGAGCTTCTGGCCTGTCCTGCCTCCAGCGTTCTTTCCGAACGCACATTCAGTGCTGCTGGAGGATTTGTGACTGATCATAGGGTGCGCCTGTCCACCGCCTCGGTTGATCGACTGACATTCATCAAAATGAATCAGTCTTGGATCACCACCAGCTACCAGGCACCTGAGGCGGATATAACCGAATAATTTTTAATGTCACATCCCTTCAAGACTGCCTATGCTGATGCTGAGTGACTGTCCTCTTATGTTCACTGACTATCCTCTTCCTCCTCCTCAATGATCCATGCCACCACACCAGTGCCTAAGGCACAATTTTTCAGCCCCTGTTTAACAGGGGCGTGTACTTACAATTTTTTAAAAAAATGCTTCGCAACACGTGTGACTGCTGTGCTCCAAGTACAGTCTCTGTGAGGGCCGTGTTGCAGTGTTGTGGCACCAGCACCAGTGCCTAAGGCACAATTTTTCAGCCCCTGTTTAACAGGGGGGGGTACTTACAATTTTTTAAAAAAATGCTTCGCAACACGTGTGACTGCTGTGCTCCAAGTACAGTCTCTGTGAGGGCCGTGTTGCAGTGTTGTGGCACCAGCACCAGTGCCTAAGGCACAATTTTTCAGCCCCTGTTTAACAGGGGCGGGTACTTACAATTTTTTTAAAAAATGCTTCGCAACACGTGTGACTGCTGTGCTCCAAGTACAGTATCTGTGAGGGCCGGGTTGCAGTGTTGTGGCACCAGCACCAGTGCCTAAGGCACAATTTTTCAGCCCCTGTTTAACAGGGGCGTGTACTTACAATTTTTTAAAAAAATGCTTCGCAACACGTGTGACTGCTGTGCTCCAAGTACAGTCTCTGTGAGGGCCGTGTTGCAGTGTTGTGGCACCAGCACCAGTGCCTAAGGCACAATTTTTCAGCCCCTGTTTAACAGGGGCGGGGTACTTACAATTTTTTAAAAAAATGCTTCGCAACACGTGTGACTGCTGTGCTCCAAGTACAGTATCTGTGAGGGCCGGGTTGCAGTGTTGTGGCACCAGCACCAGTGCCTAAGGCACAATTTTTCAGCCCCTGTTTAACAGGGGCGTGTACTTACAATTTTTTAAAAAAAATGCTTCGCAACACGTGTGACTGCTGTGCTCCAAGTACAGTCTCTGTGAGGGCCGTGTTGCAGTGTTGTGGCACCAGCACCAGTGCCTAAGGCACAATTTTTCAGCCCCTGTTTAACAGGGGCGGGTACTTACAATTTTTTAAAAAAATGCTTCGCAACACGTGTGACTGCTGTGCTCCAAGTACAGTATCTGTGAGGGCCGGGTTGCAGTGTTGTGGCACCAGCACCAGTGCCTAAGGCACAATTTTTCAGCCCCTGTTTAACAGGGGCGTGTACTTACAATTTTTTTAAAAAATGCTTCGCAACACGTGTGACTGCTGTGCTCCAAGTACAGTCTCTGTGAGGGCCGTGTTGCAGTGTTGTGGCACCAGCACCAGTGCCTAAGGCACAATTTTTCAGCCCCTGTTTAACAGGGGCGGGTACTTACAATTTTTTTTAAAAAAATGCTTCGCAACACGTGTGACTGCTGTGCTCCAAGTACAGTCTCTGTGAGGGCCGTGTTGCAGTGTTGTGGCACCAGCACCAGTGCCTAAGGCACAATTTTTCAGCCCCTGTTTAACAGGGGCGGGTACTTACAATTTTTTAAAAAAATGCTTCGCAACACGTGTGACTGCTGTGCTCCAAGTACAGTCTCTGTGAGGGGTTGCAGTGTTGTGGCACCAGCACCAGTGCCTAAGGCACAATTTTTCAGCCCCTGTTTAACAGGGGCGGGTAATTACAAATCTTGATCTAATAGTTCACAGCAGGGCCCATTCCTGCGCCCACCAAGAGTAACTATGAGGGCCTGCAGTCTTGTGGCAACACCGTCCACCACCACCGCCAAAGGCCCAATTTTTCTGCCCTGTTCATCAGGTGCTTGCAATTACAAATCTTGATCTAATAACTCACAGCAGGGCCCATTCCTGCGCCCACCAAGAGTAACTATGAGGGCCTACAGTCTTGTGGCAACACCGTCCACCACCACCGCCAAAGGCCCAATTTTTCTGCCCTGTTCATCAGGTGCTTGCAATTACAAATCTTGATCTAATAACTCACAGCAGGGCCCATTCCTGCGCCCACCAAGAGTAACTGTGAGAGCTTACAGTCTTGTGGCAAAACCGTCCACCACCACCACCACCACCCCCAATTTTTCTGCCCTGTTCAACAGGTGCATGCAATTACAAATCTTGATCTATTAACTCACAGCAGGGCCCATTCCTGTGCCCACCAGTCTTGTGGCTACACCAACATCTAATAGGGCAAATTTCTGCAGAGTATATACGCCAGGCCCCTACTTTCAAACATCCAACTTACAAACGACTCCTACTTGCAAATGGAAAGAGAAAACAGGAAGTGAGAGGAAATCTACCCCTAGGAAGGGAAATTCTATCCTGTTAGATTTAATTTGGGAAAAAGGTATCTCCTCTCTACTGATACTTTATCACCAATCCTTGTTTCAATTAAAACCCCACTTTTTCCAAAAACATTTGTCATTGGGACGGAAAGTTAGGTGACATGTTCTGAACAGATGTGCAAAGACAGCAAATGTTACAGGGGTGATAACCCCTCCCTATGTTCTCCAAAAAGCTTAAAAATAGATTTTTTTGGGATGGAGCTACACTTCATAATGTACCTGTTCAGATTCTACTTAAGAACAAACCTAAAGCCGCAAGTGGTTTTAAATGGCTTCTTTTTTTCCTTTACAAATGTCATTTTGTGCAAGGACAGTTCTAAACACGGGAAACACATGCCACTTCACAGGCAACTTTAGACACCCCCCAGGTACCATATTTAAAGGAAAATTTCACTTTTTTTTTTCACTTTATGCATCATTAAAATGACTGCTCCCGAAAAAACGTTAGTTTTTAAAAGTTCTTTTTGCATTGATATATGTCCCCTGGGGCAGGACCCGGGTCCCCAAACCTGTTTTATGACATTAACATGCATATTGGCCGTTGTAATTAGCACTTTTGATTTCGAACGTTCGCGTCCATTATAACGTATAGGGTTCGAAAATTCGCGCAAACTTTCGGTCGGTTCGAAGGTTCTGGTGCGAACCGAACCCGGGGGTATACTGGCAGCCAGTAAAAAATTAGCACTTTTCTCCTGGCAGTAAAAAAGCCAGTGACAGAAAAAGGTTGCCAGTAAAAAATATGGCTGTGACGCTGACCCTGGAAATGTGCATGTGCAGTTCAGGTTAGGTTAGAAGCCGGCAGAGACCATCCGAGTGCCTGCTACAGTGTGTTCGGGCAGCGCCAGCGGGGGCGGTGTCTGGTGTAGGTGGTGTCTGAGCATGTCATGCGATGTCATGGTGAAAGAGAGCCAAGCGGAGAGGCCGGAGCCTCCTGTGCGGTTCTGCGGGACAGGCGCAAGGCAAACTTGGGATTGTGATTGTCAGTACTGTTTGGACTGGAGTGGACTGAAGCGACCACCTGACACGGAGTCAATTTAATGTGTGTGCCTCCTATTCTAATTTCTTGCCCTCCTGAGTCCTGACCCTGAGCTACTTACTATATCCAAAATAAGACATAATTTCTTTGCCTTAATATCTTTCTCTCATCAGCCATTATTTTGTTACTGGATGGACCCATATGTGTCCGGGAGTTGTTAGATAAGGCAGAAAAAAGGAACTTCATTGCCTTTACTTCCCTAGTGCCTAATTATAAATATACCCTTGCTTCAACGCTGTCTACATTAGTATGTGATCACTATTTCTAATGTATTTGTCTATATACATGAATTATAGATCTTAAAGCGGAAGTAAACCCAACGATTTAACAGTCTAAAAAAAAAAGACATGCCGTGAATGCTAACTGCACATTGGCTGTGCTCTCAACCAAACAGTCAAACCATCCAATGGCTGGTGTCATAACGGATCACATGTGCAGCACTGTGGCAGTTGAAGATTAAACAGAGGCAAAGATGGCAGCTTCCTTGGCTGAAAACGACAGGGGGGTTTGCTTCCACTTTCTCAATCACCATTGACTATTTTAATCTTTATGCTAATAGCAATGTAGATTTCGAAAGTATATGTTGTTTATTGTTGTAAACTTTTATTTTATATTTCTTCCTGGTTTCCAGGCCTAGACAAATTAGTCCTACATCCCAGGACTGTTCAGGAGAAGAGGAAGAGGGGTTTTCTCAGCTAAGTAAACTCTACCTCCTGCCTGCATGTCTGAGCTAAGGGCAGATAGATTCCAAGAAGTAAATTCTACAGTAATCATCTGCTCTTACTGGAGATGGCCATGGCCTGAAATGTTAGGCTGGAGGGTTCAAAGTGACTTCTCAGCAAAATAAAGCATGTAGAAATGGATGGGCAAATTTGCTTTGAATGTAAAAAAATAATTAAATTGTGTTTTTTGTGCCACTCAAATGCAGTGTAGTTCTGCTTTAACTTAACATTGTTATAGTTGCCAAATATATTAATTCAACTTATCATGCAATTTCTGCAGTTTCGGGCTGTATAGCTATGCTCCAGGCACAGTCATTATTGCTTAACCACTAGCTGACCGCCCACTGTCAGAGGAGACCGATGGTGTGTCCCTTGTACATAGGGACACCGATCGGTCTCCTCCCCCAGTCAGTCCCCCTCCCCCCACAGTAAGAATCACCAAGATAGGGTACACATTAACCCCTGCAGCGCCCCCTAGCGTTAACCCCTTCCCTGCCAGTCACATTTATACAGTAATCAATGCATTTTTATAGCACGGATCGCTGTATAAATGTGAATGGTCCCAAAAATGAGTCAAAAGTGTCCGAAGTGTCCGCCGCAATGTCGCAGTCACGATAAAAATCGCAAATCGCCGCCATTACTAGTAAAAAAAAAAAAATAATAATAAAAATGCTATAAATCTATCCCCTATTTTGTAGACGCTATAACTTTTGCGCAAACCAATCAATATACGCTTATTGCGATTTTTTTTACCAAAAATATGTAGAAGAATACGTATCGGCCTAAACTGAGGAAAAAATTTGTTTAAAAAAAAAAAAAAAATATTGGATATTAAATATTAAATAATAAAGTTAAAAAAATGGTAACACAATTATAAGCACTGCCAGTCTACCAAACTGACTGTCAAGCCCCAGCAATTGTGGTGAGCTGTCCCACAGAAAGCATACATATTTCATAAAAAGATAATCAATACACCATATGTATGCAACAGGCATCATGGCAGCATCCAGCATAGTAGACTTTAGGTGAATGTGAGCCCACTATATTTACCATCATATATCGTATTTATAAGTACTTCTAATTGCACCTTCCCCGTATGACAACTGCTTCACTTAAAGCACATATAGACCAAGCACAAAAATGCTAAATATTGTAGCTTACATGCTCCTAGATATGATAGCTATAGTTGTTTTCCTTTTTCAGGCTGTTTTCCCCTCTATTTTCACCTGGTAATTTTGTGAATAACACCCCTTCTGTCACTTCATGCCTACACTCACTCCTATACTGTATCTATGGAGGACCATGGTTGTTACACAGGCTGGACTTCAAACACGTCTGCTTTTATTAAAAAATAATATAAAATTTTTTTTCATGGAAGTCAAGAACCCTGCATTTTTGGCAATATCAACAGTTTTTTTGTTTTAAAAAATAACGATAAAAATCTGTTGGATTTTGTTGTTGGAAAGTCCGACCGTGTGTATGCTCCATAGAACATTTGTTGTCGGAATTTCTGCCAACAAATGTTTGAGAGCAGGTTCTCAAATTTTCCGACAACAAAACTTGTCGGAAATTCCGAGCGTGTGTACACAATTTCCGATGAACAAAAGTCCACGCATGCTTGGAATCAAGCAGAAGAGCCACACTGGCTATTGAACTTCATTTTTCTCGGCTCGTCGTACGTGTTGTACGTCACCGCGTTCTTGACGTTCGGAATTTCCGACAACATTTGTGTGACCCTGTGTATGCAAGACAAGTTTGAGCCAACATCCTTCGGAAAAAAAATCCATGGATTTGTTGTCAGAAAATCCTTTGTTGTGTACAGGGCATTAGTCTGAAATAAGTAAACAAATGCAGTCAGAAGGACTAGTAAACTGCAATGATCTATATTCTTGGTTTTGTGTACAGAGTGTATATAGAAAAGTAAAGTTTCTCTATGGCAAACACATATGCCAATATTAACTGACAATTTTCATGACCAATGGAGGCACCATGCCAATACTATTAATCTTTTCATACAAGCAGCCTTATTCACTAAACCATTACAAAGTGTTAATGCAGTCTTAGCCAGTCAGAAAACATTTTTTTCAAGGCTGGTAAATCAGTGCCAGATGGATTTTATGGTCATGTGAACTTCTTGAGCTTAGAGAGTTTCACTATGCAATGGAATACAAAGTACATGATGGAGATTTCATTAAACATGCAACATTGCCACCCAAGCTATGCCATCTCTTTTTGTGTACGCCACACCTAGTATACATGCAGATCTCTAAGGCAAAAAGATGCAAAAGAAATCAGATGATAGATTTAATTATCTAATGTGTACTAAAAAAAAAGACATCGGTCTGACTGCTACAATTCATGGTGCTACTTGCAGTTCTGCTGCTGTGATTGTTGTGATCAGTAAGCAAAAGAGAGAAAGAGGGAGATGCAGAAAGGAAATAATGATAAACATAATTAAAGGGGTTAAAGGTTTCCAATAAATGCCAATTATATTGTCAATCAATTTTAAGGCCAAAATTAATAGACGTATACAGTATAGACATCATGCTAACTTAGGCACACTGAAATGATGATGCCCATTTAAACAAGCTCTACCCCTTGTGATCATTATACTAAAAACGAATGCTAGAATGTGCTATTGGAGGTGGCACACTGCCTGCTTTATATAAGGATCTAATTTTTAATTGTCCAGACCACCGAGAAAAAGAAAGGAAGGATTTATTAACCATAAAGAGTTTTCTGGTTCCTTTCAGCATCCCTTGTACCTTCTTCCTACTAAAGTTTTCTTACAGAATTTAGCGACAAATATCTAGAGGTGACCAAAGAGGGTATCGTTATGATAAGCTCATACATACATACACAAGCTACTAGGTGTATCAGACACCACTAACATGCTTTTTTTTTTTTGCCTGTTAACCTCCCTGGCGGTATGATTATTTCAGATTTTAGGTGCTGAAAGCAGTACCATTATTTTGCATGGAAATTTGGCGTTTTATATTGTAGGCCTGTAATTGTTAGGAATAACTCACTTAAATCTGTCCAAACCAGAGTCTAGTAGACAAACCCAGGGTATGATAAAGTTTGAAAACTAAATC
>JAQSEC010000653.1:0-14500 GCA_028564925.1 Lithobates sylvaticus
AACCGGCTTAGCTCCTACCTTAGTGAAAATAACCTTCTTGACCCCTTACAGTCTGGCTTTTGCACACAGCACTCCACGGAAACTGCCTTACTAAAACTCACTAACGATTTACTAACTGCTAAAACCAACAGCCAGTACTCTATACTCCTACTACTTGACCTCTCTGCAGCCTTTGATACTGTTGACCACCGTTCCTCCTCAATAAACTACATTCCCTTGGCCTCCGAGATTCTGCTCTATCCTGGTTCTCTGCCTATCTATTCTCCTTCAGTGTCACCTACAACTCTGTCTCCTCCTCTCCATTGCCCCTCTCTGTGGTGGCCCCCCAAGGCTCTGTTCTTGGACCCCTTCTCTATCTACACTGCCTCCTTTGGTCACTTGATAACCGCCCACGGCTTCAAATACCACTTATACGCCGATGACACCCAAATCTGAATGCGACTTGGTGTTGAGGATGGATCACTGGCCAGAGCTTGCACAATATGCAATTGAGCTACTGGCTAGACATGTGCAAAAGGAAAAAAATTGTTTAGTTTTGTTTTAATTTGTTAATTAATTTCGTTTAGTTAGATTCGTTAAATACGTTTTCGGATTTCGTTTCGTTTTCTAACGAATTTAAAAAATCGGTCGCATTCGAAAATATTTCAACCGAATTCGAAATTATTTCAACCGGATTCGAAATTATTTCAACCGGATTCGAAATTATTTCAACCGGATTCGAAATTATTTGAACATGATTCGAAATTATTTCAACCGTATTTGAAACTATTTCAACTGGATTCGAAAATATTTAGCGATTCGACTTTGGGTCCACATATCTCGGGGTCACTTGGTGATAGATACCCCAAATTTGGAGATGTTATAGTGCTAGTTCTACTGTGTTTGCATACCAAATTTGGGGTTTCTATCAAGTGACCCCGAGATATGTGGACCCAAAGTCGGGTCGCAAAATATTTTCGAATCCGGTTGAAAGTTTCAAATGCGGTTGAAATAATTTCGAAACATGTTGAAATAATTTCGAATCATGTTGATACTATTTTAACCGAATTCGAAAATATTTTGCGATCCGACTTTGGGTCCACGTATCTTGGAGGTGTTGTAGTGCTAGTTCTACTGTGTTTGCATACCAAATTTGGGGTTTCTAGCTATAAGTGGCCCCGAGATACGTGCCCCCAAAGTCGGGTCGCAAAATGTCATTCTCTGCTGCAGAAAAGTACTTGACATATTGCCCCTATCTTGGGGTCACTTGGTGCTAGGAACCCCACAACTTGTGGCAGGTGACGTGGCAAGTGGACTATCCACAACTTGGGTCATGTGGCCGGTCACGTGGCACGCGTGGCCGGTCACGTGGCACGCGTGGCCGGTGTCGTGGCAAGTGGACAATACACAACTTGTGGCAGGCGATGTGGCAAGTGGACAATACACAACTAGTGGCAGGTGATGTGGCAAGTGGACAATACACAACTAGTGGCAGGTGATGTGGCAAGTGGACAATACACAACTTATTATTTTATATTCTATTAAAAACTTTTCTATTAAAATCAAAATCATTATATACTAAATTCGAAATTTCGGAAGATGGTTATATATATTTCTTTCTGACATTCGAATTTCGGATAGAATGAATTCGAATTTGAATAGAAAAGATTAGAATAGAAATAGAGAATAGACTAGAAAAACAATAGAACAGAATGGAATATATTATATTTTAGTCTATTTTCTATTTCTATTCTAATCTTTTCTATTCGAATTCAAATTCATTCTATACGAAATATTTATTCACATAACCATCTTCTGAAATTCGAAATTCAAATAGAATAAATTCGAATTTCGAATAGTATGAATTCAAATTTTTAAATTAATTTTAAATTTGCAAACACAGTAGAACTAGCACTACAACATCTCCAAATTTGGGGTTTCTATCACCAAGTGACCCCGAAAAAACGTGGACCCAAAGTTGGGTCGCAAAATATTTTCAAATCCGGTTGAAATATTTTTACCGGATTCAAAATTATTTCAACATGATTCGAACAAAAACAAATGTTGTAGTGCTAGTTCTACTGTGTTTGCATACCAAATTTGGGGTTTCTAGCACCAAGTGACCCTGAGATATGTGGCCCCAATGTCGGGTCGCAAAATGTCAAGCACTTTTCTGCAGCAGAGAAGGACATTTTGCGACCTCAACTTTGGGGCCACGTATCTCGGGGCCACTTGTAGCTAGAAACCCCTAATTTGGTATGCAAACACAGTAGAACTACAACATACATACATACATATATATATATATATATATATACATACATACACAATAGTTTGCCAGTGACCTGCAAAAAATAAATAAATAAATAAATGCTTATAGTCTGCAGATCTAATGAGAAAATGAAATGGATACTAATAGTCTGCAGAAGATCTGCTGAAATAAAGGAAATGGCTGCTCTAATGCAAAAAAAAAGGAAAAGAAACATGAAATAGATGCTAATAGTCTGCAGGAGATCTTATGGAAAAAATGTGTTATCTGAAAAAAAAATTAAATTGAAATAGATAGTATCTATATTCTATTATGTTCTATTGTTTTTCTAGTCTTTATTATAATCTTTTCTATCCAAATTAAAAAATGTATTAAAAAATTTGAATTCATACTATTCGAAATTCGAATTTATTCTATTTGAAATTCGAATTTCAGAAGATGGTTGTATATTCTTTCTATTTTATTCTATTAAATTATATTTTTTTTCTATTCTGTTCTATTGTTTTTCTAGTCTATTTTCTATTTCTATTCTAATCTTTTCTATTCGAATTCAAATTCATTCGAAATATTTATTCACATAACCATCTTCTGAAATTCGAAATTCAAATAGAAAAGATTAGAACAGAATAGAAAAAATATATAATTTAATAGAATAAAATGGAAAGAATATACAACCATCTTTTGAAATTCGAATTTCAAATAGAATAAATTCGAATTTCGAATAGTATGAATTCAAATTTTTTAATTAATTGATTTTAAATTTGGATAGAAAAGATTATAATAAAATAGAAACTAGACTAGAAAAACAATGCAACAGAATAGAATATAGATACTATTTCATTTTTATTTTTTTTCAGATTACTATTTTTTTCCATAAAATCTCCTGCAGACTATTAGCAACTAGTTCATGTTTCTTTTCTTTTTTTTGGCATTAGAGCAGCCATTTCCTTTATTTCAGCAGATCTCCTGCAGACTATTAGCATCTATTTCATTTTTTTCAGATTACTATTTATTTCCATCAGATCTCCTGCAGACTATTAGTATCTATTTAATAAGCATTTATTTATTTATTTTTTGCAGGTCACCGGCAAACTATTATATATATATATATATATATATATATATATATATATATATATATATATATATATAATTATGTTGTAGTGCTAGTTGTACTGTGTTTGCATACCAAATTTGGGGTTTCTAGCTACAAGTGGCCCCGAGATATGTGGCCCCAAAGTCGAGGTCCCAAAATATCCTTCTCGGCTGCAGAAAAGCGCTTGACATTTTGCGACCTGACTTTGGGGCCACATATCTCTGGGTTACTTGGTGCTAGAAACCCCAAATTTGGTATGCAAACAGTAGAACTAGCACTACAACATCTCCAAATTTGGGGTTTCTATCACCAAGTAACCCAGAGATAGGTGGACCCAAAGTGGGGGGGGTCGCAAAATATTTTCAAATCCGGTTGAAATAGTTTTGAATGCGGTTGAAATAATTTCGAATCTGGTAGAAATATTTTAACCGGATTCGAAAATATTTTGCGACCCAAATTTGGGGCCACGTATCTCGGGGTCACTTGGAGATGTTGTAGTGCTAGTTCTACTGTGTTTGCATACCAAATTTGGGGTTTCTAGCTATAAGTGGCCCGAGATATGTGGCCCCAAAGTTGGGTCGCAAAATGTCATTCTCTGCTGCAGAAAAGTACTCAACATATCATCCATATCTCGGGGTCACTTGGTGCTAGGAACCCAACTTGTGGCAGGTGATGTGGCAAGTGGACAATCCACAACTTGGTCACATGGCACTCGTGGCAGGTCACGTGGACGGTCACTTGGCACCCGTGGTCGGTCACATACACACTTGTAGCCGTTCATGTGGCACTCTTGGCAGGTCACGTGGCACTCTTGGCAGGTCACGTGGCACTCTTGGCAGGTCACGTGGCACTCTTGGCAGGTCACGTGGCACTCTTGGCAGGTCACGTGGCACTCGTGGCAGGTGTCATGGCACTCGTGGCAGGTGTCATGGCACTCGTGGCAGGTGTCATGGCACTTGTGGCAGGTGTCGTGGCAAGTGGACAATACACAACTTGTGGCAGGTGATTTGGCAAGTGGACAATACACAGAAATTCGAAATTCATATAGAATGAATTCAAATTTGAATAGAAAAGATTATTTCCATTTCTATTCTAATCTTTTATATTCAAATTCGATTTCATTCTATATGAAATTCAAATTTTGGAAAATGGTTTCATATATATATATAAATAATATTTATACATATAACCATCTTCTGAAATTCGAAATTCATATAGAATAAATTCAAATTCAAATAGAAAAGATTAGAATAGAATAGAAAAAACAATAGACCAGAATAGAATAAAATATATATCTGTTCTATTGTTTTTCTAGTCTATGTTCTAATTCTATTCTAATCTTTTCTATTCAAATTCATTCTATCCGAAATTCAAATGTCGGGACACATGGTTATATAAAAATATTTCGAATTTGATTCGAAAATATTTCGAATTCGAGTTGAATTTCGTCCGCGATTTTTCGATTTGAAAAAATTTGGATTCGGTTAAATTCGTTAGTATTGTAATTCGGTAATTCGGATGCATCCGAATGTCCGAATAATGAAAAATTTGTCCGAATTTCGGTTCGGAACATAACGACATGCACATGTCTACTACTGGCCTGTCCAGCATCCAGCGTTCTTTCTGAATGCACATTCAGTGCTGCTGGAGGCTTTGTAACCCATCACAGAGTGTGCCTGTCCACAGACTCAGTTGGTCGGCTCACCTTCATAAAAATGAATCAGTCTTGGATCACCAGCTACCCTGATGCCGATGTAAATGATACATTTTTCTATGAATGTGAGATCCCTTGAAGACTGCCTATGCTGAATGACTATGCTGTTATGCTGAGTGACTAACCTATTCCTCTTCAATGTTCATGTTGATAGCTTCTAAGAACATTTTTGTTTCCGGGCACCACCACCAGTGCTTAGGGCCCAATTTTTCTGCCTCTGTTTAACAGGGGCGTGTAATTAAAATTTTTGCTGTAATATTTTGCAGCAGGGCTCATTCTTGCGCTCAACTAGAGTATCTGTGAGGGGTTGCAGTGGTGTGGCACCAACACCAATGCCTAAGGCCCAATTTTTCTGCCCCTGTTCAACAGGGGCGTGTAATTACAATATTTGCTGTAATATTTCACAGCAGGGCTCGTTCCTGCGCTCAACAACAGAATCTGTGAGGGGTTACAGTGTTGTGGCTCCACCACCACTGCCTAAGACCCAATTTTCTTCCCCTGTTTAACAGGGGCGTGTAATTATAATTTTTGATCTAATATTTCACAGCAGGGCCTGTTCCTGTGTCCACCAAGAGTAACTGAGGGCTTACAGTGTTGTGGCACCAAAGGCCCAATTTTTCGGCCCCTGTTTAACAGTGGCATGTACAGTGGTGTGAAAAAGTGTTTGCCCCCTTCCTTATTTTCTGTTCCTTTGCATGTTTGTCACACTTAAGTGTTTCGGAACATCAAACCAATTTAAACAATAGTCAAGAACAACACAAGTAAACACAAAATGCAATTTGTAAATGAAGGTGTTTATTATTAAAGGTGAAAAAAAATCCAAACCATCATGGCCCTGTGTGAAAAAGTGATTGCCCCCCTTGTTAAAACATACTATAACTGTGGTTGTCCACACCTGAGTTCAATTTCTCTAGCCACACCCAGGCCTGATTATTGCCACACCTGTTCACAATCAAGGCATCACTTAAATAGGAGCTGCTTGACACAGTAAGGTCCACCAGAAGATCCTTAAAAGCTACACATCATGCCGAGACCCAAAGAAATTCAGGAACAATTGAGAAAGAAAGTAATTGAGATCTATCAGTCTGGAAAGGGTTATAAAGCCATTTCCAAAGCTTTGGGAATCCAGCGAACCACAGTGAGAGCCATTATCCACAAATGGCGAAGACATGGAACAGTGGTGAACCTTCCCAGGAGTGGCCGGCCGCCCAAAATTACCCCAAGAGCGCAGCGACGACTCATCCAAGAGGTCACAAAAGACCCCACAACAACGTCCAAGGAACTGCAGGCCTCACTTGCCTCAGTTAAGGTCAGCGTTCATGCCTCCACCATCAGGAAAAGACTGGGCAAAAATGGCCTGCATGGCAGAGTTCCAAGGAGAAAACCACTGCTGAGCAAAAAGAACATCAAAGCTCGTCTCAATTTCTCCACAACACATCTTGATGATCCCCAAGACTTTTGGGACAACATTCTGTGGACCGATGAGACAAAAGTGGAACTCTTTGGAAGGTGTGTGTCCAAGTATATCTGGCGTAGAAGGAACACTGCATTTCAGAAAAAGAACATTATACCAACAGTAAAATATGGTGGTGGTAGTGTGATGGTCTGGGGCTGTTTTGCTGCTTCAGGACCTGGAAGACTTGCCGTGATAAAAGGAACTATGAATTCTGCTGTCTACCAAGAGATCCTGAAGGAGAATGTCCGACCATCTGTTCGTGTACTCAAGCTGAAACGAACTTGGGTTCTGCAGCAGGACAATGATCCTAAACACACCAGCAAGTCCACCACCGAATGGCTGAAGAAAAACAAAATGAAGACTTTGGAGTGGCCTAGCCAAAGTCCTGACCTGAATCCTATTGAGATGTTGTGGTATGACCTTAAAAAGGCCGTTCATGCTCGAAAACCCTCTAATGTAACTGAATTAGGACAATTCTGCAAAGATGAGTGGGCCAAAATTCCTCCAGGACGCTGTAAAAGCCTCATTGCACGTTATCGCAAACGCTTGGTTGCAGTTGTTGCTGCTAAGGGTGGCCCAACCAGTTATTAGGTTTAGGGGGCAATCACTTATTCACACAGGGCCATGATGGTTTGGATTTTTTTTCACCTTTAATAATAAACACCTTCATTTACAAATTGCATTTTGTGTTTACTTGTGTTGTCCTTGACTATTGTTTAAATTGGTTTGATGTTCCGAAACACTTAAGTGTGACAAACATGCAAAGGAACAGGAAATGAGGAAGGGGGCAAACACTTTTTCACACCACTGTAATTACAATTTTTGATCTGATTGTTGACAGCAGGGCCCGTTCCTGCGCCCACCAAGAGTAACTGTGAGGGCTTACAGTGTTGTGGCACCACCACCACCTAAGGCACAATTTTCTGCATAGTATATAGGGCAGGCCATATAGTATATACAGGCGGTCACCTACTTTCAAACATTCGAGGGAGACAACAGGAAGTGAGAGGAAATCTACCTCTAGGAAGGGAAATTCTCTCCCGTAAGAGTTAATATGGTAAAAAGGTGTCTCCACTGATGCTTTATCACCAATCCTTGTTTCCCTAATAACCCCAAATTTTCAGAATCCAATTGTCATTGGGACAGAAAGTGAGGTGAAATCTTCTGAACAGGGGCACAGACAGCAAAACAAATGTTACAGGGGTGATAACCCTTCCCTATGTTATCCATAAAGCTTAAAAATAGATTTTTTGTCTGAAGCTACACTTACAAAATGTACCTGTTCCAAATTACAAACAGATTCAACTTAAGAACAAACCTACAGTCCCTGTCTTGTTTGGACCGCCTGTATACTGCTGTTCAGAGTATACAGGGCCTGGCGGCCCCACGCCTTTTTTTTAATTTGGGTGTGGGGTTCCCCTTAATATCCATACAAGACCCAAAGGGCCTGGTAATGGGGGGGGGGGGTATACATGCCGTTTTTTTCAATAATTTTTATCAATATTGCCGGGACCCGACATTACAGCTGCAAGCAGTTTTAAATTGACTTTTATTCCTTTTAGAAATGTCATTTTGTGCAGGGTCTGTTCTTAACACGGGAAAAACGTGCCACTTTACAGGCATACTATAGTCTCCCCCCAGGTAAGATATTTAAAGGAATATTTCACTTTTATTTTTTCACTTTAAGCATTAAAATCGCTGCTCCCGAAAAAACGTCAATGCAAAAAAAAGTTTTAAAAACTGATACATGTCCCCTGGGGCAGGACCTGGGTCCCTAACCCCTTTTTAGGACAATAACTTGCATATTAGCCTTTATTATTCGCACTTTTGATTTTTCCACGTTCGGGTCCCATAGACTTTAACGGTGTTCAAATGTTTGATCAAATGGAAAAGCTGGCAGGGTTTTAAACAATCCTGGAGATACGCGGAAATACTAATGCAAGCAGGGAAAGTGTAGATACCTAAACATAGAAAGTTAAAGGCAGAGGACTAATTGGAGGAGAGGCACAGGGGGGGGGGGTGGGGGGGGGGGAGAGAAATAGGTGGTTTTGAATTTAATAAAGAGGTTAAAGATATCTAAAATGAACATGAAGTTAATTCAGAGGAATATTTTATATGTATGTTTTTTCCAATAAAAAGAAATTTTCCACAATGATGAACATAACATAAGAGACATTAATGAATCTTAACTTGAACATTCTATCTCTTAAAGTTGTCTGAGGTGGAAAAAAAAAAAAAGAAATGTCATTTTGTGCAGGGACTGTTCTTAACACGGGAAAAACGTGCCACTTTACAGGCATACTATAGTCTCCCCCCTGGTAAGATATTTAAAGGAATATTTCACTTTTATTTTTTCACTTTAAGCATTAAAATCGCTGCTCCCAAAAAAACGTCAATGCAAAAAAAAGTTTTAAAAAAAAGTTTTTTAAAAAAAGTTTTAAAAACTGATACATGTCCCCTGGGGCAGGACCTGGATCCCCAAACCCTTTTTAGGTTAGTTTAGGTTTAGTTTTAATAACTTGCATATTAGCCTTTATTATTCGCACTTTTGATTTTTCCACGTTCAGGTCCCATAGACTTTAACGGTGTTCGAATGTTTGTGCAAAATTTCGCATTTTCTGCCACGAACTGAGCCGGGGGGTGTTCGGCTCATCCCTACCTCTGAGCAGGGCGCTCTTAATCTTGTATTTTATTGTATTATAACTGTATTGTCTGCTTTTTATATTGTAAAGCGCTGCAGAAACTGTTGGCGCTATATAAATCCTGTATAATAATAATAATAATATTGACCGCTGAACTCTACATCATTGCTGACCCCTGAACTCTGCACCATTAATGACCCCTGAACTTATCACTGACAGCTAAACTTTACGTCACATACTTCTCACCTCTAAACTCTGCATCACTACTGACCCTTGAAAACCATTCATACACCCCCTACCAGCAAGTTTTGCAGGAAACGAGCAGTCTAGTTGGCCAATAAAGGCTTTGAACTTCAAGCAGTATGCACTTAGCCTCAATTTTCCCTCTCTTCACTCTCCTAGCCCCTCACAGTGTTCAACATGACTTTTGTCTCAATTGTACAATGAAGGTTGAGCTATACCTCCCTGACACATCTGCAGAGGCGTATCTAGTGAAAATGGCGCCTATGGCAAGCCCTGAAACTGCGCCCCTGTCAAAACAAAAAAAAAGCTAACAAAACTACAAGTCAAGCTCTTTATTTTTAGCAACAAATTATGGATAAGCACTACATAAAGTGCCCAAATGCCCGATGGGTCAGTCTGCTCCTGCTCATTAAACAGTTTACGTTCAGTAAAAGTTCATGTACTGCAAAATTTGCAGTACATGAACCTTCTTTGAATGTGCACTGTTTAATGAGCTTGTTGCACAAATCACTTTATTACACTATTTATGATATCCATTTATTTAATCCATATTGAGCACTATATTTGATTGGCTGCGTCTGCTTGGCACACACGCACAATCGCACATGATGATGACTTAAATCATCATCATGTGCGATTGTGCGTGCCAAGCCCAAGCAGAAGCAAGCAACAAATTATAGTGCTCAATATGGATTCAATAAATATGCATAGCCATAGATATCATAAAGTGTAATAAAGGGATTTGTGGAACAGCAGGTACTACTTTTAAGTAGACTGCGGATGCGACAACAGGAGATGACCAGACTGCGGATGCGACTAGAGATGACCAGAGACTACAGATGGGACTACAGAAGATGACCAGAGACTGCGGATGTGACTAGAGATGACCAGAGACTACAGATGGGACTACAGAAGATGACCAGAGACTGCGGATGGGACTACAGGAGATGACCAGAGACTGCAAATGCGACTACAGGAGATGACCAGAGACTACAGATGGGACTACAGAAGATGACCAGAGACTGCGGATGTGACTAGAGATGACCAGAGACTACAGATGGGACTACAGAAGATGACCAGAGACTGCGGATGGGACTACAGGAGATGACCAGAGACTGCAAATGCGACTACAGGAGATGACCAGAGACTACAGATGGGACTACAGAAGATGACCAGAGACTGCGGATGGGACTACAGGAGATGACCAGAGACTGCAAATGCGACTACAGGAAATGACCAGAGACTGCGGATGGGACTACAGGAGATGACCAGAGACTACAGATGGGACTACAGGAGATGACCAGAGACTGCGGATGGGACTACAGGAGATGACCAGAGACTGTGGATGGGACTACAGGAGATGACCAGAGACTACAGATGGGACTACAGTAGATGACCAGAGACTGCGGATGGGACTACAGTAGATGACCAGAGACTGCGGATGGGAGTACAGAAGATGACCAGAGACTGCGGATGGGACTACGGGAGATGACCAGAGACTGCGGATGGGACTACGGGAGATGACCAGAGACTGCGGATGGGACTACGGGAGATGACCAGAGACTGCGGATGGGACTACGGGAGATGACCAGAGACTGCGGATGGGACTACGGGAGATGACCAGAGACTGCGGATGGGACTACGGGAGATGACCAGAGACTGCGGATGGGACTACAAGAGATGACCAGAGACTGCGGATGGGACTACAGGAGATGACCAGAGACTGCGGATGGGACTACAGAAGATGACCAGAGACTACAGATGGGACTACAGAAGATGACCAGAGACTGCGGATGGGACTACAGGAGATGACCAGAGACTGTGGATGGGACTACAGGAGATGACCAGAGACTACAGATGGGACTACAGTAGATGACCAGAGACTGCGGATCGGACTACAGGAGATGACCAGAGACTGCGGATGGGACTACGGGAGATGACCAGAGACTGCGGATGGGACTACAGGAGATGACCAGAGACTGCGGATGGGACTACAGGAGATGACCAGAGACTGCGGATGGGACTACAGGAGATGACCAGAGACTGCGGATGGGACTACAGGAGATGACCAGAGACTGCGGATGGGACTACAGGAGATGACCAGAGACTGCGGATGGGACTACAGGAGATGACCAGAGACTGCGGATGGGACTACAGGAGATGACCAGAGACTGCGGATGGGACTACAGAAGATGACCAGAGACTACTGATGGGACTACAGAAGATGACCAGAGACTGCGGATGGGACTACAGGAGATGACCAGAGACTGCGGATGGGACTACAGGAGATGACCAGAGACTGCAGATGGGACTACAGGAGATGACCAGAGACTGCAGATGGGACTACAGGAGATGACCAGAGACTGCAGATGGGACTACAGGAGATGACCAGAGACTGCAGATGGGACTACAGGAGATGACCAGAGACTGCGGATGGGACTACAGGAGATGACCAGACTGCGGATGCAACTAAAAGAGATGACCAGACTGCGGATGGGACTACAGGAGATGACCAGAGACTGCGAATGCGACTAGAGGAGATGATCAAGTAGCCATTTTAAAATTTCTAACAGCTATACGGGGGGGTAAACAACACTGTCAGGGAGGGTTTAGCGTAACAGTGAGTCTACTGTCTACAGGCAGTGTGTATTGGCAGAAAGACCTACCTGGCCAGCCGGGCTCACCTCCCACTCTGAGGTCCAGGGGCGGAGCTTTTGGTGGTAGGGGGCAGGGATTTTTGCAGTCCAGGGCGGGGCTCTCAGAGGTCCAGGAGAGGCGATCTCATTGCTCCCACTCTGCTCTGAGCACATTGACTACATGGGGCTGGGCAGGGTCAGAGCGTCAGTGGAGCTCCCAGCCCCGCCCCTCCCTGCTGACAGAGCCTCCCTCAGCCTAAACCGAGCCCAACAGTCCGGGCCAGGTAGCGGCTATCTGACAGAACACAGACGCCACGATCCAGCAGGCCGGCCGCAGCGCGGGAGGCTTTATTAGTCCAGGGGAAGGCCGCGGGAGGATGGGTGTTTTTTTTTTTTCGTGCGGGGGGTTGCTTTTTTTGCAGACTATAAGACAAGAAAAAAAACTTTGATCAAAATGTGCTTTATTTATTCTTTTTAAAGGCAGCAGGAGGGGATGTCCCTCCTCCCATCGTCCATCGGTGCCTCTCTGGGCTCTCCCGTGTAATCGGGAAGCCGGAGATTCGATCTGGCGGTGGCACCGGATTACCACAGATCTGGCCGAGGACTGGATGGTCCCCAGCCATCTCTATGAACCTGGGGGACCATAAGCGATGTCATGACGTCACTTCCAGCTCTGGCAGATGTAAACACTGCCATTGTTTCCCCTAGAAAGCAGAGATCAATGTTTTATTTTTTTTGCCCGGAAGACCCCCGAAGGCGGAACGAGACCCCCAGATGACGACGGCGACGACGAAGAAGAAAGCCGGGCTCCTCCGCTCGTGAAACAGCTAGGTAAAAGAGCAGAAGAGAGCGGAGGAGTCCGGCAAGAAGACCCCCCAAGACGGAAGAAGACCCCCGGAGCAGTGCAATAAAATATTTTAAAAATTGTGTGTTTTTTATTTACACTTTTACACCTTAGGTGAATGGGTAGGGGTACATCGTACCCCATACTCATTCACATAGGGCACGGCCCCCCTTTCCCCAGGGCACTCCCCATGTTGAGGGCACGCGGCCTGGTACGGCTCAGGAGGTGGGGGGGGGCTCGCTCATCCCCACCCCCTTTCCTGGCCGGCCGAGCTGCGTGCTCGGATAAGGGTCGGAGATGGATTTGGGGGGGACCCCCCACACCGTTTTTTGGCATAGGGATTCCCCTTTAAATTCATGCCAGGTGACGGGGCTAGCGCGGCTGCATTCACTGCCTTCTCTAGTCCCGTCTACCTGGAGTCACATTCTAAATGAACGGACTTTCCGATCGTGTCTCGGCAAGTCCGTTCATTTCAAAAGTCCCGCAGACTTTTTCCCACGGATTTCCGCCGGAAAAGTCCGAGCGTGTGTGAGCAAGTCCACACGCTCGGAAAGTCCGGCGGAACTCCGCTGGAAAGTCCGGCGGATTGTCCGCCGGACTAGGTTCGGCGGACGATCCCGCCAGAAAGTCCGAGCATGTGTACGCCGCATAAGGGATGTTTACATTCCTTGTGATAAGAATAAAAGTGATTAAAAAAAAATGTAGGGACAGTGTAAAAATAAATAAAATAAATACAACATAAAATATAAAGTGCCCCATCCCTCCATGCTTGTACGCGAAGCAAAGGCATACATAAGTCACGCATGCATATGTAAGGTATCACCATGAACTTCAGAGCGAGAGCAATAATTCTAGCACTAGACCGGCTCAGTAACTTTAAACTGGTAAGCTGTGAAAATGTTTAAAACGTTTGCTATGGAGATTTTTAAGTACTGTAGTATTGGGCCATTCCACGAGTATGTGCAATTTTAAAGCATGACATGTTAGGTATCGATTTATTTGGCATAACAATATCTTTTATATTTCACAAAAAATGGGTTATACAGTGGGGGTTAATTACGAAAGACAATTCCAGTTTGCACTACAAGTGCCAACTACATGTGCAAAGTGCACTTGAAATTGCACTGAAAGTGCACTTGGAAGTTCAGTCGCTGTAAATCTGAGGGGTAGATCTGAAACGAGGGGAAGCTCTGCTAATTTTATCATCCAATCATGTGCAAGCTAAAATGCTGTTTTTTATTTTCCTTGCATGTCCCCCTCGGATCTACAGTGACTACACTTCCAAGTGCACTTTAAGTGCACTTTTAAGTGCACTTGTAGTTTGTACTTGTAGTGCAAAGTGGACTTGCCTTACGTAAATAACCCTCACTGTGTTGTTTTGCATTAAAACTCACTCCAAAAAACCTGCATTTGAAAAATCACTGCGCAAATACCATGTGACATAACAGATTGCAACAATCTATGTAACTATGTAATCGCCATTTTATTCTCTATGGTCTCTGCTAAAAAATATATAATGTTTGGGGGTTCTGAGTAATATTCTAGCAAAAAAATACAGATTTTTACATGCATTTACTGGCCTGGGTGGGAACTATAAAATGAAAAGGAACTGTGCCTGTTT
>JAQSEC010002771.1:0-14506 GCA_028564925.1 Lithobates sylvaticus
TTTTTGCGATTCGGCACTGCATCGCTTTAACTGACAATTGCGCGGTCGTGCGACGTGGCTCCCAAACAAAATTGACGTCCTTTTTTTTCCCACAAATAGAGCTTTCTTTTGGTGGTATTTGATCACCCCTGCGGTTTTTATTTTTTTGCGCTATAAACAAAAATAGAGCGACAATTTTGAAAAAAATGCATTATTTTTTACTTTTTGCTATAATAAATATCCCCAAAAAATATATAAAAAAACTTTTTTTTTTTCCTCAGTTTAGGCCATATTAGGCCATATTTTTGGTAAAAAAAAATCGCAATAAGCGATTATTGATCGGTTTGCGCAGAAGTTATAGCGTTTTCAAGATAGGGGATAGTTTTATAGCATTTTTATTAATAATTTTTTTTTTTATTAGTAATGGCGGAGATCTGCGATTTTTTTTGTGACTGCGACCTTATGGCGGACACATCAGACATTTTTGACACATTTTTGGGACCATTGTCATTTTTACAGCAATTAATGCTATTTAAATGCATTAATTCCTGTATAAATGACACTGGCAGTGAAGGGGTTAACTACAAGGGGGCAGTGTAAGGGTTAAGTATGCCTAGGGGTGTGTTTCTTACTGTGGGGGGGCATGGCTGTCAGCTAGTGAATGCTGATCTCTGCTCCAATCACAGGGAGCAGAGATCGGCGTCACTAGTTGCTAGGCAGAACGGGGAGATGCTGTTTATCTCGGCATCTCCCCGTTCAGCCTTCCCGTGAGACGATCGCGGGGGTCCCCGCGGCGATCGAGTCCGCGGGGACCGCGATCGGACTCACGGGGGTCCCGACTGGCGCGGGAGCGCGCCGCTCCCGGCGCGCTCCCGATGGCACGGACAGGCTAAAGAAGGGACTTATATATACGCCCTCCTGCCTGTACGTGCCATTCTGTCGACGTATATCGTCGTGCGCCGGTCGGCAAGTGGTTAATTAAAATTATGATAACCAAAATGTGTTCTTTCTTTTAATATTTTTATAATAAATCCCTTCGGGTTCCACCTATGGTCCTTCTTTTGCCTTTTTTGTCCATGAGACACTCTTATATTACCTGGTGAGGTAAGGAACATCAGTTCAGTTTTCGAAGCAGCCCTGAACAGCTGAAACAGTGGAGTCCACACAGACTGAATGATCTGATTGGCTTTGGAGAAATCGGGAAGAAAAGGCCCCCGCTGGGTAATAGCCACAGTCATAATATCTTTGGCAGCTGGTAAGCACAAAATCCAGACAGTGGTGGGATCTTTTGTCACAAAAGTCACCTTTATTTCCATGGATATTATTACAAGTTGAATTGTGATTCAGCATTGCACAATTTGGGATTTTCTCATTTAATTTATGAACTATTTATTTTATGAACTTTTTCTTTGGACAGCACTTGATTTATTATTATATGTTTATCAGTATAATTTAATATTCTAAGCATCAATTGTGGTATATTTTAATATAATACCACCCACGTTTTAACTGTTTATACTTTTTGGATATTTTATTTTATGGTTTAGTATACACAGCTCAACTTTTCTTGTATTTATTATTATATTATATTAAATGTAATAACTTACAAATCACTAGATTTGATGGCTACATCAGTTTTCTTTTCTTAGGCTTTTCCCCTCTGTTTTCACCTGGTGATCTGGCCTCCAATCTGTATGAATGAGCACAAGGAGTACCTTTGGACATCAGTATTGTCAGTTTTGCACATGCAAATTAGCTGTTTGGAGGCAACATCCGACCGTGTGTACGCTCCATCGGACAAACTTTTTTGTTTTTTCATCGGACTTTTGTTGGCTGTGCGAACGGACAAACTTTCTGGCAACAAAAGTCAGATGGAGCAAAGTCGTGTGTACAGAAAACCATCGGACTTTTGTGCAAAGTACAAACACGCATGCTCAGAACCAATGCAAAAGATCAGACAACAATACAGAAGTTGACCAAAGGTGGCGCTGGAGTAATTGAACGTCCTCTTTTGAAGTGTCATCAGTATGTCGAAACGTCACTACGTTCTTGTTTGTTGCCTAAAAAGTCAGATCGTGTGTATGCAATACAAACTTCCGGCCAAAGCCCTTTGTACAAAAATCCACGGGAAAGTTTGTACAAAGTTTGATCGTGTGTATGAGGCTTTAGATGTATTAGCAATTTTAAATATACTAGCGATTTGAAGCCAAACTCCAGCTAATACAGCAGTTACAGCTAACTGTTTTTTCCATTTGGGATAAAGTTTTTACAAAAATAAATAAAAGTTGATCATTTTAAGCACCCTTGCTAGTGCTAAATGGTCCATCTCTGCCATTGATGCATTCTACTCGAGAGTTTATTCTTATGAAAAACAATTGACTTACTGGCTGGATCATCAGATGAAAAAAGAAGAAATAAAGATTAAAAAAGAAAATGAATGCAGCCATCACATGTAAGAAATTGTATGCTGCAATAGAATGAATGTTTGCTTTTGGGTTGATTACCTCTTTAATAAAAAAAAAAATAATAAAAAAAGAATTATAGGTAAATATGAGTTAATAAGGGTAAAATAATTATTTAAACACCCCCTAATTTTTTTCTCTAAGTTCAGGCTGCAAGAACTCTCCCAGTGTAATCCACATGGATGGGCTGTTACACTACAGACAGAACATATTCTCACCCCAGCTTTCCCTTTGCCTATAAGAGTCCCTGATTTTAGTATTATTCTATGCAATAGGATAGAATGATTTGTAGTAAAAAATATTTTATAATGAATTTACCAGAAACATGACAAATTTCAGATCTACAATGTTGTCTTGTGCCATAATTGGTTTCATGGTCATTCATATTCTCTTTTCGGTGCGCCCTAGGGTGCCCCAGGTGTGCCACTAATTTTTTGTTTTTGGTGTCCCCAAGGGTTTTAGAATCCTAGCAACAGCCTTGCTAGAAATAAATTAAAGTTACATATATATTGTACATACAAACATGCAACAATACATACACATATGTACACGTAAAGCTACAGATATCTTACAGGTAAAATATAGTCATACCTCCAAAGACAGATCCTTTCAAAGACCGACCTGTCAGTAGTAAGAGGGGGTCAAGGGGAAAACGCTCTTTTGGAGATGCTAATCCAAGCACTACAGTCACTCCGCTACCACAGTAAGTGGATTGCAATGCATTCATCTGAAAAAAGATTTTTATCACATATGTAAGAGCATACACACCAAGAACTGCATGGTATTTACCTTGATTATGTGGAAGGCTTTCAATTGTAATTCAAGGAAAGAAACTGATGGCTTTGTAAAGATTTTAATACATTATATAAAATATATACTATTATTTAATAATGATTAAATAGTATTTTTATGGGTATTGACATGAATATAGACCCAGGAAAAAAACTGTAAATTAAACTATTAAAGTACTATTAAAGTAAAATTATTCTCAATTCACAGCACTCACTACAGTTTACTTGCACTACAAATTAAAGTTTATTATGATGATTGCAAAAAATTCCAATGAGGACACTTGGTCTGGTGACTCTGAGGACCACCAGAGATTTCCTCATTTTGTAGGGAGTTCCTCTCACATACTGATTTGGCTATGGGAGAGCAAGTGAAAGTAAATCTCCCCAATTGGACACAGACAGAAAAAAACTGGTAGGGATCATAACCCTCCCTTACTCTAGCGAAAATGACAAGTTATGCAATTTTTAGTGCTTACTACAGTTTACCTCGTCTGCTAATATGAGTTTATTATGATCTTGTTTTTTACCCTTTGGTAGACCATTCATATTGCTTGTACTACTACTCTCCCTCAATGTATTGCATTCTGTGAATGGAGGAGGAATTATTGAATTACAGGTCTCTATTGCACATTCATAAAATGCAATGCATTGTGGTAGAATAGTGATACAAGCAATATGAATGGTGGGGAGGAAAAAGGGGTGAGCGACAAACTTTTCTCAGTAACAGCAGCTGCTGTTAATGCTCACAGTTAGTCGCTCTGGGCAGTATCCGGTGGCTATAAAGAAGGCACTGCAAGGAAGATTTTTATCAGAAGCATCTGCCTTCAGGTAATAGGATATACACCATTACATGTAACTTAAAAATTGGTGCTATATACGAAAAAAAAACTTTCGTTTTACACTGTAATTAAAGGCAAAACTTTTTCTTTAGTTTTGGATAGGGTGGAGGTGATTAGATCATCCGTCTGGTTTTTATTGTTGTCTGTGCCCCTGTTAGGGAGAATAAGCCTCTATTTGTCCTGTTGACCATTATTACCGAAAGTTAAAGTAAAATAATATTGTAGATTTTGGGTTGCTCCCAGAACAGTATTAGAGGGAAAAACTTCCAATGCAGACACATGCCCTGGTGACCCTGGGGTCAACCAGGGATTTCCTCACTTTGGAAGGATTTCCTCTTACTTTCTGTTTTGGCTATAGGATGGGAAGTGAAGGGAAATCTCCTCAGTGGGGCACAGATGGAAAAAAAATTGGTAGGGCTTTGTGTTATATTTAAGTAGCGCTTGCTCCTTATGAGCAGGCACTATTGTTTTTTTTTTTCAAATTTAAGTTGCCTGAAGCCACAGTTGGGTTTCAGGCTAATTTCTCTAAATTACTGGTTTCTGTACCAGTCCAGCTGGGTTTCACTGGGTTCTCCTTGACCGTAGGTGTTGCTGTCACCGCCGGCAAGAGTAGAAACGCAGTCTAGCTGGATGTATTGAGTGCCATTTATCTCTCGGAACCAGCCCATTTTCCTGCTGTGAATTCTGGGGGGTGGTATTTAAGGTACTGACGCCATGTTGGCGGATTAGATTTTCTGTCTTTTTGGTTCTGGTGGTCCTCCTGACCCAGTCCCATGGCCCTCCTGGCCTGGGGTGTTGGACTATGCATCCTGTGTCTCTGGGCTGGCTAGCCCGAGGCAATGCAACTGAGAGGATAAGCCCAAGCGGATCTTGGAGCCTACTGATCCAGGGATGGTCTCATCTGAAGGGAGAGGCCCAGCAACTGGAGAATCCAGGGAAGGACTCTTTTTGTGCGCAAGGCTGGTTTCTCTGGAGGAGCCTGGAGACTTAGTTGAAGGACGCAACCCGGATCACATTACCTACAGTACCGCCGGTTCGGCTGAAAGAGACTGGTATTGTATGGAATTACTCTTCAATCTCTCAGTGATGCTAAAGTTTAAATTCACATGTCTGTGGCAGAGACTGTGTTAAATACCCCACCGGCTGCTAGGTCCAGTGAGAGGGACTTATCCGGTGGTGGCTGGATCTAGCGAGAGGAACTATTGTCTTCTAGATCTTAAAAGAGAACTTGAACCCGCAGTACCATGTGCCTGAACTCACTCCTACCCCTCTACCCTTTATTGAGAGACTTTGTCTTTGTTCTAAATAAATAACCCAAAAGAGGATTCAGTGTCAGTTTCAACATTCTTTGGGCCACTTTCCACAGGATCCCCAAGACGAAGTTACAAGCAGGTGAGGTAACGGTAAGCCCAAATCAAACCAGCAGCTGTTTCGGAGGTTAGTGCTACATTTAGTTCTGGTTTAAATTTTCAATTGGCAAGTCACATTCTAGATTGTTTAGAATATATATTTAAATAAATAATAAATGATAACATCAACTTGTTTTTACATACCATAGTTTCAATGCGTCCAGCACATTCAATGGCATAATCTACACCTCCATTAGTCTTCTCACAAATGACCTCATAGATTGGCTTATCATAATCTTTTGGGTCTAGGCATTCTGTGGCTCCCAATTCAATGGCTTTGGGAAATTTGTCTTTATGGGTTCCAACACCAAAAATACGTGAAGCTCCAGCAGCTTTGCATCCAACTATGGCTGAGAAGCCAACACCTCCCAATCCGAAAACAGCACAGGTAGAGCCTGGAGTTACCTGAGAGAAAAGAAACGTTTAATGCTTAAGTGTAGCTAAAATAAATCTTATGCCGGTTCCTTTTCTGTTAGTAGAAATCTTCCTGCGTTTATGCTCCCCCAACCCTTACCACCATAACCTTCTGGTGTGGCGGGGGTTAATTCAACTAAGGGGCTGTCATAGACTCTCATCAAGAGAGACTGATTATGCCCGTATTTTCATCCCACATCCTCCATTCATAGAAGTCATGCTATAATTTCTATGAACCGGGATCTATGAATGGAGGGGGCAGATCATAATCCACCAGTCCTCCATTCAATCATTCACCAGTCCTCCATTCTAGATCCTGTTTCATTAATTGAAGCTGTAGTCCTGCTTCTATGAATGGAATAGCTAGACAGAAAGGACAGGCATAGTCAGGCACTGTGAGAGCCTGTGATAGCCTGTTAGTTAGGGGTGGGGGGGGGGGGGGTCATGAACAGAGGAAGATTACTACTAACAAATGAGGAATCAGCACAAGGGACACATCCTACTGACCGTATGTTATACCGCTTGTACTGATTTTTCAGATTTACACTTAGCTTTAAATTTATTAAAACAACCTAATGGTAGTATCAGTGCTTTCTTGCTTGGTGCCTGTGTGCCCAATTTACTTCACCTCCTTTACAGTAAATAATCAGCTTAAATATTTTAGCTAGAGGTGAGCAGTTTATTATTTAAGAATTTGGAAACTTTTTGGTCCTGGTGCCATGAAGGTTTACAGTTTAATGTTTTTTTTTTTTTTGTTTTTTTTGCATGATATGATACAGTGATATTGATTTTTGAGGATTCACTCCATTACCACATTTATGGTAAAATAAGAGGTTTTCAATCCAGGAACAAAGTTACATTCCTAACAATGTTATAATTGAAAACATTGTTTTTACAAAACATATCACTAACACATTTCATTATCACAAAGTGATGAAGAGCAAATTATAAATTAGTTGCACGTCCTTTTTATTATTGGTTGAAAACGATTAGGCTCAGTTCACACTGCTGTGATGCGATATTGACATGATTTTGTAGTGTGATTATGTAGTGCAACTTTGATGTGACTTTGCATATTCTATGGGGCCAAATCACACTGTAAATTGCACCAAAGTAGCACCGTGCTGAGTCGCATCAGTGGGAATGGGTGCTATTGAATATAATGTGTTTCCCTTGTTATGTGACTCTGTGCGCATCAGGCATCAGAAGTTGCACTAGTGAGAATCAGCACCTGATACAAACTATGTGAATTGGACTCCCTTTATGGTTCACATATCTCTTAACTTAGACCTATAATTAAGTTTGCTCAAAAAAAACTCTGTATATATATATACACACACACACACATATATATATATATATACTTTTTTTATTTAAAAGCTGGCCATGAGCTCCACATTAAAGGGTTTCTAGGTTAAATTACACTAAACAAACCATTGAGACTGCCTCCTGAGATGTCATCAATCTGGTACAAATATGAGGAATGCATTTTCATAGTATCCCCTATTATCCAGTGATCGCATACTCATACTGTACATTGTAATTTTATAGGAGATCACAGAAAGAGAAACAGCATCAGATGCTGAGCTGTGTCAGAGAAGTCACCAGGATGTATATGTTTGCATTATACTTGTTACAATATCTTAGACCAATGGTTCCCAACCTCAGTCTTCAAGTACCCCCAACGGGCCATGTTTTCAGGTTTTACTTTACTTTTCACAGCTGCTTTAAATCAATATCAATGACATGGTAAGGGAAGTTCCCTAAATATGACTCGTTGGGGGTACTTGAGGACTGAGGTTGAGAACAACTGTCTTAGACTATGACCCTGGATAATGCCTCATCACAAATTGGCCAGATTTCTGGAAATAAATGGAAATGAAGGTCTTGTCAGGAGAAATCCCATGGTCCCTTTTAGAGGCCATAAATTCCGGTGTTACACTAAGCATTAATTAGCACATATGTACCTAACATAATGAAACATATTTGATGCTATGTACAGTAGGTCTACTAACAGACCTAGTGTTCAGTAGACATGTGCATTTGTTTTCGTCCGAATGCATTTTCGTACGAATTTTGGGTACGTGCAGAATCTGAAAACCGAAAGATCCAACATAAACAAATGCTTTATTTTCGTTTTCGTTGTGACAACAGTTCGATATAGATAGGAGATTCGACATGACGCTGACAATAGTGATCTGTGTCCATCGAACCTGTGGTCGAATGTGCCTAACCTTAAAGTGGTGTTTCCCCTAAAAAAAAAAAAAATAAAGGCTTAAAAATCCTAAAAAAAATAAAAATTTAAATTATTGGAAATTTTCTTTTTTTACATACCTCTAAATGCCTGTTGCTAGGGGGTCCCTCGTAGTCTGCCTTCTGCTTAGCCTAGGCTGGTGACATCACTTCCCCTTGGCGCAGGAAGGGCTCCCCAGTCATCTGGGACCTGTCACGTGTCCCAGATGACTGTGCGGCCAATCATGGCGTGCGGCGCCGCTCGCGCATGCGCAGTGGGTGCCCGGCTGTGAAGCCACAGCCGGGTGCCCACAGTTGCAATGCCGGCGCCGCTGAGCGGATGGGGGGCTAGCGGAACTTCGACCCCCGCATCGCTGGACCCTGGAACAGGTAAGTGTCCGATTATTAAAAGTCAGCAGCTTCAGTATTTGTAGCTGCTGACTTTTAATTTTTTTTTATTTATTTTTTTAAGGGATACACCTCTTTAACTATTAGTCCAAGATTATTCTACATAGAGAGAAAAGATTTGACATTATAGAGACAATCGCAAAAAAGGTTGAATGTGCCTAACCTAACTTTATTAGTTCAAGATTATTTGACATAGAGAGAAAAGATTCGATATAAAGATTCGACAAAGCAATCGGCGCGAGCGGACATTTATGGTCAAATGCTCTGCCCATAGGCTATAGAAAAATTCTAATGTTGGTTGACTAGTAATAATAATTTATAAATATAATTATTACTAGTATCAAGCATTAGAATTCTACTATAGCTTGTAGGCGGAACATTCAACCGGAAATGAACGATTGCGGCGTCATACAGTTTAGCTGCTCCGTGGAATCTTCTTAGAACATTAAAACATAAAACAAAATTCTGAAACAAAATATTTCAGTGGGCACATGTCTAGTGTTCAGGGTTTGTTCATCCAGGTAGTACTTGCTGTTGTCCCAGCTCACAAATCTTTTGAAGCAAGCCATTCTTGATAGCATTTACCACATTGTTCTATTAGTATTCCTCGTCTTCTCCTTTCTTTTAATATAAAATCTACTGTGGCTTTAAGATAACAGCCAATCAAAAGAACAAGAGGTAGGGAAGTCAAGATACAGCATGCAACCTAAGGAAAAATGATTCAAAAACTGAATGCAGATAGATTTAGGGTGTGTTTGCAAATGTTAGATATATAAATTCGGTACCCCATTTATGCAAAACATACAAACATACAAAATGTACATATACCCAAAATATTGAAAAAATCCCTTTATTGACAGTGGTTTCGTAATAAAATGAAAAAGACAATTACCTTAGCAGTGTTTATTGCTGCACCATATCCAGTAGCAAATCCACAGCCAATAAGGCAACTTTCAAGAGGGGCTTCAGGGTCTATTTTGGCAACAGCTATATCAGCCACAACAGTGTATTCTGTGAAAGTACTTGCACCCATTAAGCTGTAAATTGGTTTGCCTTTACAAGTAAATCTGCTGGTCATGTCCGGCATCAGCCCTGTTTTGGCACCCATGCTGTTTAATAAAACAATATTAGAATAATAAGATGACAAGAGCTTTAAAATATCTGTGCAATGCCATTAAAGATTTTTTTCAGCTTTACAAAAAAAAAAAGACATAGATGCTAAAGGTTTATCCCACTTAACATTTTAATTACAGATGGAGCTTTAAAACAGTAATAGAATAGTAAGATGACAAGAGTTTTAAAACATTTAAAGTGACTATAAATCTTTACATATACTCAGTGAAGTGACTGGCCTCAGGAAAATCCTCCTACATACGTTCTACCTCTTTTTGTGGTATGTCCAATACCATTGGTATGTCCAACATCATCGGCGACTTTGGAAAAGCCGAAAGCCGCCGAGAAGCCGCCGAAAATAGCTGAAAGCCGTCGAGAACGGACGAGAGCTACCGAGCGCCAACGATATACACAGGACATCCGCTCTGTATCTCGTCGGCGCCATTTTTAGATGGCAAGCCTGCAAAGACACTGACAAGGCTGCAAATGACTGACAAGGCTGCAATGCAAGGCTGCAAATGACACTGACAAAGCTGCAATGACAAGGCTGCAAATGACACTGACAAGGCTGCAGATGGACACTGATAAGGCTGCATTAATGGGCATTTAAAAGGAAAGTTTTTTTCCTTAACCGCTTCCCGACCGGCGAACGACGATGTACGTCGACAGAATGGCACGGACAGGCAAAAGGGCGTACAGGTACGTCCCCTTTAAGATTGCCGGCGTGCCATCATGCGCGCGCCGGTCGGGATGGCTGAACGGGGAGATGCGGAAGTAAACAGTAGCAACTAGTGACACCGATCTCTGCACCCTTCTTTGTGTTTTTATATATATATATATATATATATATATATATAAAGTATACACTTTTTGATATTCATATATTTTTGTATTCTTGCCCTGAAGAAGGGGGATACATTTGCATATGTTCAGCAGAGATCAGTGTTCACTAGATCACAGCCATGCCCCCCCCCACAGTTAGTAACACACCTCTAGGAACACTTAACCCCTACACTGCCACCTAGTGGTTAACCCCCTTCACTGCCAGTGTCATTTACACAGGAATCAGTGCATTTTAATAGCACTGATTGCTGTATAAATGACAATGGTCCCAAAAATGTGTCAAAAATATTCGATGTGTCCGATCGCCGCCATTACTAGTAAAAAAAAAAAGATTAATAAAAAAGCTATAAAACTATTCCCTATTTTGTAAATGCTATAACTTCTGTGCAAACCAATCAATAATCGATTTTTTTTTTACCAAAAATATGTAGAAGAATACGTATTGGCTTAAACTGAGGAAATAAAATGTTTTTTTATATATTTTTGGGGCATATTTATTATAGCAAAAAGTAAAAAAATAATGCGTTTTTCTTCAAAATTGTCGCTCTTTTTTTGTTTATAGCTAAAAAAAAAAAAAAACCGCAGGGTTGATCAAATACCACCAAAAGAAAGCTCTATTTATGGGGAAAAAAAGGACGTCAATTTTGTTTGGGAGCCACGTCGCACGACCGCGAAATTGTCAGTTAAAGCGACGCAGTGCCGAATCGCAAAAAGTGGTCTGGTCTGAAAGTGGTTAAGCTTCCCTCCTAAAAGTTTTTTCCTTAAAATTCCCTCCTAAACTTAGGGTGTGTGTTATACGCCGGCGCGGGTTATACGCCAATAAATATGGTATATATATATGGAATTTATACATTTGGATTTATTTTACATATGAATTGTTTTATTTTAGTTTTAATTTTGTAGTCATATTGATTTTAGAGTGCAGAACATGTGATTTTGGGAGAACATATGAATTCTATATTTTATGAATGATATTAAATAGTACACTTTTCTATTTGTTCTCATGACACAATGGCATTTTGAAGACTATCTTGCCCTGCTTTGTGTTTTTATATATATATATATATATATATATATATATATATATATATATATATATATATATATATATATATATATAAAGTATACACTTTTTGATATTCATTTATATTTGTATTCTTGCCCTGAAGAAGGAGGATGCATTTGGCACTCCAAATACATTTGCATATGTTCATGCTTGCTTAGGTTATATTATCCTGGAAGCTGTCTTCGTTCTTGGCATCTTACATATGTCAGAGGCAACATACAAAAAAAAAGCACACATAATACATTTAATACATTTTTTTGGCATAAAAAAGTATTTTCTACCAAAATCTCTACCTAACAGGAATTTTTAATGTCAACCAATCCATTTTTAAAATAGGAGTAGGATGCAGAAAATTAGAACAAGGTACTACCAATGACAGATATCAAATTATTCTTAAGCACCTGATCTAAAAATGTAGGGATTGTGTATGTCAGCATATGGGCAAATTAGCCCCGAGTGAGGCAGGAAAGATGCTCTTCCCTACTCTAACAGATAAAAAGATTCTTTGGATCAATATTAAAAAAAACACTCCTCTGTCATTTATAAGTTAAGGGTTGAAAAATTTCCTAAAGGTCTTCCGCTTTCTTTGACTTGTGTCTTCTAGAGTAGAAAACCCCATCTTGGGTTAGAATTGGTTAAGCTAAGCTTTACCATGCATTTACCCTGGCTAAAACCTCTATTACCATAATATATTGGATTTTTGGAAGGCTGGAAACTGGAGCATGTACATTTTCCAGGATGACCATCAAGCATCTATTTCATCTGCTCTCTTTACAATCAAGAAGTCTGCCAAGGCTGTCAGTATGGCCTAATCTTGCTTGTCTACATATGACTTTTGCAAAATCTGGAAAAGATTCAGCTGCCCAAACACAAGCTTTATTCATATCAAATGGAAATTTTTAAACTCTTCCCACTCTTCATTCACTGATTTAAAAAAAAAAAGCAGTTTTACTTACTCACTTACACTATTATGAATTCTGAAATAAAAGGCAAATTTTTGCATTTCAAATGGAAACATACACAGTCCCATGTACATGGGCGTCCGCAGGTAGGGGCAAGGGGGGTCAAGTGCCCCCCCCCCCGGAATCATTATGGGGTTGGGGTTCGGGTGCCACCTGCCAGTGGGGTGACACCATCAAGGTGCTGTCAAGCCCCCCCCCCATCAGTGTAGTCTGACTTCAGGCTCTTTTCACTGCTCACTCCAGCAGAGAACTCGGCTGTCAGGGAGAAGAGATGGCGGCTCTCACCAGATTCCCCGCCCAGCTTCCTGCCCACTCCGTTCCTTTCCTATTGGCCATAACTGAGGGCCAATCAAAGGACACTAGGAGAGGAGAGCATCATTGGACATGTAGCCCCAAGGATTGGTGGTCCCATTTTCCACAGGGAGGAGGCTACAGCTCGATCAAGAGAGAGATTGAGAGACTGCAGCCTGGAAAAAAGCTGAGGGAGAGAGTGCAAAAGGACAAAGAGCGAGGAGTGTGCTGGGTGGAAGCCAGAGAGAGAGCCACGCTGCCCAGTGCCACCAGAAAGAGAGCCACACTGCCCAGCGCCACCAGAGAGAGAGAGAGCCATGCTGCCCAGTGCCATCAGAGAGAGAAAGACTGAGCCACTACCAGGGTACAGACATGCCACACTACTGACCACAGTCACCCCCGGGGAACCCAGAGTGAGCGATCATGCAGCTGGAGGAATCACTGCTGTAATTTTGCTGGGTCTGGTAAGAGGGCCTGTTGGCCAATATCCATTACTTATCCTAGGGACTGTACTACGTCTGCAGACTCTGACCATGATAATGTGATAATGACATTGTTAAAAAGGGGCAGTGCATGGGTGACCCTAAATGATGCCCCCCCCCCCCCCCCTGAAAAAAGTTCTGTGGACGCCCATGCCCATGTATAGCCCCATTAGCCAAAATACAGCAGACTGTGCTCAAAATTTACATTAACACACTACTGCCATCAATCAGTCAAGATTTTTCTATAGGGCAGTGAACTGTTGCCCACCGACTAAACAAAAAGAAAAAAGGGCATGGCCAACTTTACATTCCTGTGCACATTCTAATACATTTTTAAACAATTTTTCCATGAAATTGTGCCTATTCACTTTTAGACTGTAGGGCACCCTTAATAGAAGTCAAGCATTGTTATTATATTCCTGTAAAGATAGGCATGATAACATTAAAACTATAATACAACAGTTAAGGATATAAAGTTTGCTTTATGCTCTCATAGAACTTGCAGTTAGAATAGGCACTATAAGCAAAATTATGTTCTTACTCATTTTTTTCACAGAAGTTGCTATTTGAACTTTTACAGGCTCTGCAAGATCCACACTGGGGCATAAAAAGTGGAATTACTTTGTCACCTGTAAACAGAAATGAGGATTTAGAAGACATTTTATCTGTAAAGTAAATGAGGTTCAAAACATCATGACATACAGGTTAACTACTCAATATACTGTAAAATACTTTTCTCATCAATGTTGTTAACAAAAAAAAAAAAAAAACATGAGAATATGGTATTCCTACTGGTACATTATTATCATCCACATTTATCTTTTTTTTTTGTTTAATGCGTTTTTATAGATTTTTTAATTTTGAGCAAATAGTACCGTTCCAGAAAGGTAAAAAAATAACATGTACAAAAAGGCTAGAAAAACAGTACAGTAAAACATATCACAGTCTACAAGTAGATCTGGGCTTAGATTAAAAATAACATGACAAGAAATAACATCCAACAGGTGTGCCCCAAAAACAGGGAAGCAATGAGTAAAATAAATGTTGTAATTATGTGGAAGAGGGAAACTCAGATTACAGCTCCTACTTCCACATCCCGGGAGAAATAAGTGAAAAAAAAGGGAAAAGGAAGGGGGTGTATGTTCTCTCAAGGCTCATGACCCATTCACCTCCAGCCTCTTCAAAAGCAATGAGTCAAAATTAAAGGAGGGCCAC
>JAQSEC010004662.1:0-14521 GCA_028564925.1 Lithobates sylvaticus
GAATAGGGTTGAGCGAACCCGAACTGTAAAGTTCGGGTTCGTACTGGACTTTTGGGTTTTTGGGTCCCGGACCCGAACAATTTACTGTATGTTCGGGTTCGAATTTTGCGTTCGGCAATGAATTGGCGCTTTTTAAAAAGCTGCAGGGCAGCCAATCAACATTTGTTTAACTCGTGTGCCCTTAGAAGCCATCACAGCCATGCCTACTAATGGCATGGCTGTGATTGGCCAGTGCAGCATGTGACCCAGCCTCTATATAAGCTAGAGGCACATAACACAGCATGTCACTCTGCTTTAGATAGTGTAGGGAAAGGTTGCTGCCGCTGCTTTGAGGGAGAGAATTAGATAGGAGTCCTGATTCAGAAATCTAATTACTCAGCGATCTACCTTGATTTTGTTGTGTGGGTGCAGTGCACAATCTTTTTACACTGCCCTGAGCCCAGTGCCAGAGAAAAGATAACTTTAATCTGTCTGTTAGTTAGGTTGGCGTCAGCGGGCATTTTATGCAAGCTCAGTGCACCAGCACTGCATATGTTACTGTGAGATACACCCTTTAGATACTGTTCCTCTATTCTTCTATTCTAAAAACACCCATTTAGGGCAAAGATAAATATTTTACAGTGTTTCCTGCATATCTGTACATGTGAGATAAACACTTTAGATACTGTTCTTCTATTCTGCTATTCAAAAAAATAATAATTTAGGGCAAAAAACATTTTTTTTTTGGTGCGTTTTCTGCATATCTGTACGTGTAAGATACATCCTTTAGATACAGTTGCTCTATTCTTCTGTTCTAAAAACACCCATTTAGAGCAGATAAAAATATTTGACAGTGTTTCCTGCATAACTGTATGTGTGAGATACACACTTTAGATAATGTTGCTCTATTTTGCTATTCAAAAAAACACATTTAGGTGAAAAATCTTAAATTGTGGCCTAGTCTGTATCTGTGAGATACACCCTTTAGATACTGTTGTTCTATTCTGCTATTCTAAAAACACCCATTTAGGGCAAAAAAATATATATTTTTCAGCGTTTGCTGCATATTTGTACATGTGAGATACACCCTTTAGATACGATTGTTCTATTCTGCTATTCAAAAAACACCCATTTAGGGCAAGATCCTAAATTTGAGAAATATGAGGAGAACGTCAAAGAAGGGACGTGGCCATGGTCGTGGTGCTGCTGGTGGAGCTCCTGTTGCAGGGAGAGGATGTGGTCGATCTATGCCAGCTACACGCACTAGTGAAACACCTTCCTCAGGTGCAAGTAGGCGACAGAGCCTGCAGCGGTATTTGGTCGGGCCTAATGCGGCTCTACCAATGTTGAGGCCAGGACAAGTACAGGCGATAGTAGATTGGGTTGCTGACAGTGCCTCCAGTTCCTTCACATTGTCTCCCACCCAGTCTCCTGCTGAAAGATCAGAGTTGGCACCTGCAGCCGATGTCCATCAGTCTTTCACCTCACCCCCTTGCAAATCAGCCAAGCAGTCTGAGCCCCAAATCATGCAGCAGTCTCTTCTGCTTTTTGATGACTCTGTTAGCAGGGTTTCCCAGGGCCATCCACCTAGCCCTGCCCCAGAAGTGGAAGAGATTGTGTGCACCGATGCCCAACCACTTATGTTTCATGATGAGTACATGGGGGGACCATCGCAGCACGTCTCGGATGATGACGAAACACAGGTGCCAACTGCTGCTGCTTTCACAATTGTGCAGACCAACAAAGGAGGGCAGGGGTGCAGACTGGGTGGAAGATGATGTGGAGGACGATGAGGTCCTCGATCCCACATGGAATCAATGTCATGCAGGTGACCTGTGCGGTTCGGAGGAAGAGGCGGTGGTCGCACAGAGCCACCAGCACAGCAGAAGAGGGAGCAGGGTGCAAAAGAGGAGCGTCCGTCCCCTAGACAGTATGCCTGCTACTGCCCAGCGCAGCAAGGGACCGATCACACCAAAGCCAGGTCCCAGGAGTTCCCTAGCGTGGCAGTTCTTCAGACAATGTGCTGATGACAAGACACGAGTGGTTTGCACGCTGTGCAATCAGAGCCTGAAGCGAGGCATAAACGTTCTCAACCTGAGCACAACCTGCATGACCAGGCATCTAAGTGCAAAGCATGAGCTGCAGTGAAGTAGACACCTCAAAAACCAAGAAAGGTCTCTGGCTCCTCCTGCTTCCTCTTCTGCTGCAGTCTTGTCCTCTTCATCCGCCTCTGTAGTGACAGTGGCACCTGCCAACCCCACAAACAGAGGATCTGCCAGCAACACTACCACCTGGGTCACCAACCATCTCCACAATGTCCCATGGAAGCGTTCAGCTCTCTATCTCCCAAACACTGGAGCGGAAGAGGAAGTACCCACCTACCCACCCGCGATCCCTGGCCCTGAATGCCAGAATTTCAAAATTCCTTGCCTTTGAAATGCTGTCACTCCATCTGGTGGAGATGCAGAGTTTTAAGCTTGATGTAAAAGCCTGATGGCATTGGCTGTCCCACAGTACGTCGTGCCCAGCCGCCACTATCTTTCCAGGCGAGCCACCCCTTCCCTGCACAACCAAGTAGGGGACAAAATCAGGTGTGAACGGCGCAACGCCATCTGTGGCAATGTCCACCTAACTACGCATATGTGGACCAGTGAGTCGACATTATATCTCCCTAACAGCACACTGGGTAAATGCAGTGGCGGCTGGGCCTTATGGGGATGGCAGTTTGGCGCATGTCCTTCGACCACCGAGGATTTCCGGGGCGCTTCAGTTTGCCTCCTATTGCTAACTCCTCCTACTCCGCTTCCTCATCCTCTACCGCCTCCTCATCCGGTCAGCGTAACACCTTCACCACCAACTTCAGCACAGCCAGGGGTAAACAACAGCAGGCAGTTTTAAAACGTTTGTGTTTCTTAAAATTGACCCCCATATGCCAGAGCTGTTGCAGAAAGTGTGGGCCGTCTGTGCGCACTTTCAGCATTCTCACCCTGCTGCTGCTGCTGCTCGCCTGTCAGCGCTGCAGCGAAACTTCGGCCTTCCCACTCACCACCTCATATGTGACGTGCCCACAATGTGGAACTCCACCTTGCACATGCTGGCCAGACATGCGGGCAGCAGGCGATAGTGGAGTATCAGCTGCAGCACGCACCCGTGAGTCGCTCTGCGGAACAGCACCACTTCACCACCAATAACTGGGCCTCCATGCGAGACCTGTGTGCCTTGTTGCGCTGTTTCGAGTACTCCACCAACATGGCCAGTGCCGATGACGCCGTTCTCAGCGTTACTATACCAGTTCTATGCCTCCTTGAAAAAACGCTTCGGGCGATGATGGAAGAGGATGTGGCACAGGAGGAGGAGGAGGAAGAAGAGGGATCATTTAAAAAGGCTTTCAGGGCGGTCATTCACAAGTGGCTACAAGGGTGGGTTCCTGCACCAACAAACACCAGGTACACAATTGTCCAGCAAGGGTACAGTTCTAGAGGATGACGAGGTGGAGGATGAGGAGATGGAGGAGGAGGAACCATGTTCACAGCAGGGTGGCACCCAGACCAGCTCATGGCCATCACTGGTGCGTGGCTGGGGGGATACAGAGGACACAGACGATACACCTCCCACAGAGGACAGCTTTTCGTTGCCTCTGGGCAGCCTGGCACACATGAGCGATTACATGCTGCAGTGTCTCCGCAATGACCGCCGAGTTGCCCACATTCTAACTGGTGCTGATTACTGGGTGGCCACGCTGCTGGATCCCCGTTACAAGAACAATATACTGTCCTTAATTCCCTCACTTGATCATGATCGTAAGATGCGTGAGTACAAGCGCACGCTGGTAAACGCGCTGCTGGTGGCATTCCCACCAGACAGCGGGGGCACGATGGAAGCACAAGGCAAAGGCAGAGGAGGAGGAAAAGGTCGCCAACGCAGCCGGGGCACCGCCAGCACCTAAGAAGGCAGGGTTAGCATGGCTGAAATGTGGAAAAGCTTTGTCAGCACGCAACAACAACCAGCACCACCAGCTGAGATGGAACGTCTTAGCAGGAGGCAGCATTTCACCAACATGGTGGAGCAGTATGTGTGCACACGCCTACACGTACTAAATGACGGGCCTGCCCCCTTTAACTTCTGGGTCTCCAAATTTGGCACATGGCTTGAGCTTGCCCTTTACACCTTGGAGGTTCTGGCCTGCCCTGCAGCCAGTGTATTATCTGAACGTGTATTTAGCACGGCAGGGGGCGTTATCACAGACAAGCGCAGCCGCCTGTCCAGAGCCAATGTGGACAAGCTCACGTTCATTAAAATTAACCAGGCATGGATCCCACAGGACTTGTCCATACCTTGTGCAGAATAGACATGTATAGCGGTGTTCTGACAAAAACTGTCCGGCCATCAGATAGTGTCCACCCCGTACTGCGCAAATCTCCGAAGATGAACGGTGCCTGCGCCGTGAGTGCAGGTTCAAGCTCCACCATCCAAGTGGACATACGGTAGCACATAGTAACAGGGCCCCCTCGCTTCGCTTGGCTATTTTTTATTTTTTATGTCCACTTGGATGGTGGGGCTTGTGCAGTACAGGCAGACACTATCCGACGGGGGACAGAATTTGACACATCACCGGCCTTACCCAGCCATTGCTGTATTTTTGATCTTTCTCACTCTTTTGGGGTGTACCCTAATTTAAAAAAAAAATTATTAAAAACCAGTGTTGGCTACCTCCTCCACCGCCGCTTCCACCTACACTGCCACATCCACCGCCACCTCAAACTCCTACTCCATATGGACCTCGTTCTCCTAGGTCAAGATTATTATTATTTTTTTTTTAATTTCAAAGTATTTTATTTTCTATCACAAGAATAATACATTTTTCTTCTGTTTTTGCTGTGTGGTTGATTCCCAGGTATTTAATGGAAGAGGTACTCCATTGGAAATTAAAGTTCTTTTG
The DNA here is from genome assembly GCA_028564925.1 of Lithobates sylvaticus. Taxonomy (NCBI): domain Eukaryota; kingdom Metazoa; phylum Chordata; class Amphibia; order Anura; family Ranidae; genus Lithobates; species Lithobates sylvaticus. The sequence continues at coordinate 4,919 of JAQSEC010004662.1, forward strand.
TAAGAGGTTTACAGTGTCTGGTGGAAGGGAAATGTTGACGGCTTGTGACTTTGAATAATTTACTCATAGGCCTGAGATCTTGGAAAATTCATCTAAGGAATGGCAAAGATTGGGGAGAGAGGTTATAGGGGAGGTAAGGAATAGAAGGATGTCGTCTGCAAACTGGCCACATTTATGAACCTGAGAGCCACATTGAACTCCTTGTATGTTGGGGTCCCGACGAATGGAGATGGCGAGTGTCTCAATTGCTATTGCAAAGATTAGCGGAGATAAAGGACAGCCTTGTCTGGTGCCTTTGGCTATATGTATTGGTTTGGAGTAGTGGCCTTGAAGCCTAATATAGGCTTTAGGATTTGAATAAAGAGCTCGGATCAGGCCCATAAACTTGTCGCCAAATCCCCAACGATCAAGGATTGTAAAGATGTATGGCCAGGAGACCAAATCGAAGGCCTTTTGAAGGTCCAGTGATAAAAGCATGCCTGATTGTTTTGGACCTCCTGGCCATTTTTTCTGGAGGATGGAGACTATGTCTATGGCTCTTCTGATCTGATCAGGGCCCTGTCTGCCTGGGATGAACCCCACTTGATCCTTATGAATATATCGGTTAATGAAGGAAGCTAGGCGATTTGCAAGGAGTTTGGTAAGGATTTTTAAGTCGCTATTGATGAGGGAGATGGGTCTATAATTACTGACTTCTTCCTGGTTTTTATCCGGTTTCGGTATTACTGCAATGTAGGCTGTGTTTAGGTGAGGATTAAGTGGGGTTCCCTGTGTCCTTGTGTAAAGCCAATACCCACTGAGGGGCGGCTAAGGATTTTCTGGGCTTACCGATTACCTCCTCCTTGTAGCTCGTCATTCATTGTCTAGGGGTTCCCAGGGTTAGTACCCAGTAATAGCGGAGACTGACACTCAAAGTCCTTTTGAGGATTTTTTATTTGCAAAAAACGTTTAAACATAACACAGTCTCTTAGTTGGGAATAGAGGGCATGGGTGATAAAGCTCAGGCACTTAAGAACTGCTGACATCAAATAAATGTCTCTTTAGATAGCCCAGAGAGTAGCCACTCGCAAATGGACTCTTCACTGTTGGATAAACCCTTGTCTGTGGATCTAGCAGCCAACAAGTGATTCGGAATTAGCAAAGTCTCTGCCACAGACTAGGTTGTGAAACTTCAAGTGAACAATGCAAAAGTCTCTGCCACAGACTATGTTGTAACCGAAGGATGGGTTAGGAACTTTTCCTATGGTACCTGTATCTTTCAGCTGTTGCGGCGATACCATAGGTAACGTGGATTCAACTAGTGTCCATACATCGCTTCCAGGCTCTTGCTGAGCAGCCAGCTTCATGGCCCTCCTCCGAAGAGTCCTCCCCTGGTCGCTTGTCCCGGTATCTCGAGAGGACACCGGGACACTTCAGAATCCTCCTTCAGTTACTGCGCCTCAAACTAGCCAGTTCTGAGGCTCGGAAACAGATGGATCCCCACCCCAGACCATGAGGGCCTCTGGGGCTGGTCAGGGTGACCAGGCTTACGGGGACAGCAGACACTCCTGGGCCCGGGACCCCTTGCAGGGTTTGTCCGGACCGGAACCAGGAATCAAAGAGCAAGCCGAAACCCTGAACACGTGACCTCAGCATCTTAAATACCCCTTCCCGGAATACAAGTCCATTCTAGGCAGGCCACATTGGTAGCTGTTAATCTAATTGTGCATAGACTCTGTTCTACACATCAAAAGGGTGTTAAGGTGGTATCTGTTAATCTAATTGCGTATACTTGTTGATGTTAATATGCAAGAATGCAGATTAGGGCATCTTATGACTACAGCTGGGGGTGATCTTCTGTCAGTCTGGAAGACAGAAGCAGGTCAAAGCATTTAATGGAAACAGCCAATCAAATTGCTCAGCCATTCAGTGTGTGGGGGATATAACATGGCGTCCAGTCTGCTCAGAGGGTGTGTGGTTATGAAGACACCAAGGTCTAGGAAATATGGGGCTCTAGCTATTTACTAGCATTATCGTAATTATACTCTGTTGGATTCTTTATCATCTGCAAGACTGTTCTGTTTTAGAAGTCAATAAAATGCGTCTATCTGGAGAATTGGGTTTGCTGCGGGACAATGCTTATTAATAACTACAAACCATCTACAAACTATATAATATATCACTACATTGGTGCCGTTCAAGTGACCAGAAGAGCATTTTTTTAGGACTTAGTAACAGAAGTCGATGGTGACAACAATCCTGTGAGGTGGACAGAAGTCTGATGGAGACCCAAGACCTGTGCTGTGACTCTAATGCCTGGTTGTGACATAAGAGTCTGATCTACAAAATTAAACAAGTTTGGAACCCCAGAATTATTCTCTGGAGACTGGAAACAACAACAAAAAAAGGACTGTATCGTGTACCAGAAGACCTGAGCTGGAAGCTGAAGGAGTAACTAATGCAGTGAGTAAAATATTTCCTTTTTTTAAATTATTAATAATATAGTCAAAATGCTTACTTAGTGTGAAGCTAGTGTCAGTTCTGATAAAGTTAACAGATGGGTGTTAAAATGTATTAAGCGTCATGGCGGTCCTTATGAAGTTCCAGAAAAATGTAAGCAGACGTGGACTATGATGAACAAATTTTTAGAGAAAACTGTTTTTGATAGCAAAATTTCATAGGAAGTAGTCTTTGGATGAGAATTAAACAAATCTGTATTCAGCCTCTGAGGACACGGGACATATTACTGCAATTATTATGTGTTTTGTATAGTGTGCGTTCTGATGTTACTATTCATGGGAAGATCAAACAAATGCAAAGTGAATCTCCCTATGAATTGTCCCACAGGATAGCAACTATTATGGAATTATTGGTCGGTAATAATCTTGCATTTGAGCGTGGTGGCTTGATACATATGAATATATTTCCAGATGCTTTGCATGAAGATATCAAACAAAATATTTTACTAGTTACCCCAAATCCTCATGATTTAAAAGATGTGTTGTTGAGAGCAGACCATTTAAGGACAAAGTCAAATGAGCAAGCTGTCAAAATTGATTTAGCCACATTGTTTAGGGCAAATACTGAACATAAAGGTCAAAAGATAATATCTTATGATAACAACCAAAGAGGAAACACCAGGTCAAATATAGGTGATATTAATATGAAAAACAGAGCTGGCCAAAATAATAATAAGAAAGTGTCCAAGATCTGGATACCGTTTTCTCAGTTAAAACAGAAATATGACCACCTAAAGATTGAGTATGATAAGATGAAAATAGAACATTACACATTGTTGGAACAGCTGAACAGAAACCCGGGTGTCATAAATGCAGATGTACATTCTCCAGATCTGTTTTTGAATGCAAATGACACTTAAAGTAAGGAGTCGTTTCTAAGTTGGATGTTTGAAAGTAGGGGCCTGCCGTATATACTCTGCAGAAATTTGCCCCATTTGATGTTGGTATAGCCACAACACTGTAAGCCCTCACAGTTACTCTTGGTGGGCACAGGAATTGGCCTTGCTGTGAATTATTAGATCAAGATTTGTAATTGCATGCACCTGTTGAACAGGGCAGAAAAATTGGGCCTTTGGTGGTGGACGGTGTTGCCACAAGACTGTAAGCTCTCACAGTTACTCTTGGTGGGCACAGGAATTGGCCCTGCTGAGAATTATTAGATCAAGATTTGTAATTACACGCCCCTGTTAAACAGGGGCTGAAAAATTGGGCCTTTGGTGGTGGACGGTGTTGCCACAAGACTGTAAGCCTTCACAGTTACTCTTGGTGGGCGCAGGAATGGGCCCTGCTGAGAATTATTAGATCAAGATTTGTAATTGCACGCCCCTGTTAAACAGGGGCTGAAAAATTGGGCATTTGGTGGTGGACGGTGTTGCCACAAGACTGTAAGCCCTCATAGTTACTCTTGGTGGGCGCAGGAATGGGCCCTGCTGTGAACTATTAGATCAAGATTTGTAATTACACGCCCCTGTTAAACAGGGGCTGAAAAATTGTGCCTTAGGCACTAGTGCTGGTGCCACAACACTGCAACCCCTCACAGATACTGTACTTGGAGCACAGCAGTCAGACCTGTTGCGAAGCATTGCTTAAAAATTGTAATTACACGCCCCTGTTAAACAGGGGCTGGAAAATTGTGTCTTAGGCACTAGTGCTGGTGCCACAACACTTCAACCCCTCACAGATACTGTACTCTGAGCACAGCAATGAGACCTGTTGCGAAGCATTGCTTAAAAAAATTGTAATTACACGCCCCTGTTAAACAGGGGCTGAAAAATTGTGTCTTAGGCACTGGTGCTGGTGCCACAACACTGCAACCCCTCACAGATACTGTACTTGGAGCACAGCAGTCAGACCTGTTGCGAAGCATTGCTTAAAAATTGTAATTACACGCCCCTGTTGAAAAGGGGCTGGAAAATTGGGTCTTAGGCACTGGTGCTGGTGCCACAACACTTCAACCCCTCACAGATACTGTACTCTGAGAACAGCAATGAGACCTGTTGCGAAGCATTGCTTAAAAATTTTTAATTACACGCCCCTGTTAAACAGGGGCTGAAAAATTGTGTCTTAGGCACTGGTGCCACAACACTGCAACCCCTCACAGATACTGTACTCTGAGCACAGCAATGAGACCTGTTGCAAAGCATTGCATAAAAAATTGTAATTACACACTCCTGTTAAACAGGGGCTGAAAAATTGGGCCTTAGGCACTGATGCTGGTGCCACAACAGACAACACTGCAACCCCTCACAGATACTGTACTTGGAGCACAGCAGTCAGACCTGTTGCGAAGCATTGCTTAAAAAATTGTAATTACACGCCCCTGTTAAACAGGGGCTGAAAAATTGGGCCTTAGCCACTGGTGTGGTGGCACCCAGAAACAAAAATGTTCTTCCAAGCTATCAAGGAATGGATCATTGAGGAGGAAGAGGATAGTCAGTGAACATAACAGTATAAAAAAACTAGCTGCGCTGGAAATAAAAACGTGAAGAAATCAATTTCACCCAAATACAAATAATACTGATCGTAATCAGACCCAGACTGTGTACACAATATTGACAAAGTGTGTACTAATATACAATCCTGTGATTATACGACACAATCCAATGTGATAATATAATGCAAATTAAATAGACAAAGTAAAAAGAAAAACCCAAAAATATCAATAGTGAGTTTATGGATATAGACTGAACATGCAAAAAAGTCCATATTAAGTGCTAAACTTCAGTTAAATAATGCTTCCATGGTGATGTTTAAACTTGACACCCTCAGAAAAGTGAATGGATAACCCGGTGAAGGAAAAGGAAGAGAAGGATCCTCAGCCAAACAAATCTACTGCAGCTTACCAGCTGATCTGATCTCCAGGTCAAAAGAGATCAGAAAGGCATGTGGCATATCCCCCTGCCAGGGTCTCTATCCTGAATCCTCCAGGTATCCCTCTCTGGGTAAAGACACAGAAATCAATCCTGCCAGGGTCCTCCTTAGTCTCATCAAGATCCGTTATGCAGAAGAAAAACAAACTTCCATAGCGTAATACTGTTTGACCCTTTATTGTAAAAAAAGCATGTGTATATCGCACTTACATTTCTGCTATCAATTCAGGCATATGTGAACATACAAACATTCAAGCCGGCCGGCTCTCTTTCTCTCTCTCTTGCTGCCCGTCGCTTCCTGGATGGACGGGGAATGGAGGTGACGTCAGCACGCCGCTCACCTCCATTCGCTGACATCACCTCCATTCCCCGTCCATCCAGGAAGCGACGGGCAGCGACCGATCTGACCGATGCGTTCAGACAATTTTTTAGTCCGCAGCCCCAAGGTATGATCGGTTCCAGCAACCATCGCCAGCGTCTGATATACATGGTGCAGGAATACCTAGGGGCAAAGTCAGACTTGGACACCTTTCCACCGAAAATCCTCTGGCTTACTGGGTCTTGAGGATGGATCACTGGCCAGAGCTTGCACAGTATGCAATTGAGCTACTGGCCTGTCCTGCATCCAGCGTTCTTTCCGAACGCACATTCAGTGCTGCTGGAGGCTTTGTCACCGATCACAGGGTGCGCCTGTCCAACGACTCGGTTGATCGACTGACCTTCATAAAGATGAATCAGTCTTGGATCACCACCAGCTACCAGCCACCTGTATTGGATATAACTGAATAATTTATAATGTCATATCCCTTCAAGACTGCCTATGCTGATGCTGAGTGACTGTCCTGTTATGTTCACTTATATATAGTGGAGTCACAGCTCTGTCTAAAAATGTAAAAACTATACAAGGCATATGTGAACATACAAACATTCGAGCCGGCCGGCTCTCTCTCTCTCTCTCTCTCTCGCTGCCCGTCGCTTCCTGGATGGACGGGGAATGGAGGTGACGTCAGCACGCCGCTCACCTCTATTCGCTGACATCACCTCCATTCCCCGTCCATCCAGGAAGCGACGGGCAGCGAGAGAGAGAGAGAGAGAGAGAGCCGGCCGGCTCGAATGTTTGTATGTTCACATATGCCTGAATTGACAGCAGAAATGTAAGTGCGATATACACATGCTTTTTTTACAATAAAGGGTCAAACAGTATTACGCTATGGAAGTTTGTTTTTCTTCTGCATAACGGATCTTGATGAGACGAAGGAGGACCCTGGCAGGATTGATTTTTGTGTCTTTACCCAGAGAGGGATACCTGGAGGATTCAGGATAGAGACCCTGGCAGGGGGATATGCCACATGCCTTTCTGATCTCTTTTGACCTGGAGATCAGATCAGCTGGTAAGCTGCAGTAGATTTGTTTGGCTGAGGATCCTTCTCTTCCTTTTCCTTCACCGGGTTATCCATTCACTTTTATGAGGGTGTCAAGTTTAAACATCACCATGGAAGCATTATTCAACTGAAGTTTAGCACTTAATATGGACTTTTTTGCATGTTCAGTCTATATCCATAAACTCACTATTGATATTTTTGGGTTTTTCTTTTTACTTTGTCTATTTAATTTGCATTATATTATCACATTGGATTGTGTCGTATAATCACAGGATTGTATATTAGTACACACTTTGTCAATATTGTGTACACATTCTGGTTCTGATTACGATCAGTATTATTTGTATTTGGGTGAAATTGATTTCTTCACATATTTATTTCCAGCGCAGCTAGTTTTTTTATATTGTATTTTTGTGTGTATCTCACATTTAAGTTGCGGCAGGAAAAATCACATATGTTTGTATGTATACAGAAATTCTCATGATCTTTGTAGACTTTTGTATAGTTTTTACATTTTTAGACAGAGCTGTGACTCCACTATATATAAGTGAACATAACAGGACAGTCACTCAGCATCAGCATAGGCAGTTTTGAAGGGATATGACATTATAAATTATTCAGTTATATCCACTTCAGGTGGCTGGTAGCTGGTGGTGATCCAAGACTGATTCATCTTTATGAAGGTCAGTCGATCAACCGAGTCGTTGGACAGGCGCACCCTGTGATCGGTGACAAAGCCTCCAGCAGCACTGAATGTGCGTTCGGAAAGAACGCTGGATGCAGGACAGGCCAGTAGCTCAATGGCATACTGTGCAAGATCTGGCCAGTGATCCATCCTCAAGACCCAGTAAGCCAGAGGATTTTCGGTGTCTGACTTTTCCCCCTAGGTATTCCTGCACCATGTATATCAGACGCTGGCGATGGTTGCTGGAACCAATCATACCTTGGGGCTGCGGACTAAAAAATTGTCTGAACGCATCGGTCAGACGTCCACCTTCCCCACCGCTCCTTCTGCAACTGACCGAAGCCTCAGCAACTCGTCGTCCAGGACCAGGAGTTTGTAACCTCCCAGTCTCTGGGAACGCGTTGCACAGACCTTTCTGCAAGGCCTCCCTGAGATGTCTCATCCTCTGCTCCCTCTGCGACGGCAAGATAAGGTTCGCATCCTTACCCTTGTACCGTGGATCAAGGAGAGTGGCCAGCCAGTAATGGTCCCTCTCCTTGATCCGAAGAATACGAGGATCCTTCCGCAGGCTTTTCAGGATCAGGGAGGCCATGCAACGTAGGTTAGCTGAGGCATTCGGTCCGGAGTCTTCTGGGTCACTGAGGACGACATGATCCGCAGCCACCTCCTCCCAGCCACGTACAAGTCCACTGGTTTGTTGGGACTGTAAATCATCCCTAAAAGACTGCTGCTGCTGCTGCTGCTGATGCTGAGTGCCAGGCTCCACCTCCATGCTCACACAATCCTCCTCCTCCTCCTCCTCATCCTCTTCCTGTGTGATGGGTGGGAGAGAAGGAACACTGTCTGGATAAAGGGGGCCTTGAGAGGCAAGGAAGTCCTCCACTTCCTGCCTCTGTTCTGCCTCAAGTGCCCTGTCCATTATCCCACGCAGCGTATGCTCCAACAGGTGGACAAGAGGTACAGTGTCACTGATGCATGCACTGTCACTGCTCACCATCCTTGTGGCCTCCTCAAATGGTGACAGGACAGTGCATGCATCCCTGATCCTGCTCCACTGGCGTGGGGAAAAAAATCCAAGCTCCCCTGACCCTGTCCTGGTGCCGTAGTCGCACAGGTACTCATTGATGGCCCTCTGCTGCGTGTGCAGTCACTGCAGCATGGCCAACGTTGAGATCCACGTGGTGGGCATGTCAGATATAAGGCGGTTCTTGGGCAGGTTCAACTCCTTTTGCAGCTCAGCCAGCTGAGCACTGGCATTATACGATCGGCGGAAATGCACACAGACTTTCCTGGCCTGCCTCAGGACATCCTGTAAGCCTGGGTACCTGCCCAAGAACCGCTGCACCACCAGGTTGAGGACGTGAGCCATACAGGGCACATGGGTCAGCTGTCCCTGTCGCAGGGCAGAGAGGAGGTTGGTGCCATTGTCAGACACCACCATTCCTGGCTTAAGCTGGCGTGGTGTCAACCACCTCTCGGCCTGCCCCTGCAGAGCTGCCAGAACCTCTGCCCCAGTGTGGCTCCTGTCCCCCAAACACACCAGCGCAAGCGCGGCATGGCATCTTTTTGCCTGCGTACTTGCGTAGCCCCTTGTATGCCTACGGAGCACCGCTGGTTCCGAGGACAGAGCACTCGAAGAGGCCATGGAGGAAGAAGAAGAGGAGGGGGTGGAGGAGAGAGGTGTGTCACAACCAGTAGTAGCATTTTGGAGGCGTGGTGGCGGAACAACCTCCAACACTACTGCACCTTGTCCTGCATCCCTCCCAGCTGCCAAAAGAGTGACCCAATGGGCCGTGAAAGACAGGTAACGTCCCTGTCCATGCCTGCTGGACCATGAGTCAGCGGTAATATGCACCTTACCGCTGACCGCCCTGTCCAGCAAGGCATGGACATTGCCTTCCACATGCCGGTAGAGAGCCGGAATCGCCTTCCGTGAGAAAAATTGGCGTTTGGGAAACTGCCACTGAGGAACCGCACATTGAACAAACTCACGGAAGGGGGCCGAGTCTACCAACTGAAAAGGCAGCAGTTAAAGTGCTAGCAATTTAGCCAAGCTAGCATTCAACCGCTGGGCATGTGGATGGTATTTTGACGGTCCAGCAGCTGGGGCAGGGAAATTTGCCTGGTAGAATCGGACGTCGGTGTACTGCTAACAGAGTGCCTGCAAG
>JAQSEC010001678.1:0-14500 GCA_028564925.1 Lithobates sylvaticus
ACTGGTTCCCTCCAGACTTCTCCAGACAGTAGATGGGGGTACCTGGGTCCCACTGGTTTCCTCCAGACTTCTCCAGACAGTAGATAGGGTTACCTGGGTCCCACTGGTTTCCTCCAGACTTCTCCAGACAGTAGATGGGGTACCTGTGTCCTACTGGTTTCCTCCAGACTTCTCCAGGCTGTAGATGGGTGTACCTGGGTCCCACTGGTTTCCTCCAAACTTCTCCAGACAGTAGATGGGGGGTACCTGGGTCCCACTGGTTTCCTCCAGGCTTCTCTAGACAGTAGATGGGTGTACCTGGGTCCCACTGGTTTCCTCCAGACAGTAGATGGGTGTACCTGGGTCCCACAGGTTTCCTCCAGACAGTAGATGGGTGTACCTGGGTCCCACAGGTTTCCTCCAGACTTCTCCAGACAGTAGATTGGGGTACCTGGGTCCCACAGGTTTCCTCCAGATTTCTCCAGACAGTAGATTGGGGTACCTGGGTCCCACTGGTTTCCTCCAAACTTCTCCAGACAGTAGATTGGGGTACCTGGGTCCTACAGGTTTCCTCCAGACTTCTCCAGACAGTAGATGGGGGTACCTGGGTCCCACTGGTTTCCTCCAGACTTCTCCAGACAGTAGATGGGGGTACCTGGGTCCCACTGGTTTCCTCCAGACTTCTCCACACAGTAGATGGGGGTACCTGTGTCCCACTGGTTTCCTCCAGACTTCTCCAGACAGTAGATGGGGGTACCTGGGTCCCACTGGTTTCCTCCAGACTTCTCCAGACAGTAGATGGGGGTACCTGGGTCCCACTGGTTTCCTCCAGACTTCTCCAGACAGTAGATGGGGGTACCTGGGTCACACTGGTTTCCTCCAGACTTCTCCAGACAGTAGATGGGGGTAACTGGGTCCCACTGGTTTCCTCCAGACTTCTCCAGACAGTAGATGGGGGTACCTGGGTCCCACTGGTTTCCTCCAGACTTCTCCAGACAGTAGATGGGGTACCTGGGTCCCACTGGTTTCCTCCAGACTTCTCCAGACAGTAGATGGGGGTACCTGTGTCCTACTGGTTTCCTCCAGACTTCTCCAGACAGTAGATGGGTGTACCTGGGTCCCACTGGTTTCCTCCAAACTTCTCCAGACAGTAGATGGGTGTACCTGGGTCCCACTGGTTTCCTCCAGACAGTAGATGGGTGTACCTGGGTCCCACAGGTTTCCTCCAGATTTCTCCAGACAGTAGATTGGGGTACCTGGGTCCCACTGGTTTCCTCCAAACTTCTCCAGACAGTAGATTGGGGTACCTGGGTCCCACAGGTTTCCTCCAGACTTCTCCAGACAGTAGATTGGGGTACCTGGGTCCCACTGGTTTCCTCCTGACTTCTCCAGACAGTACATGGGGGTACCTGGGTCCCACTGGTTTCCTCCAGACTTCTCCAGACAGTAGATGGGGGTACCTGGGTCCCACTGGTTTCCTCCAGACTTCTCCAGACAGTAGATGGGGGTACCTGGGTCCCACTGGTTTCCTCCAGACTTCTCCACACAGTAGATGGGGGTACCTGGGTCCCACTGGTTTCCTCCAGACTTCTCCAGACAGTAGATGGGGGTACCTGGGTCCCACTGGTTTCCTCCAGACTTCTCCAGACAGTAGATGGGGGTACCTGGGTCCCACTGGTTTCCTCCAGACTTCTCCAGACAGTAGATGGGGGTACCTGGGTCACACTGGTTTCCTCCAAACTTCTCCAGACAGTAGATGGGGGTAACTGGGTCCCACTGGTTTCCTCCAGACTTCTCCAGACAGTAGATGGGGGTACCTGGGTCCCACTGGTTTCCTCCAGACTTCTCCAGACAGTAGATGGGGTACCTGGGTCCCACTGGTTTCCTCCAGACTTCTCCAGACAGTAGATGGGGGTACCTGTGTCCTACTGGTTTCCTCCAGACTTCTCCAGACAGTAGATGGGTGTACCTGGGTCCCACTGGTTTCCTCCAAACTTCTCCAGACAGTAGATGGGTGTACCTGGGTCCCACTGGTTTCCTCCAGACAGTAGATGGGTGTACCTGGGTCCCACAGGTTTCCTCCAGATTTCTCCAGACAGTAGATTGGGGTACCTGGGTCCCACTGGTTTCCTCCAAACTTCTCCAGACAGTAGATTGGGGTACCTGGGTCCCACAGGTTTCCTCCAGACTTCTCCAGACAGTAGATTGGGGTACCTGGGTCCCACTGGTTTCCTCCTGACTTCTCCAGACAGTACATGGGGGTACCTGGGTCCCACTGGTTTCCTCCAGACTTCTCCAGACAGTAGATGGGGGTACCTGGGTCCCACTGGTTTCCTCCAGACTTCTCCAGACAGTAGATGGGGGTACCTGGGTCCCACTGGTTTCCTCCAGACTTCTCCACACAGTAGATGGGGGTACCTGGGTCCCACTGGTTTCCTCCAGACTTCTCCAGACAGTAGATGGGGGTACCTGGGTCCCACTGGTTTCCTCCAGACTTCTCCAGACAGTAGATGGGGGTACCTGTGTCCCACTGGTTTCCTCCAAACTTCTCCAGACAGTAGATGGGGGTACCTGGGTCCCACTGGTTTCCTCCAGACTTCTCCAGACAGTAGATGGGGGTACCTGGGTCCCACTGGTTTTTCTCCAGACTTCTCCAGACAGTAGATGGGGGTACCTGGGTCCCACTGATTTCATCCAGACTTCTCCAGACAGTAGATGGGTGTACCTGGGTCCTACTGGTTTCCTCCAGACTTCTCCAAACAGTAGATGGGGGTACCTGGGTCCCACTGGTTTCCTCCAGGCTTCTCCAGACAGTAGATGGGGGTACCTGGGTCCCACTGGTTTCCTCCAAACTTCTCCAGACAGTAGATGGGGGTACCTGGGTCCCACTGGTTTCCTCCAGACTTCTCCAGACAGTAAATGGGGGTACCTGGGTCACACTGGTTTCCTCCAGACTTCTCCAGACAGTAGATGGGTGTACCTGGGCCCCACTGGTTTCCTCCAGACTTCTCCAGACAGTATATGGGTGTACCTGGGTCCCACTGGTTTCCTCCAGACTTCTCCAGACAGTAGATGGGGGTACCTGTGTCCCACTGGGTTCCTCCAGACTTCTATAGACAGTAAATGGGGGTACCTGTGTCCCACTGGTTTCCTCCAGACTTCTTCAGACAGTAGATGGGGCACCTGTGTCCCACTGGGTTCCTCCAGACTTCTCCAGACAGTAGATGGGGGTACCTGTGTCACACTGGTTTCCTCCAGACTTCTCTAGACAGTAGATGGGGGTACCTGGGTCCCACTGGTTTCCTCCAGACTTCTCCAGACAGTAGGTGGGGGTACCTGGGTCCCACTGGTTTCCTCCAAACTTCTCCAGACAGTAGATGGGGGTACCTGGGTCCCACTGGTTTCCTCCAAACTTCTCCAGACAGTAGATTGGGGTACCGAGGTCCCACTGGTTTCCTCCAGTTCTGTGCTGATGACACTGCTGGACGTCTTCCAATGTAGAAGGATGATGTATCTTTCGTCTGCTGCATTAGGTTTCCTTGGCTGAACACTGCGTCTACGCTCCTCAACTATGCCCATTTCTTTGAGCTTCTTCAAAAAAGCTTAAACAGCACATCTTGAAACCCGAATGACCCCTTCCTGCTCCAACAGGACTGTGAACCAGTGCACAAAGCAAGGTCCATAAAGACATGGATGAGTGAGTTTGGGGTGGAGGAACTTGACTGGCCTGCACAGAGTCCCGACCTCAACCCGATAGAACACCATTGTGATGAATTATGGCAGAGCAAGCCAGGCCTTCTCACCCAACATCAGTGCCTGACCTCACAAATTCTCTTCTGGAAGAATGGTCAAACATTCCCATAGACACCCTCCTAAACCTTGTGGACGGCCTTCCCAGAAGAGTTGAAGCTGTTATAGCTGCAAAGGGGGGGCAACTCAATATTGAACTCTATGGACTAAGACTGGGATGTCATTAAAGTTCATGTGCGTGTAAAGGCAGGTGTCCCAATTCTAGATACTCATCTTACCAGCACTCCAGTGCAGTTACTTGTCTCTTGCGCCTAGTAATTAACCGCAAGGTCTGGAGGCCGGTCACCGGCATGACCATAACAAGGTATTCTCGCCAACCGTTGGGGAGCGAGGAGCTGCGAGGAAGCTCAGGTATAGGGATGGGCCCGGTGCTCGATGCGAACCCACGTTCGCATCGAGCACCGGGCGTTCGCTCGCTCGGCGAGCCCAGAACTATTTTGGCCGCTCGCATCACGTTCGTGTGATGCGAGCGGCCCCGCAATGCATTGCGGCCGGCGCGGCCGACGCAGTGCATTGCTGGCTGATGATTGGCCAAGCATGCACTGTGACCCCGCATGCTTGGCCAATCACAGCCCCGGAAACTCGAAGAGCCATAATTGGCTACAGGCAGGACGCCTGTAGCCAATTACAGCTCAGGGGCTGTAGTACACGCCCCCCCCTATAAAACGCCGCCACGCCGTCTGCGCCGGTCACATGCTGTTCCGGCGCAGATTGAGCAGGCTGATTCTGTGACACTCTGCTGCATTTAGATAGTTAGAGAGATTCACTTACAGAGATTGAGTTAGATAGATTCAGTTACAAAGATTGATTGAGAAAGAGGGGCTTGTAGTGTGCTCGTGGCAGGCAGGCAGAGCTCCTATATTTTGTTCCCAGAAGCACCTATAGGACTTGAAGTGTGTTAGTCCCATTACACACACAGAGCTATATTTTCTTCCCAGAAGCACCTATAGGACTTGAAGTGTGTTAGTCCCATTACACACACAGAGCTATATTTTCTTCCCAGAAGCACCTATAGGACTTGAAGTGTGTTAGTCCCATTACACACACAGAGCTATATTTTGTTCCCAGAAGCACCTATAGGACTTGAAGTGTGTTAGTCCCATCACACACACAGAGCTATATTTTGTTCCCAGAAGCACCTATAGGACTTGAAGTGTGTTAGTCCCATCACACACACAGAGCTATATTTTGTTCCCAGAAGCACCTATAGGACTTGAAGTGTGTTAGTCCCATCACACACACAGAGCTATATTTTGTTCCCAGAAGCACCTATAGGACTTGAAGTGTGTTAGTCCCATCACACACACAGAGCTATATTTTGTTCCCAGAAGCACCTATAGGACTTGAAGTGTGTTAGTCCCATTACACACACAGAGCTATATTTTCTTCCCAGAAGCACCTATAGGACTTGAAGTGTGTTAGTCCCATTACACACACAGAGCTATATTTTCTTCCCAGAAGCACCTATAGGACTTGAAGTGTGTTAGTCCCATTACACACACAGAGCTATATTTTGTTCCCAGAAGCACCTATAGGACTTGAAGTGTGTTAGTCCCATCACACACACAGAGCTATATTTTGTTCCCAGAAGCACCTATAGGACTTGAAGTGTGTTAGTCCCATCACACACACAGAGCTATATTTTGTTCCCAGAAGCACCTATAGGACTTGAAGTGTGTTAGTCCCATCACACACACAGAGCTATATTTTGTTCCCAGAAGCACCTATAGGACTTGAAGTGTGTTAGTCCCATCACACACACAGAGCTATATTTTGTTCCCAGAAGCACCTATAGGACTTGAAGTGTGTTAGTCCCATTACACACACAGAGCTATATTTTCTTCCCAGAAGCACCTATAGGACTTGAAGTGTGTTAGTCCCATTACACACACAGAGCTATATTTTGTTCCCAGAAGCACCTATAGGACTTGAAGTGTGTTAGTCCCATTACACACACAGAGCTATATTTTCTTCCCAGAAGCACCTATAGGACTTGAAGTGTGTTAGTCCCATTACACACACAGAGCTATATTTTGTTCCCAGAAGCACCTATAGGACTTGAAGTGTGTTAGTCCCATCACACACACAGAGCTATATTTTCTTCCCAGAAGCACCTATAGGACTTGAAGTGTGTTAGTCCCATCACACACACAGAGCTATATTTTCTTCCCAGAAGCACCTATAGGACTTGAAGTGTGTTAGTCCCATCACACACACAGAGCTATATTTTGTTCCCAGAAGCACCTATAGGACTTGAAGTGTGTTAGTCCCATCACACAGAGCTCCTCTATTTTCTTTGCAGAAGCACCCATAGGACTTCTAGTGTGTTAGTGGCATCACACAGAGCTCCTATATATTCTTCTCAGCAGCACCCACAGGACTTCTAGTGTGTTAGTGGCATCACACAGAGCTCCTCTATTTTCTTTGCATAACACCCACAGGACTTCTAGTGTGTTAGTGGCATCACACAGAGCTCCTCTATTTCTTTGCAGAAGCACCCACAGGACTTCCAGTGTGTTAGTGGCATCACACAGAGCTCCTCTATTTTCTTTGCATAAGCACCCACAGGACTTCTAGTGTGTTAGTGGCATCACACAGAGCTCCTCTATTTTCTTTGCAGAAGCACCCATAGGACTTCTAGTGTGTTAGTGGCATCACACAGAGCTCCTATATATTCTTCTCAGCAGCACCCACAGGACTTCTAGTGTGTTAGTGGCATCACACAGA
The DNA here is from genome assembly GCA_028564925.1 of Lithobates sylvaticus. Lineage (NCBI taxonomy): Eukaryota > Metazoa > Chordata > Amphibia > Anura > Ranidae > Lithobates > Lithobates sylvaticus. The sequence goes on from JAQSEC010001678.1 coordinate 6,517, forward strand.
GCTCCTCTATTTTCTTTGCATAAGCACCCACAGGACTTCTAGTGTGTTAGTGGCATCACACAGAGCTCCTCTATTTTCTTTGCAGAAGCACCCACAGGACTTCTAGTGTGTTAGTGGCATCACACAGAGCTCCTCTATTTTCTTTGCAGAAGCACCCACAGGACTTCTAGTGTGTTAGTGGCATCACACAGAGCTCCTCTATTTTCTTTGCATAAGCACCCACAGGACTTCTAGTGTGTTAGTGGCATCACACAGAGCTCCTCTATTTTCTTTGCAGAAGCACCCACAGGACTTCTAGTGTGTTAGTGGCATCACACAGAGCTCCTCTATTTTCTTTGCATAAGCACCCACAGGACTTCTAGTGTGTTAGTGGCATCACACAGAGCTCCTCTATTTTCTTTGCATAAGCACCCACAGGACTTCTAGTGTGTTAGTGGCATCACACAGAGCTCCTCTATTTTCTTTGCAGAAGCACCCACAGGACTTCTAGTGTGTTAGTGGCATCACACAGAGCTCCTCTATTTTCTTTGCATAAGCACCCACAGGACTTCTAGTGTGTTAGTGGCATCACACAGAGCTCCTCTATTTTCTTTGCAGAAGCACCCACAGGACTTCTAGTGTGTTAGTGGCATCACACAGAGCTCCTCTATTTTCTTTGCAGAAGCACCCATAGGACTTCTAGTGTGTTAGTGGCATCACACAGAGCTCCTATATATTCTTCTCAGCAGCACCCACAGGACTTCTAGTGTGTTAGTGGCATCACACAGAGCTCCTCTATTTTCTTTGCATAAGCACCCACAGGACTTCTAGTGTGTTAGTGGCATCACACAGAGCTCCTCTATTTTCTTTGCAGAAGCACCCATAGGACTTCTAGTGTGTTAGTGGCATCACACAGAGCTCCTATATTTTCTTCTCAGCAGCACCCACAGGACTACCGACTACAATGGCTGGAAGACCGCCAAGGGGAGGCAGAGCGTGCAGAGCCAAGAACACAGGGCAGGCAGGCTCTGTTTCTAGTGGACGTGGCCGTGGACGTGGACGTGGTCGTGCATCGTCATCAGCACGTGGCCATGGGACACGCGCGTCTTTGTTTTCGGCAGCTGGACATGTGGAGCCGCATCATGCTGAAGGCTTGGTAGAATGGATGACCAAGCCCTCCTCATCCTCCTCATCCTCTCTCACCCAGGCTCAGGGTACTGACAGAGCATCATCAGCCACCCCTTCCCTAGACCCACCATGTCCTCCTGAGGAGTCCCCCGAACTCTTTGAGCACAGTGTTGGGTACATGCTCCAGGAGGATGCCCAACGATTCGAAGGCTCGGATGACGATACCCAGCTTGAGGAATCTGGCAGTACAGTTCCACCAGCTGCAGCTTACTGCCAGGTTTGCTCTAGTGGTGAAGAGGGAGGGGATGATGAGGTCACTGACTCCACGTGGGTGCCTCAAGGGAGAGAGGATGAGGAGGAGGACGAGGAGGAGGAGGATGCGGCGTCACATGTCCAACGAGGCAGGATGCCCCCTGGAGGCCAGGTAGAGGCCAGCACAGCAACTGTACAACACCGCAGAGCTCCGCCTGTGCAGGGCGCTGCCTCTGCACGTTATCAGAAAAGTTCTTTGGTGTGGGCCTTTTTTGAGACGAGTGCAGCAGATCGCACCACTGCTATTTGCAATATTTGTCTCAAGCGTATCTCGCGTGGCCAAAACATCAGCCGCTTGGGCACGACAAGCATGACCAGACATATGGCGACCTGCCATGCAGCTCGTTGGCAGGCACACATAAAAGACCCACACCAAAGAACTAAGCGGACCTCTCCTTGCTCCTCCTCAGCTGGGATCTCCATCCCCACTACACCTTCAGTCCTCTCTGAAAGCTGCTCTGAGAGGACTGAAGGTGTAGAATTCGGTGTGTCACAACCAAGTACTTGCAGTACACCGACGTCCGATTGCAGCAGGCAAATTTCCCTGCCCCAGCTGCTGGACCGTAGAAAGAAGTACACTCCCAGCCATCCACATGCCCAGCGGTTGAATGCTAGCCTTGCTAAATTGCTAGCACTTCAACTGCTGCCTTTTCAGTTGGTAGACTCGGCCCCCTTCCGTGAGTTTGTTCAATGTGCGGTTCCTCAGTGGCAGGTTCCCAAACGCCACTTTTTCTCGCGGAAGGCGATTCCGTCTCTCTACCGGCATGTGGAGGGCAATGTCCATGCCTCGCTGGACAGGGCGGTCAGCGGTAAGGTGCATATTACCGCTGACTCATGGTCCAGCAGGCATGGACAGGGACGGTACCTTTCTTTCACGGCCCATTGGGTCACTCTATTGGCAGCTGGGAGGGATGCAGGACAAGGTGCAGTAGTGTTGGAGGTTGTTCCGCCACCACGCCTCCAAAACGCGACTACTGCTACTGGTTGTGACACACCTCTCTCCTCCACCCCCTCCTCTTCTTCTTCCTCCAGTGCTCTGTCCTTGGAACCAGCGGTGCTCCGTAGGCGTACAAGGGGCTACGCAAGTACGCAGGCAAAAAGATGCCATGCCGTGCTTGCGCTGGTGTGTTTGGGGGACAGGAGCCACACTGGGCCAGAGGTTCTGGCAGCTCTGCAGGGGCAGGCCGAGAGGTGGTTGACGCCACGTCAGCTTAAGCCAGGAATGGTCGTTTCTGACAATGGCACCAACCTCCTCTCCGCCCTGCGACAGGGGCAGCTCACCCATGTGCCCTGCATGGCTCACGTCCTCAACCTGGTGGTGCAGCGGTTCTTGGGCAGGTTCCCAGGCTTACAGGATGTCCTGAGGCAGGCCAGGAAAGTCTGTGTGCATTTCCGCCGATCTTATAATGCCAGTGCTCGGCTGACTGAGCTGCAAAAGGAGCTGAACCTGCCCAAGAACCGCCTAATATCTGACATGCCCACCAGGTGGAACTCAACGTTGGCCATGCTGCAGCGACTGCACACGCAGCAGAGGGCCATCAATGAGTACCTTTGCGACTACGGCACCAGGACAGGGTCAGGGGAGCTTGGTTTTTTTTCCCCACGTCAGTGGAGCATGATCAGGGATGCATGCACTGTCCTCTCACCATTTGAGGAGGCCACGAGGATGGTGAGCAGTGACAGTGCATGCATCAGTGACACTGTCCCTCTTGTCCACCTGTTGGAGCATACGCTGCGTGGGATAATGGACAGGGCACTTGAGGCAGAACAGAGGCAGGAAGAGGAGGACTTCCTTGCCTCTCAAGGCCCCCTTTATCCGGACAGTGTTCCTTCTGTCCCACCCATCACACAGGAAGAGGATGAGGAGGAGGAGGAGGAGGAGGAGGATTGTGTGAGCATGGAGGTGGAGCCTGGCACTCAGCATCAGCAGCAGCAGTCTTTTAGGGATGATGTACAGTCCCAACAAGCCAGTGGACTTGTACGTGGCTGGGAGGAGGTGGCTGGCGATCATGTCATCCTCAGTGACCCAGAAGACTCCGGACCGAATGCCTCAGCTAACCTACGCTGCATGGCCTCCCTGATCCTGCAAAGCCTGCGGAAGGATCCTCGTGTTCTTCGGATCAAGGAGAGGGACCATTACTGGCTGGCCACTCTCCTTGATCCGCGGTACAAGGGTAAGGTTGCGGACCTTATCTTGCCGTCGCAGAGGGAGCAGAGGATGAGACATCTCAGGGAGGCCTTGCAGAAAGGTCTGTGCAACGCGTTCCCAGAAACTGGGAGGCTACAAACTCCTGGTCCTGGGCGACGAGTTGCTGAGGCTTCGGTCAGTGGCAGAAGGAGCGGTGGGGAAGGTGGACGTCTGACCGATGCGTTCAGACAATTTTTTAGTCCGCAGCCCCAAGGTATGATCGGTTCCAGCAACCATCGCCAGCGTCTGATATACATGGTGCAGGAATACCTTGGGGCAAGGTCAGACTTGGACACCTTTCCCACCGAAAATCCTCTGGCTTACTGGGTCCTGAGGATGGATCACTGGCCAGAGCTTGCACAGTATGCAATTGAGCTACTGGCCTGTCCTGCCTCCAGCGTTCTTTCCGAACGCACATTCAGTGCTGCTGGAGGATTTGTGACTGATCATAGGGTGCGCCTGTCCACCGCCTCGGTTGATCGACTGACATTCATCAAAATGAATCAGTCTTGGATCACCACCAGCTACCAGGCACCTGAGGCGGATATAACCGAATAATTTTTAATGTCACATCCCTTCAAGACTGCCTATGCTGATGCTGAGTGACTGTCCTCTTATGTTCACTGACTATCCTCTTCCTCCTCCTCAATGATCCATGCCACCACACCAGTGCCTAAGGCACAATTTTTCAGCCCCTGTTTAACAGGGGCGTGTACTTACAATTTTTTTAAAAAAATGCTTCGCAACACGTGTGACTGCTGTGCTCCAAGTACAGTCTCTGTGAGGGCCGTGTTGCAGTGTTGTGGCACCAGCACCAGTGCCTAAGGCACAATTTTTCAGCCCCTGTTTAACAGGGGCGGGTACTTACAATTTTTTTAAAAAAATGCTTCGCAACACGTGTGACTGCTGTGCTCCAAGTACAGTATCTGTGAGGGCCGGGTTGCAGTGTTGTGGCACCAGCACCAGTGCCTAAGGCACAATTTTTCAGCCCCTGTTTAACAGGGGCGTGTACTTACAATTTTTTAAAAAAATGCTTCGCAACACGTGTGACTGCTGTGCTCCAAGTACAGTATCTGTGAGGGCCGGGTTGCAGTGTTGTGGCACCAGCACCAGTGCCTAAGGCACAATTTTTCAGCCCCTGTTTAACAGGGGCGTGTACTTACAATTTTTTAAAAAAAATGCTTCGCAACACGTGTGACTGCTGTGCTCCAAGTACAGTATCTGTGAGGGCCGGGTTGCAGTGTTGTGGCACCAGCACCAGTGCCTAAGGCACAATTTTTCAGCCCCTGTTTAACAGGGGGCGTGTACTTACAATTTTTTTAAAAAATGCTTCGCAACACGTGTGACTGCTGTGCTCCAAGTACAGTATCTGTGAGGGCCGGGTTGCAGTGTTGTGGCACCAGCACCAGTGCCTAAGGCACAATTTTTCAGCCCCTGTTTAACAGGGCGTGTACATACAATTTTTATAAAAAAATGCTTCGCAACACGTGTGACTGCTGTGCTCCAAGTACAGTCTCTGTGAGGGGTTGCAGTGTTGTGGCACCAGCACCAGTGCCTAAGGCACAATTTTTTCAGCCCCTGTTTAACAGGGGCGGGTAATTACAAATCTTGATCTAATAGTTCACAGCAGGGCCCATTCCTGCGCCCACCAAGAGTAACTATGAGGCCTGCAGTCTTGTGGCAACACCGTCCACCACCACCGCCAAAGGCCCAATTTTTCTGCCCTGTTCATCAGGTGCTTGCAATTACAAATCTTGATCTAATAACTCACAGCAGGGCCCATTCCTGCGCCCACCAAGAGTAACTATGAAGGCCTACAGTCTTGTGGCAACACCGTCCACCACCACCGCCAAAGGCCCAATTTTTCTGCCCTGTTCATCAGGTGCTTGCAATTACAAATCTTGATCTAATAACTCACAGCAGGGCCCATTCCTGCGCCCACCAAGAGTAACTGTGAGAGCTTACAGTCTTGTGGCAAAACCGTCCACCACCACCACCACCACCCCCAATTTTTCTGCCCTGTTCAACAGGTGCATGCAATTACAAATCTTGATCTATTAACTCACAGCAGGGCCCATTCCTGTGCCCACCAGTCTTGTGGCTACACCAACATCTAATAGGGCAAATTTCTGCAGAGTATATACGCCAGGCCCCTACTTTCAAACATCCAACTTACAAACGACTCCTACTTGCAAATGGAAAGAGAAAACAGGAAGTGAGAGGAAATCTACCCCTAGGAAGGGAAATTCTATCCTGTTAGATTTAATTTGGGAAAAAGGTATCTCCTCTCTACTGATACTTTATCACCAATCCTTGTTTCAATTAAAACCCCACTTTTCCAAAAACATTTGTCATTGGGACGGAAAGTGAGGTGACATGTTCTGAACAGATGTGCAAAGACAGCAAATGTTACAGGGGTGATAACCCCTCCCTATGTTCTCCAAAAAGCTTAAAAATAGATTTTTTTTTGGGATGGAGCTACACTTCATAATGTACCTGTTCAGATTCTACTTAAGATCAAACCTAAAGCCGCAAGTGGTTTTAAATGGCTTCTTTTTTTCCTTTACAAATGTCATTTTGTGCAAGGACAGTTCTAAACACGGGAAACACATGCCACTTCACAGGCATACTTTAGACACCCCCCAGGTACCATATTTAAAGGAAAATTTCACTTTTTTTTTTCACTTTATGCATCATTAAAATGACTGCTCCCGAAAAAACGTTAGTTTTTAAAAGTTCTTTTTGCATTGATATATGTCCCCTGGGGCAGGACCCGGGTCCCCAAACCTGTTTTTATGACATTAACATGCATATTGGCCGTTGTAATTAGCACTTTTGATTTCGAACGTTCGCGTCCATTATAACGTATAGGGTTCGAAAATTCGCGCGAACTTTCGGTCCGTTCGAAGGTTCTGGTTCGAACCGAACCCGGGGGTGTTCGGCTCATCCCTACTCAGGTATAGTGAGAGGGGGGTCCTTTGCAGAGACCACTGTCATGATAACATTGTTTCTTTAAGAATCTTGGTGGTATTCTTGGTTTAAACAATTAATTAGAAAGCCGTTTTTATATTTACACTTCCTGGATCCAATTTATCAAAGTCACGTAAATCAGCTCCTGACATTTAAATTAATTAGGTAAACAAACAGTAAATATAAAATGGATGTTCATTTGGAATTCTGTGCTATTGTAATCGGGGCCACGCTCATTTTGCCGGTTTTAATTTATGCTGTTTATGTTGGGCGCCTTTGATATTTACAGTCTCTTTAATTATTATAATACGGGTAATTGCAACCAACCCGACATCTTTAGTTATTATGGATTGCAAGACATAGAAATAGATTGCAGGCAAGTGTTACTACGAGAAAATCTTAAAGAGTAAGGCCGCGTACACACAAGCCGACTTTCCCGCGGGATTGTCCGCCGGACTAGAGTCCGCCGGACCCTCCGCCCATGCGTGGGCGGCGGCGGCGGACTTTTTCCTCCCAAAAGTCCGGCGGACTAAGTTTTAAGTTCAGACTTAAAATTGTCCGCTGGACTCGGCAGTCCGGCGGACAATCCCGCGGTCTGTGTGCTAGTCCGCAGGACTTTTGAAATGAACGGACTTGCCTCGCACACGGAGGAAAGTTCGTTCATTTAGAACGTAACTCCAGGTAGACGGGACTAGCGAAGGCAGTGAATGCCGCCGCGCTAGACCCATCACCTGGTATGGATTTAAAGGGGAATCACTACGCCGAAAAAACGGCGTGGGGGTCCCCCCCAAATCCATCTCAGACCCTTATCCAAACACGCAGGCCGGCCGGTCAGGAAAGGGGGTGGGGACGTGCGAGCGCCCCCCCCCCTCCTTAGCCATACCAGGCCGCGTGCCCTCAACATGGGGGGTGCCCTGGGGAAAGCACCTTGTCCCCATGTTGATGAGGACAAGGGCCTCTTCCCGACAACCCTGGCCGTTGGTTGTCGGGGTCTGCGGGTGGGGGCTTATCGGAATCGATAATAATAATCGCTTTAATAAGGGGGCCCCCAGATACCGCCCCCACCCTATGTGAATGAGTAGGGGGTACGATGTACCCCTACCCATTCACCTGAGGAAAAAAGTGTAAATAAAAAAAAACAACACCATTTTTTTAAAATATTTTATTGCACTGCTCCGGGGGTCTTCTTCCGTCTTGGGGGGTCTTCTCGCCAACATCCTCCAGGACTGTGACATCATATGGGGGCAGGGTCACCATGTGACATGAGTCGGTGGCCCCTCCCCTTGTCCCTATATAAGTCACAACACCGTGTGTCTCTGCCATTCCGTGCAGAGAGAGCGACGAGTCAACATCGGAAGAAGAAGAAGACGACGCAGAAGGCGGCGACAGCGGCAAGAAAAACAGAAG
>JAQSEC010003406.1:0-14510 GCA_028564925.1 Lithobates sylvaticus
CCTGCTTTCTGGTTGGATAAACTTGTGTGTGTGTTTGTGTGAAGACATTTTGCAGGAGAACTTAAGGCCATCTGTCAACCAGCTGAAGCTCAACAGAAGATGGGTGTTGCAACAGGACAACGACCCAAAGCATAGAAGTATATCAACAACAGAATGGCTTAAACAATAGAAAATACGCCTTCTGGAGTGGCCCAGTCAGTCCTAACCTCAACCTGATTGAGATGCTGTGGCATGACCTCAAGAAAGCGATTCACACCAGACATCCCAAGAATATTGCTGAACTGAGAGGAATGGTCAAGAATTACTCCTGACCATTGTGCACGTCTGATCTGCAACTACAGGAAACGTTTGGTTAAAGTTATTGCTGCCAAAGCAGGTTCAACCAGTTATTAAATCCAACGGTTTTACATACTTTTTCCACCTGCACTGTGAATGTTTACAAGTGTGTATTACGTGTGTTCAATAAAAACATGGTAAATTTAATTCTTTGTGTGTTAGGGAATTGGCGTCCTTTTTATACAGCAATCAGTGGGAACCCCGGCTGGGCATAGACCGCTTCGGTTTCCTGTATGTATCAGGAAATGAACTGTTCAGGTTATTCTAAGGGCCATACCTTCTGGGGAGAAAATAAAGTGGAGCCATATGTCCCATGTTGCTTTGTATTTTTCTTCCTGCTGTCTCGCGGTATGTATCAGGTCCTCCATTCTCCTAATGTCTTCTACTTTCTGAACCCAGCTAGCTACCGTTGGTGGGGACTGACTTTTCCAATTAAGTGGGATGCACGATTTTGCAGCGTTTAACAGGTGACCTATGATCGACTTTTTATATTTTTTAATCGACATTGAGTTCATATGTAGCAGGAAGAATGCGGGGTCATTTGGGATTTCGTAGTTTGTAAATTTCTGTATAGTTGTTCTGATTACAGACCAGAAGTGTGACAGCTTCGGGCAGGACCAGAATATGTGGAGCAACGTGCCCCTATCTCCCTGACACCTCCAGCAAAGTGCAGAGGTGCTCGGGTAATAGGTGTGTAGGACTTGTGGGGTCAAGTACCACCGTGTCATGAGTTTGTAGTTGGTTTCTTGTACTTTCGTACATATAGAGGATTTGAGTGCTAGTGCTATCATACGTTGGACCTGGCCCGAAGTGAACGTACAGTTCAAGTCTTTTTCCCATTTAGTTATATATGATGGGGGTGTGCTTTCCGTCGGGTAAATCAGAAGGTTGTAGGTTGTGGATAGCGTTCTTAGGAGTCTGTCCTCCCCTGCGCAGAGAGTTTCCCAATTAGTAAGGGGTCTGTCAAACTCCTGTGGATTAGGTATGGATCTAAGGAAGTGTCTGAGGCGTATTGCCGTCCAAAATGGTAATTTAAGGGGACCTGAGTCTCTTTTGAAGAGTGTCCAGAGAGATCCAGGATTTGTTAAGAATGAAGTGTCTCGCCTGCGTAAAGTTCAAGTCCTTAAACATAGTTCCAGTCTGAGGATCTAGTCCCAGAGGAAATTTGGGATTCCCTATAATGGGGTATAAAGGTGACTTTAATGTGGAGAGCGAATAGGTAAGGCACGCCTCGGACCCTACTCGTATGGTTGTCCCTATTAGTGGGTGATTCTTGACCTCGGTGGGGAGGTCTTTCCAACACCATATCAAGCTCTGTAAGGGTATCTGTGTCTGTGCCTGTTCCAGGCTTGTCCAGAGTTTGAGCTTCTGATGACGGTTCCAGTCTATAATTCTACCTAGCTGGGCTGCCTGATAGTATTTCTTTACGTCAGGGATCGCGAGTCCTCCACTAATTTTTGGTAGGGAGAGAAGGGACCGGGGTATTCTCGGTTTTCTGTCCGCCCAAATAAATTTGTAGAACTGACCATGTACTTGTTTAAAGAAGGACATTGGGATCCGGATCGGGAGAGCCTGTAGCAGGTATAAAAATTTTGGTAGTATGCACATCTTAATAAGATTGCACCTGCCAAACCAAGAGTGTAGGCCCCCCCGCCATCTTTCTAATAGAGAGCGGGTTGTAGCCAGTAAAGGGGGGAAATTTAGTTGAAAGGCTTGAGTGAGATCGGCTGGTACGTAGGTACCTAAGTATTTCAAGGCAGTCTCTGTCCATTTGAAGTGAAAGTTAGATCGTAATGTCTGCATGGTCGATTTGGGAATGCCTACTCCCATGGCCTCGGACTTGTTATAGTTTATTTTTAGGTTGGAAATAGTCCCAAAGGCATCGAATTCCCGAAGCAAGTTCGGGAGGGAGATCAGTGGGTTTGTTAGGGAGAAGAGTAGGTCGTCCGCGTAGGCCGAGACCTTGTATTGGGTGTCCCCCACCGAAAGTCCTCTAATGTCTGGGTTATTTCTAATTTTGGATAGAAATGGCTCCAGGGATAGGGCAAATAGAAGGGGAGACAAGGGGCAACCCTGTCGTGTCCCATTACGGATTTGGAGAGGTTCTGATAGAATGCCGTTGACCTTGACCTGAGCAGAGGGGGTGGAATAGATTTGGGATATCCATCCCAGCATGGTTTCCCCCAACCCTATTTAATCAGTGCTTTTTAAATGCATTGATTCCTGTGTAAATTACACTGGCAGTAAAGGAGTTAACCACTAGGGGGCGGGGAGGGGGTAAGTGTGTGTGTGTGTGTGTTTTTGTTTTTTTACAGTAGGGGGCGTGGCTTTGCGTCTGACGTCACTGATCGGCTTTCCCGATGACAGGGAACAGCCGATCAGTGTCAGTTGCGCTAGGAAGCACGGGGAGAGGTTTTTGTTTACACAGACCTCTCCCCGTTCTTCAGCTCTGTGACCCGATCGCGGGACATCAGCGGCGATCGGGTCCGCTGGTCCCGCGGTCACGGAGCTCAGGACCGGGTCGCAAGCGTGCCATCGGCGGGCGATCCATGGCTGGGCTCTTAAAGGGCCACGTATAGGTACGTGGTTGTGCCCAGCCGTGCCATTCTGCTGACGTATATCGGCGTGAGGCGGTCCTTAAGCGGTTAAGCAGACTGTGATTGTCAATTGTGACTTAGATAAAGATCAGATCTAATTTTATGACCAATTTGTGCAGAAATCCATATCATTCCAAAAGGGTTCACATACTTTTTTTGCAACTGTATAACATATATATATATATATATATAGAGAGAGAGAGAGAGAGAGAGAGAGATACAGTGGGGAAAATAATTCTTTGTTCCCCTGAAGATTTTGTAAGTTTGCCCATTTACAAAGAAATGAAGGGTCTATAATTTTTATCATAGGTGTATTTAAGATGATAGAGACAGAATATCAACCAAAAATCCTGAAAAAACACATGGTACAAATGTTATAAATTGAGTTGCAGTTCAGTGAGTAAAAGACGTATTCCCCAAGCAAAACATGACTTGGTACTTGGGGAGAAACCATTGTTGACAAGCACAGAGGTCATAGTCAGCATTTTTCTTCCTCCAAACACGAGTTGAGTTAATGCCAAAGAGCTCAATTTTGGTCTCATCTGACCACAGCACTTTCTCCCAATCCCTTTCTGAATCATTTAGATCAAGGGGTCTCAAACTGGTGGCCCTCCAGCTGTTGAACTACAAGTCCCATCATGCCTCCTGCCTTTGGGAGTCATGCTTGTAACTGTCAGCCTTGCAATGCCTCATGGGACTTGTAGTTTTGTAACAGCTGGAGGGCCGCCAGTTTGAGACCCCTGATAGATGTTCATTGGCAAACTTCAGACGGGCCTTCTTTTGCCAATTTTGGAGGAAAGAAGTTGCTGACTATGACCCTAAGAAGTGAGTGAACAAAGTGCAGCGCTAAACCAATATTAAAATGCAAACAAATGAAGTGCAACACAGTGCAAATATAAAGTGCATGAATCAATGTGTTAGACGGGAGAAATCAAACTAAAGGCCATAAAGGAAAAGTCCCATAGGAGAATCCGTGCTGTACAAGATTAAAAGACCACAAACGTGACACCCACCACACGATCACAATGGAGGCTTACCAGAGAGCCAGCGTCCACCCTTACTCGGGGGTCAATCAACGCTCAGTCAGATCTTAAATCCGCTCTGTAGGAGGTCTAATGTCCTCTCAGATAGCCGCAGATAGTGAGTGAGAATTCACAGACTTACCAGGAAGCAACATCAGGAACCACTCAGAGGTGCTCAAAACCCAGAGTACATGTTGTCTCACATGGCTCTCTCCCAATCCTCCGTCACTCACCATCTGCGGCTATCTGAGAGGACATCTGGGCTCCTACGGAGCGGATTTAAGATCTGACACTGGGGAGGGAAAATGGGGGGGTGTACTCACTTTTGTTGCCAGCGGTTTAGACATTAATGGCTGTGTGTTGAGTTATTTTGAGAGGACAGCAAATTTACACTGTTATACAAGCTGTACACTCACTACTTTACATTGAAGCAAAGTGTAATTTCTTCATTATTGTCAAATGAAAAGATATAATAAAATATTTACAAAAATGTGAGGTGTGCACTCACTTTTGTGAGATACTGTGTGATGTATGTATCCTATTGGCCTCTGTACAACAGAGGGAGGAACAGCACTCAGAGCCAATTCTGTCCTTTTTAACAGTTTGAACGTGGAGGAGAGAGCAGGGTTATGACTTCACAAGTGCTGGCTGTGCAGTCTGCTAGGGGTGCCAAGTTCACAAGACTGGCTTTACTTAATTGGAACATAAAATAATTCTTATGTATGCCAGCCATGTCTTTAGCGTTACACAACATCTAAGCAAGCAATCATACATCTTACCTTTTTTGTCTTTCTGTTTGGCTACCATGTAGCATGGTTCTTTTCTATACTCTTGTTTTACCTTTGTGCCAAGCCAGCCGTCAATATTCATTCCATTGCTTGCACTTTCAGGCCATTGTCGTATTTGAAGAGCAAGAACCAGATCCACCGATATATTCTCAGGTACATTACAAATAGTCAGAGTAATTGCAGGGCTTGAAGGGTCTTTTCTCTCTAAGCAGGCTGGTTTACCTGTTGTGAAGACAGACCTGTTTGTACTTGTGAAGTGCTATCAGATAGTCTCATAAATGAACATATCAAAATCTTCAAATTTACCTGAAAGGCCACCTTCTGGTGAATTTAAGAATGTACAGTGCCTTGCAAAAGTATTCACCCCCTTGGCTTTTTACCCATTTTGTTACATTACAGCCTTTAGTTCAATGTTTTTTTTTTTATCTGAATTATATGAGATGGATCAGAACACAATAGCTTAAGTTAGGGAAGTAAAATTAGAAAAATATATACATAACTGTTTTTCAGAAATAAAAAACTGTTAATTGGCATGTGCGTATGTATTCACCCCCTTTGTTATGAAGCCCATAAAAAGCTCTGGTGCAACCAATTACCTCCAGAAGTCACATAATTAGTGAAATGATGTCCACCTGTGTGCAATCTAATGCTGCGTACACACAACCGGACTTTCCAGCAAACTAGGTCTGACGGGATTAGTCTGTCGGACAATCCGATCGTGTGTGGGCTAATCCGTTTGTTTTTCGGGGAAAAATTCTGGCTGACCTAGGAATAGAACATGTTTCAAATCTATCCGACGGTCTCAATTCCAACGGACTCAAATCGGGAAAACCGTTCATCTGTGTGCTGGTCCGACGGACCAAATATGACGCAAGGGCAGCTATTGGCTACTGGCTATTTTTTTTGTCCCGTTTACATCACCACGTTCGAACGAACCGACTTTTTCGACTGGACTTCGTATGGGGCCAAGTCTGTTCGTTCATTCTGAAAGTCCGTCGGGAAGACCGTCGGACCTAGTTTGCCGGACTTTGTGTGTATGTGGCATAAGTGTCACATGATCTGTCATTACATATACACACCTTTTTGAAAGACCCCAGAAGCTGCATCACCTAAGCAAGAGGCACCACTGACCAAACACTGCCACGAAGACCAAGGAACTCTCCAAACAAGTAAGGGACAATGTTATTGAGAGGTACAAGTCAGGGTTAGGTTCTAAAAAATATCCAAATCTTTGATGATCCCTAGGAGCACCATCAAATCTATCATAACCAAATGGAAAGAACATGACACAACAGCAAATCTGCCAAGAGACGGCCGCACACCAATACTCAGGTACCAGGCAAGGAGGGCATTAATCACAGAGGCGGCACAGAGATATAAGGTAACCATGGAGGAGCTGTAGAGTTCCACAGCATAGACTGGAGTACCTGTACATAGGACGACAATAAGCCGTACACTCTATAGAGTTGGGCTTTATGACAGAGTGGCCAGAAGAAAGCCATTACTTTCAGCAAAAAAACAAAATGGCACGTTTTGAGTTTTCAAAAAGGCATGTGGGAGACTCCCAAAATGTATGGAGGAAGGTGCTCTGGTCTCATGAGAATAAAATTGAACTTTTTGTCCATGAAAGAAAATGCTATGTCTGGCACAAACCCAACACATCACATCACCCAAAGAACATCATCACAGTGAAACATTGTGGTGGCAGCATCATGCTGTGGGGATGTTTTTCAGCAGTCGGGACTGGCAAGCTGGTCAGAGTTGAGGGAAAGATGGACGGTGCTAAATACAGGGATATTCTTGAGCAAAACCCATACCACTCTGTGTGTGATTTGAGGCTAGGATGGAGGTTCACCTTCCAGCAGGACAATGACCCCAAACACACTGCTAAAGCAACACTTGAGTGGTTTAAGGGGAAACATGTAAATGTGTTGGAATGGCCTAGTCAAAGCCCAGACCTCAATCCAATAGAAAATCTGTGGTCAGACTTAAACATTGCTGTTCACAAGCACAAACCTTCCAACTTACATAGTCAGGTTGAAAAAAGACACAAGTCCATGTAGTTCAACCATAAAAAATAAAAAAAAATTATAAAATAAAAAATATTATACAATCCCATATACCCAATCCTATACCCAAAGTTGATCCAGAAGAAGGTGAAAAAAAACTGAAAAGCAGATTTTCCCTTGATCAACTTTACCTGTAAATGTTAGTACCCAGTTATATTATGTACATTTAAGAAAGAATCCAGGCCTTTCTTAAAGCAACTCTACTGAGCTGGCCAGAACCACCTCTGGAGGGAGTCTATTGCACATTTTCACAGCTCTTCCTGTGAAGAAACCTTTCCGTATTTGGAGATGAAATCTCTTTTCCTCTAGACCTAAAGAGTGCCCCTTGTCCTCAGTGTTGACCGTAAAAGGGAAAAACTCAACACCAAGTTTACTATAACTTGAAGGAGCTGGAGCAGTTTTGCAAGGAGGAATGGGCAAAAATCCCAGTGGTAAGATGTGGCAAGCTCATAGAGACTCCTAGAGACTTATCCAAAGCGACTTGGAGCTGTGATAGCCACAAAAGGTGGCTCTACTAAGTATTGGCTTTAGGGGGGTGTATAGTTATGCACATTTACTTTTTCTGTTATTTTGTCCTATTTGTTGTTTTGCTTCACAATAAAAAAAAAAAATCTTCAAAGTTGTGGGCATGTTCTGTAAATTAAATAATGCAAATCCTCAAACAATCAATGTTAATTCCAGGTTGTGAGGCAACAAAACATGAAAAATGCCAAGGGGGGTGAATACTTTTGCAAGGCACTGTAGATCATTCATGCAGACGTGAAAAATGTTATCTCAAAAACAGAATTCCAGGCGAACAACTAAACATAGGCCCTCTGGCACACCAGGCAGATGACAGATACATTTTTTTCTTTCGCAATGTAGTTTCTCCTCTGTTCATTAAAATGTATTCTAGGCGTATGGTTCCAGGAGGATTGCATACTGACTCTTGGCTTTACCTAAGGAAAGGGGAGGCATAGGGTTCCCAGACCCCTTCAATTATTACCAAGCAGTCTATATGACTAGAGTCCTTGACTGGATTAAGATGGGTAGATTTGGAGCAAGAAATGGCCTCACTACCGCTACATACTTTACCATGGCAATACTCTACACTTCCACTTTCAGTAAAGCTCCACCCACTGATAGGTAATATGCTTAAGGTTTTCAAAATCAAGCTGTATTTCTTCCTCCTCTGCAGGACCAACAGGAATGATGCTGGTTATCAGCTTTGCAGGTTTCCCTACCGTGTCTGTCAACCCACTAATTCAGTCTTTCCAAGCTACTAACCAATTATCAGCTCAAATTTCTGGTGTTCGGGGTTGTGGAAATCGGTTTTGTAAATTCAATCAATGATCATGTCACTCACCCAGTACTGAAATCCTGGTAGGCCTTTCATGTCAAACACTATCTTTCTGCTAGCAAACCCCAGACTGTCAAAATGAAGCTGTGTTCTGCTTTTGATAACCAAAAGCCCTTGCAGCAAGCACTCTTGATCTCCTATAACCTTTTTTCCTGTCTGGGTGAAGGGTATGCACCGCCTCTTCTTAGTATATGGGAGAATGTTCTCGGACGCAATCTTACAAATAAAGGGCTCATGTCTTATTTATTTGTGCATAGGTTGTCCATCTCAAGCAGATTCCTGGAAGCCGGATGTAAGCTTCTGACCAGATGGTATAGGGTGCCCTCTTCCATAAAATGTTCCCCACCACTCCATCTGTATTTTAGAGGAATCGGTGGTAACGCGGAACCTTCACATTTTTGGGGACTGCTTGTTAATCTGCTTTGGGAAAATATTCAAGAGATAATGGCTAAACTATCCAACGTTCAAATACAGAACTGACCTGAGGCATTTCTGTTGCATCTTACCCCAATACCTAAGAGCCACTATAATACAATTCTGAGACAACACTTAAAGGATAAGTTCACCTTTTGGTTTCGTTACCACTCTGCGTCATTCATTCAGTTTCCTTTGAATGAACTACAAGTTCCATTGCCGCAGACTGCTTGTAGATCTCAATGATCTGCCAGGGTGCTGTTGAGTGCTCTTGTAATTCATTGATTCTTCCTGGACTTTAGCAACTGCCTGCCCATACATGCGATATGGGCAGATAGTTTACTGAGAGTCTGCAGGATCCTGGCATTGCACCTGCGATCTGCTAATTGTGGATGCTGTGCATTTATTTATTTTATTTTTTATTTTTTTACAAAAGGTGATCTTCGTCTAAGCAGCCCATAAATTGAAGGATAATAAAAAGCCAGATGGCCGCTTACCAGAAAAGTAGGATCTCTGTTACAGAGATCTAATGGGCACATGCAGGAGGGATCACTCAGGCAGAAACAGCAAAGACATCCATCTGGATCCTCTCCTCCACTATTAAGACCTCCAATTTGCTCCGTGGGTCCCACGTTTAGGGGTAAGAAAGTTTCAATGGGTACATCATGGGAGGAAAAAGCGGCCATCTGGCTTTTTATTATCCTTCGGCTGTCATATGAGGATTATGCTGTGAAAAGACAATCCATCTTGGGGTTCTGTACCCAAAGAGTTATTTTTAATGGACTTTTATTGCACCTTCTATGGACTTTTTTCTTGTTTCTGATTAGAACAGGTTTGTTTTTGATGAGAACAGGTTTATTTTATGTATGCTGACCCATTTTTGTTTCAATTTAATTCTATGGGTTGGTTTCTGAATACATTTTATTTTAATTTGTATTTAGTGGTGCACATATCTACATTTAGTGATGCACATATTGCGTATCAGCACAGGTGTTGCACATATATTGTGTTATTGCACATATTTTTTTGGTTGTGCATCTATTCTTACTCTTATACACCTGTGTGTATAATATATATATACATATATATATATGGAAGACGGAGGTACAGTGGATCCATTTCTTAGATACATTATATCCTAAGAGATTAAACTCCGATATGGATTTATACCTCTTTTTGTAAATTCATTTCCTTCCACACACCCGAAGATTTGACTACTTTTTATATTCTATTTGTGTAGATTGTGGTGATGGTGATTGTATCCAGCTTTCAGCCATTTCATTGTCTGTGATTAAATGAAGATTGTATTCAGATGTAATCTTTAATGATTATTGAATTAATTAAATTGATTCCAAGTGTTCATGTTATGTATATACAGTATCTCACAAAAGTGAGTACACCCCTCACATTTTTGTAAATATTTTAGTATATCTTTTCATATGACAGCACTGAAGAAATTACACTTTGCTACAATGTAAAGTAGTCAGTGTACAGCTTGTATAACAGTGTAAATTTGCTGCCCCCTCAAAATAACTCAACACACATCCATTAATGTCTAAACCACTGGCAACAAAAGTGAGCACACCCCTAAGTGGATATGTCCAAATTGGGCCCAATTAGCCATTTTCCCTCCCCGGTGTCATGTGACTCTTTAACCACTTCAAGACAGAGCATTTTCACCCCCTTCCTGCCCAGACCAATTTTTGGTTTTCAGCGCTGTCGCATTTTGAATGACAATTGCACGATCATGCGACATAGCACCCAAACAAAATCGATGTCCTTTTTTCCCCACAAATAGAGCTTTCTTTTGGTGGTATTTGATCACCTCTGCGGTTTTAATTTTTTGCGCTATAAACAAAAGAAGAGTGACAATTTTGAAAAAAAAAAAACTATTTTTTTACCTTTTGCTGTAATAAATATCCCATTTTTTTTTTAACTATTTTTTTTTTTTTCCTCAGTTTAGGCCGATACGTATTCTTCTACATATTTTTGGTAAAAAAAAAATTGCAATAAGCTTATATTGATTGGTTTGCACAAAAGTTATAGCGTCTACACAATAGGGGATAGATTTATGGCATTTTTTTATTTTTTACTAGTAATGGCGGCGATCTGCGATTTTTTTTTTTTCGTGACACATCGGACACTTTTGGGGCCATTCACATTTATACAGCGATCAGTCGTCAGGTCGTCATATGACCCCCGCCCAAATAGGAGATCCCATCTGCAGGCTTCATATTACTATGGGTGGGTAGGGAAGTGGTTAATGTTACAAGGTCTCAGGTGTAACTGAGGAGCAGGTGTGTTAAATTTGGTGTTATCACTCTCACTCTCTCATACTGGTCACTGGAAGTTCAACATGGCACCTCATGGCAAAGAACTATGAGGATCTGAAAAAAAGAATTGTTGCTCTACATAAAGATGGCCTAGGCTATATGAAGATTGCCAAGACCCTGAAACTGAGCTGCAGCATGGTGGCCAAGACCATACAGCAGTTTAACAGGACAGGTTCCACTCAGAACAGGCCTCGCCATGGTCGGCCAAAGAAGTTGAGTGTGTGTGCTCAGCGTCATATGCAGAGGTTGTCTTTGGGAAGTAGACATATGAGTGCTGCCAGCATTGCTGCAGAGGTTGAAGGGGTGGGGGGTCAGTCTGTCAGTGCTCAGACCATACGCTGCACACTACATAAAATTGGTCTGCATGGCTGTCGTCCCAGAAGGAAGCCTCTTCTAAAGATGATACACAAGAAAGCCCGCAAACAGCATCTGTGGGTGATCCTCAAACGGAAGGTGGAGGACTCCAGTGGCAACCTGTGAAGCTCTGGTGAACTCCATGCCCAAGAGGGTTAAGGCAGTGCTGGAAAATAATGGTGGCCACACAAAATATTGACACTTTGGGCCCAATTTGGATATTTTCACTTAGGGGGTGTACTCACGTTTGTTGCCAGCGGTTTAGACATTAATGGCTGTGTTGAGTTATTTTGAGGGGACAGAAAATTTACACTGTTATACAAGCTGTACACTCACTACTTTACATTCTATCAAAGTGTAATTTCTTCAGTGTTGTCACATAAAAAGATGTAATAAAGTATTTACAACAATGTGAGGGGTGTACTCACTTTTGTGAGATACTGTATATAAGACTATTACATGTTTGCCATACCTTGATGTGTTCCTGTCTGAGGAAGGGCGCTATCTAAAATAGCCCGAAACTGTAAATTCTATGGAATACTACCAATTTTTGTATGTTTTTTTCGTTTGAATAAATGTTTGTGCAGCAATCCTGTGAACTGTCTATCTATATTTTATATATATATATATATATATATATATATATATATATATATATATATATATATATATATATATATATATATATATATATATATATATATATATATATATATATATATATATATGTGTGTGTGTGTGTGTGTATTCTACACTAATCAGAAAGGGTGATCACTTTTGATAGTCCCCAATGTCCCATATATTAAAAGTCAAAAGAAGATGCCACCCTACTCACTTTTCTTCTGCAATATATTTTTTCATATACAGCATCAGAGCACTGTTCTGGTGCTGCTCTTTTTTAAAGCTCACAGGGACTTTCACCTGCAAGTTTGTAAAAGTGAGGTTTGTAACATTGTTCTGACAATGCTGTATATGCAACACTGAAATAAGCACAGATTGCAGCAGAAAAGTGAGTAGTGCTCATATTTGGACTTTCTATATGTATAAAAAAAATAAGTTTTTCCAACTGTGTGTTTAGCTGTTTGCCTGGAATTTCACTTTAAGTTCACTTAGAAATATAAACCGGAATGAGATATTTCTGTCTAATCTATCTGGTTTTTAATAATATATTCATGCTTTACACACAGGCATAAATGTACAGGAGATAGAAATTTAGCATACCTGACTGTTTAAGGACATTATTGACCAGAGTTCTGAATTCATCCAAGATATGTTTGGCCAGTATATTTCCTTCACCATCAATATATGGAGTCATGGTTGTTGGTTTCCGCTTTTTAAATGCTAGCGTGTAGAAAGCACCACCCTCATCAATACTTGTCAACTCAATTGTGTGGTAACTCTCAAATGAAATGTTCAGCATGATGTCAAATTCATTTGGGTTTGATATCTGGAGAAAAAGGAGTATGTATTTTATGTTCAATGTTTTTTCTTATAGCTTTAAAACTCAATTCCACATAACCTAACAACCCTCCGGATAAGTGCTTAGTTCCATCTAGGAAACAGAAAAACAGTTTCACTCACCTGGTACTCCACTCCTCCGGTAGATGGGGCTTCCCCATACTCCCACGGTGGAGTGTTCCTCAGCATCCTCACATCCAATGCAGTGCTGCAAGAGATGCCCAGGAACAGTGAGTGCTGTTCTGATGCTGGTCAAGAGGATGGAGCCATGACGTTGCAGGAACACAAAGGACTGAAATACTCCCGGATTAAAGGCTGTCTAAAGCATTGTTTTTTTTTTTTTTAATACAAACGTTTTTTATTGAAGAAATCATAAAATGGTACAAACACGTTGACAGTAGGTATTGTATACATCTTATGTCTGAAAGTAGGTATATAATGTCAATGCAAATGACAGAAAAAACAAAAACAAAAAACATAAAATAAAGCAGTGAAGCATCTGGGAGAGGTTGTCATAAACAACAAGATATCTGTAGGAATATGGTCATACAGTACAGGTTTAGGGGTGAGATAGTATAGCAGCGCATCTTGGACTAAAGAAGCTTAGTGATCATTACAGCGGTTAAGAATGTGGCAACAGGTTTTGTCTATATGATTTCCAGGGTGACCATCTTTGGTCAAATAAGTGCATCCTGTCATTCAGTGTATAAAGGATTCTTTCCATTAACATAATGGTGTCCATCCTGTGAAGGATGGAGGAGGTAGGGACAGTAGGAGCCTTCCAATGTAGGGCAATAGCCCATAGAGTGGCTATGCAAACGGTGTGGATAAGGCATTCTTCTGAACGAAGTACCCCCGGGACAGGTGCTCCGAGGAGGCCCATAGCGGGTGTAAGTCGCACAGGAGTACCTGCTATTGCTGATGCTATGGCCATCGCCAAGTTCCAAACGGAGGAAAGTTGGTCGCAGTCTCAAAATGTGTGGATAAAGGTACCAGGAAGCTGACATCCTCTGAAGCATAGCTCAGAGGCTTCAGGGAAGATGGAATGCAGTCTGGATGGGGTATAATACCATCTGGTCAGTACTTTTATATGCTGTTTCCCTGACCGCTAAGGATTTAGAGGCTTTGCGCAAATTGGTCAGCATTGTGTCCCAGTCCTCTGAGTCAAATATTTCGTTGCAATCAGTTTCCCATTTGCGTTTATAAGGGATAACCCCAGGAGATATTGTGGTCAGAGCTGATTTGTAAAGGGAAGAGATAAGACCCTTTCCTCTGGGGGAGTCACGGCAAATCTGTTCGAACATAGTAGGGGGGGAGGAAGGGGAAAGAGCGAAGTGTGTGAGGTAAAAGTGCCTAATTTGCATGTAACGGAAATGTTCTCTTAATGGGATCTGTTTTTGTGCTCGTAGAAGGTCGAATGAGGCAAAGGAATTACCGATTTGCAGGTCAGTTAATGAGACCAAAGAGTTAGAGGTCCACCAGGAAAAACCTTCAGGGTTATTGAAAGCTAAATTAAATAGGGGCTCTCCTATAAAGGAGGAACCTCGGGGAGCCTGAGACACCAGGTCTAATTTGTTTTTGTAACAATACCATAGGATTAGAGAGTGCACTACTAGGGAGTTGAGGGATATAAGTTTGTGGACTAATCTGGAGGGAGACCAAAGAATAGTAGAGAGCCTATAGGGAGAGATGGATTGTGATTCAAAATCTACCCAGGGCACTTTAGAGTTTGGAATATTCCATTGAGCAATCTGGGAAAAGCGGGCAGCTAGGAAATAGAGCCAGAGGTTTGGTAGACCT
>JAQSEC010002299.1:0-14494 GCA_028564925.1 Lithobates sylvaticus
TCTTCCGGGGTCTCTTCTGTTCTTGCGGCGGTCGTCGTCTTCCGCGCCGCCGGCGCCTTCTTCGTCTTGTCCTCCTTCTTGTCCTTCTTGTTCTTCTTCTTCTTCCGATGTTGACCCGACGCTCTCTCTGCCCCGAATGCCTGTGCCGCTCTGAGCTCGGACTTATATAGGGACATGGGCGACAGGGTCACATGTTCATGTCACATGGTGACCCCGCCCCCTCGCGATGTCACAGTCCCAGCATCCTCCGGGACTGTGACAACACAAGGGGGCGGGGTCACCATGTGACATGTGCATGTGACCCTGTCGCCCATGTCCCTATATAAGTCCGAGCGCAGATCGGCACAGGCATTCCGGGCAGAGAGAGCGTCGGGTCAACATCGGAAGAAGAAGAAGAACAAGAAGGACAAGAAGGAGGACAAGAAGAAGAAGGCGCCGGCGGCGCGGAAGACGACGACCGCCGCAAGAACAGAAGAGACCCCCGGAAGACCCCCGAAGGCGGATCGAGACCCCCAGACGACGGCGGCGACGACGAAGAAGGTAGCCGGACTCCTCCCCTCGTGAAAGAGCTAGGTAAAAGAGCAGAAGAGAGGGGAGGAGTCCGGCGAGAAGACCCCCAAGACGGAAGAAGACCCCCGAAGGCGGATCGAGACCCCCAGACGGCGGCGACGACGAAGAAGGTAGCCGGACTTCCCCCACTCGGTAAAAGAGCTTGGTAAATGGCGGGGGAGTCCGGCGAGAAGACCCCCAAGACGGAAGAAGACCCCCGGAGCAGTGCAATAAACTATTTTTTCAAAAGTGTGGGTGTTTTTTTTTACTTTACATTTTACACCTTAGGTGAATGGGTAGGGGTACATCGTACCCCATACTCATTCACATAGGGTGGGGGGCCGGGATCTGGGGGCCCCCTTATTAAAGGGGGTTCCCAGATTCCGATAAGCCCCCGCCCGCAGACCCCGACAACCAACGGCCAGGTTGTCGGGAAGAGGCCCTTGTCCTCATCAACATGGGGACAAGGTGCTTTGGGGTGGGGGGGCCGCACGGCCCCCCTTTCCCCAGGGCACCCCCCATGTTGAGGGCACGCGGCCCTGGTACGGCTCAGGAGGGGGGGGGGCGCTCGTTCGTCCCCACCCCTTTCCTGGCCTGCCAGGCTGCGTGCTCGGATGAGGGTCTGACATGGATTTGGGGGGAACCCCCACGCCGTTTTTTCGGCGTGGGGAGTCCCTTTAAATCCATGCCAGGTCACGGAGCTAGCGCGGCGGCATTTACTGCCTACGCTAGCTACGTAACCTGAAGTCACGTGCTAAATGAACGGACTTGCCGATGAGCGGCAAGTCCCTTCATTTCAAAAGTCCCGCGGACTTGCCCACTAATGGCGGGATTATCCGCTGGACTGCCAAGTCCAGCGGATAATTTGAAAACAAAACTTCAAACTTTAGTCCGCCGTACTTTGGCGCCAAAAAGTCCGCCGGCGCCCACACACGAGGGGATTATCCGCTGGACTTCAGTCCAGAGGATAATCCCGCGGGATTGTCCCTTCGTGTGTACGCGGCATCACACCTACTAACCCTGTAACCTTAAAGTGGAGGGCCACCCTAAAAGAAAAAAACTGCATAAAAATGTTACTAAAAATTTGGAAGGAAAAAAAAAAATTTTTTTTTTTTTTAACTTACCAGAAATGGCTGTTGCTAGGCAGATCGTCCTAATCTGCCTCTTCCTATTCCGCGGTGTTCTTCAGTCTTCTGCTCCTCGCGTCATCTTCTAGTGAATGGGACGCGGTGTGTTATGGGAACTGTGTGTGTCCCACAACCGAGAAAACTGGGAACCGAGAAAACTGGGAACCGAGAGCCGAGGGACGGTCGTCTCTGGGGGGGGGGGGGGGGGCACCCAGGACAGTCTGCTTATTAAAAGTCAGCAGCTACAGTGTTTGTAGCTGCTGACTTTTAAAAAAAATCATTTCCCGGCTGGCCCTCCCCTTTAAAGTGATTGTAAAGGCTCGTTTTTTTTTTTTTTTTAAATAACAAACATGTCATACTTACATACTTTGGCCCGGATCCTCCTCTTCTGGGGTCCCCCGGCGGCTCTTGTGGCTCTTCCCCACATCAGATAACCCCCTAGAAGAAATGTTCTCCCGGGGGGGTACCTTGTGGGCGCGCTGCCGAGTCCAGCATTGGACACGAATGCTGGACTCTGCCCGACTCCCCCAGCGCCCGCGTCATTGGATTTGATTGACAGCAGCCATAGCCAATAGCTGCGCTGCTATCAATCTATCCATTCAAGAGCCGGGACCCTGTGCAGAGAGGGACAGCGTGTCTCCACCGAGGGAAATACCGGGCTGAGGTAAGTAAAATGGGGGGGGGGGGCTAGGGGGTAGACAGGTGCACAACAAAAAAAATTGTTTTATTTTCGTTTCGATTTTTTTTGTTTCCGTTGATTCGTAACGATTCGTACATTCATAAGTCGTCGGTGTTCGTATTCGTAACGATTCGTATTTTCGGAAAAGCTATTTTTTCGTTGATTCGTATTTCCGTTTAATTTTCGTTTATTCGAAATTCGGACGCATTCGTACTTATTTGTACATTCGTAACATTCGTAGATTCGTAATCGGAGCATAATTCATAATGTTATGTAATGTGTATGCTATTATTACATTTTAAGAGACACGAAAAATTACGAATCGAAAAAAAAAAAAAAAGTTACGAATGTACGAATTTTTTCGTTCAATCCATTCGAAGCACGTTAAGCAGCGCCATTGTAAGGGACACGGAAAATTCCGAATCGAAAAAAAAAAAAGTTACGAATTTACGATTTTTTTCGTTCAATCCATTCGAAGCACGTTAAGCAGCACCATTGTAAGGGACACGGGAAAATTACCAATTCAACAAAAAAACGAAAGTTACTAATGTACGAATTTTTTCGTTCATTTTAATTTTCGTTGTTCCTGTTTTCGTTTTTCGGATTTTCTTAATTCGTACATTCGTTGTTTCTAATTATTTTTTTTCGGATTTTCATTGTTTTCGGATTCGTTCGATTCGTTACTCGTTAAAATTTTTTGCGAATTGTTCGTTCATTCGTACGAAAACGAATGAACGAAAATAACAAAAAAAAACTAAAAACTAAAAAAAAAACGAAATTAATTGCACATGTCTACTAGGGGGCCGGTCACTGGCAGAAGTTTTTTCACCTTATTACATAGGATGACTTAAGGTTAAAAAAACACGAGGGTGTACAACCCCTTTAACACTATCCCACCCTGTACCCTGAAACAAAATGACCCATTATCAGGACCCGTATTCTTAGGGAAGAACCATTATGGAGAAAAAGCTCCATTTATTGTTGCCACCGTCCCCCTATATTATATATAAAGCGCAGTAGCCACCCCCCCCCCCCCCCCCCCCCGGTACAAAAGGGACTTTAAGGACAAACTTTTTGAAAAAATACAAAATGTTTTCAAAAATAGAAAATGTATTGAATAAAAACCCTGTCATAAACAAACATGACAGTGATGCATGGAATGATATACAAAATTCATGTGTAGCATACATAACGGGTTACAGGAGAAATGTTGTGTTGTTTTGCTCATATGCTACACATGAATTTTGTATATCATTCCATGCATCACTGTCATGTTTGTTTATGACAGGGTTTTTATTCAATACATTTTCTATATTTCTAAACATTTTGTATTTTTTCAAAAAGTTTGCCCTTAAAGTCCCTTTTGTACCAGGGGGTACTTACCCTTATATACATTATCAGGACCCGGGTCTGAACCTACAACCTTTGCTGTGTCTGGTAATGTCTCTTTTTTGTTGAGCCACCGGACAGTTCCCTGCCTGATCTCTTCAGACAAGCTTGCCTTGTGTCTTTATTATTGTTCTCTCTCCAGCCAAGATCTTGCTCTTGTATCCTGCTACCATCTGTATCTCGTTACTGACCTTTAACTTGTTACGCTTCTGCTTGATCTCAACATGCAACCACTTGTTACTGACCTTAGGCTTGTTTACTGATTACACTTCTGCTTGACCCCTACCTGCTATATCTGCTACTGGACCCCGGCTTGCTCACCTCCTGGTGATCCTGAGGACCGTGACCTGGTACTAACACACAGCAAAACCCACCTCCACCATCTGGGGAATGCGACCTTTGGCTTGTTTACTGACTACATTTCTGCTTGACCCCTACCTGCTATATCTGCTACTGGACCCCTGGCTTGCTCACCTCCTGGTGATCCTGAAGACTGTGACCTGGTACTAACACACAGCAAAACCCACCTCCACCATCTGGGGAATGCGAACTTTGGCTTGTTTACTGACTACATTTCTGCTTGACCCCTACCTGCTATATCTGCCACTGGACCTCCGGATTGCTCACCTCCTGGTGATCCTGAAGACTGTGACCTGGTACTAACACACAGCAAAACCCACCTCCACCATCTGGGGAATGCGAACTTTGGCTTGTTTACTGACTACATTTCTGCTTGACCCCTACCTGCTATATCTGCTACTGGACCCCCGGCTTGCTCACCTCCTGGTGATCCTGAGGACCGTGACCTGGTACTAACACACAGCAAAACCCACCTCCACCATCAGGGGGAATGCGACCTTTGGCTTGTTTACTGACTACACTTCTGCTTGATCCCTACCTGCTATATCTGCTACTGGACCCCGGCTTGCTCACCTCCTGGTGATCCTGAGGACCGTGACCTGGTACTAACACACAGCAAAACCCACCTCCACCATCTGGTGAATGACAGTTAGTACTTAGACCTTGGGTGAGCCCGCATCATCCACCAAGGTGACCTACCAGTGTACTCTTCCTGTTGGCCTTTTCTCTACTGCTATAGCTACTGGCCTCCAAGCTTGACCCTTGGCCGTGACATCCATTGCACAAACTAGGAACCCTTTTAGATGCATCTATGATCTGGGGCACAATAGAAGACACATAACCCTATCCTTTTGTTTACTGACTACACTTCTGCTTGATCCCTACCTGCTATATCTGCTACTGGACCCCGGCTTGCTCACCTCCTGGTGATCCTGTGGACTGTGACCTGGTACTCAGGGCCGATCCGTCCCGGGGTGCACGGGGTGCAGTGCACCCAGGCGCCACAGAGGTGGGGGGCGCTGGAGCGCCAGAGTGCTCCGCTCCCTCCTCCTCTCCTTGTCCGTAGGCGGCGCGGCTCTCTCCGCCTGTCACAGCCGCGGCCGCGGCGGCGGCCGCGCAGTGACGTCACGGGGGGGGGCGGGGCGCTCCGTGGCCGAGCGCCCCGCCCCACCCCCCCCCGTGACGTCACTGCGCGGCCGCCGCCGCGGCTGTGACAGGCGGAGAGAGCCGCGCCGCCTACGGACAAGGAGAGGAGGAGGGAGCGGAGCACTGTGTTTAACTTCCGCCTTCTGCCCACCAGCACAAGCGTCACACACGCTCTGTTCTCCACCCGGGCGGCGCGGCTGCACACTGTCCTCTCCAGCTGCCACCCGGGTGGTTTTAATTAGCCTAGTGGTGGGGGGTGGTTTGTCTAGGGGGGGTGGTTTGTCCTGGGGGGGTCTATACTAATGTGGGGGGGGGGTGGTTTGTCTAGGGGGGTCTATACTAATGTGGGGGGGGGTTGTCCTGGGGGGTCTATACTAATGTGGGGGGGGGGGGGGGTTGTCCTGGGGGTCTATACTAATGTGGGGGGGTTTGTCCTAGGGGGTCTACTAATGTGGGGGGGGGTTTGTCCTGGGGGTCTATACTAATGTGGGGGGGTTTGTCCTGGGGGGGTCTATACTAATGTGGGGGGTGGTTTGTCCTGGGGGGTCTATACCAATGTGGGGTGGGGGGTTTGTCCTGGGGGGTCTATACTAATGTGGGGGGGGTGGTTTGTCCTGGGGGGGTCTATACCAATGTGGGGGGGGGGGTGGTTTGTCCTGGGGGGGTCTATACTAATGTGGGGGGGGGGTTGTCCTGGGGGGTCTATACTAATGTGGGGGGGTTATCCTGGGGGGTCTATACTAATGTGGGGGGGTGGTTTGTCCTGGGGGGTCTATACTAATGTGGGGGGGTGGTTTGTCCTTGGGGGGTCTATACTAATGTGGGGGGGTTCGTCCTAGGGGGTCTACTAATGTGGGGGTTTGTCCTGGGGGGGTCTATACTAATGTGGGGGGGTTTGTCCTGGGGGGTCTATACTAATGTGGGGGGGTGGTTTGTCCTGGGGGGTCTATACCAATGGGGGGGTGGTTTGTCCTGGGGGGGTCTATATTATTGTAGGGGGGGTTGTCCTGGGGGTCTATACTAATGTATGGGGGCTGTTTGGTCCTGGGGGGGTCTATACTAATGTGGGGGGTGGTTCGTCCTGGGGGGTCTATACTAATGTGGGGGGGGGGTGGTTTGTCCTGGGGGGTCTATACTAATGTGGGGGGGGGGGTGGTTTGTCCTGGGGGGTCTATACTAATGTGGGGGGGTGGTTTGTCCTGGGGGGGTCTATACTAATGTGGGGGGTTCGTCCTGGGGGGGTCTATACTAATGTGGGGGGTGGTTTGTCCTGGGGGTCTATACTAATGTGGGGGGGTTTGTCCTGGGGGGTCTATACTAATGTGGGGGGGTGGTTTGTCCTGGGGGGTCTATACTAATGTGGGGGTTCGTCCTGGGGGGGTCTATACTAATGTGGGGGGTGGTTTGTCCTGGGGGGTCTATACTAATGTGGGTGGCGGGCTGGTTTGTCCTGAGGGGTTTATACTAATGTAGGGGGGGTTTGTCCTGGGGGGTCTATACTAATGGGGGGGTTTGTCCTGGGGGGCTATACTAATGTGGGGGGTCTATACTAATGGGGGGGGGGGGGTTGTCCTGGGGGGTCTATACTAATGGAGGGGGTGGTTTGTTCTGGGGGGTCTGTACTAATGGAGGGGGTGGTTTGTTCTGGGGGGTCTGT
Source organism: Lithobates sylvaticus (assembly GCA_028564925.1). Lineage (NCBI taxonomy): Eukaryota > Metazoa > Chordata > Amphibia > Anura > Ranidae > Lithobates > Lithobates sylvaticus. Next base: position 6,908 of record JAQSEC010002299.1, read on the forward strand.
ACTAATGGAGGGGGGGGGTGGTTTGTTCTGGGGGGTTTGTACTAATGTAGGGGGGGAAAGGTTTGTCCTGGGGGGGGGTCTATACTGATAAAGGGGGGTGTTTTGTCCTGGGGGTCTATACTGATGGGGGGGGGGGGTCTGTCCTGAGGGAGGTATTTATACTTAGTGAAGGGTCTGCACTGACGGAGGGGGGGTCTATACTTAATGGAGTGGGGTCTGTACTGAGGGACGACTATAGTTGGTGGAGGGGGTGATACCATGTTTTACTGCACCAGGTGACACCAACCCTAGTGATGCCACTGCAGCCACGGGCTCTTATTTCCCCTCTCCCTCACCTCCTCGTGCGCTGCTGTACTAATGAGCGGCACACTATGTTTCTTCCCCCGCCTTCATAACGGCCAGGAAAGAAAAAACAAAGGAGCAAAGAAAAGGATTGTGGGACATGTGGTCCCAAGGACTGGCAGCCCCACTGTAGAACGGAAACTGCAGCCCAAACAGCATGCTCAGCTGAATGGGAGAGAGAAAGCCAGGAGCCCGGGAAGGCTTTCAGGGAAGGGCACCCAGGACTCCAGAGGGAGAGGGCAGTGCTGAGAGAACACCATCAGAGAGAGAAAGCCACACAGCCTGGCACCATCCCTGGTGGAGGAAGGAATGGAGTCATTGCAGGAATACAGATCTGGGCTCTACCCAGCGGATTCGCCACGGGCAATTCAGAGTGAGCCGACTCCTGATCAGAGGAACCGTTGTTGCTGTATCGCTGGGTCAGGTGAGAGGGCCGATCGGCCATTATTTACTACCATCTCTTGTAACATGTCTGCAGTCTCTGACCATCTCTTGTAACATGTCTGCAGTCTCTGACCATCTCTTGTAACATGTCTGCAGTCTCTGACCATCTCTTGTAACATGTCTGCAGTCTCTGACCATCTCCTGTATTGTGTGCAGCCTGACCATCTCCTGTACTATGATTGCAGTCTCTGACCGTCTCCTGTACTATGATTGCAGTCTCTGACCGTCTCTAGTATCATGTCTACAGTCTCTGACCATCTCCTGTACTATGTCTGGGGGCTCTTTCTAATAGACTCTCTAACACACAGCAAAACCCACCTCCACCATCTGGGGAATGCAACCTTTGACTTGTTTACTGACTACACTTCTGCATGATCCCTACCTGCTATATCTGCTACTGGATCCCAGCTTGCTCCCCTCCTGGTGATCCTGAGGACTGTGACCTTGTACTAACACACAGCAAAACCCACCTCCATCATCTGGGGAATTCCGGGTTAGTACTTAGACCTTGGGTGAGCCTGCATCATCCACCAGGGTGATCTACCAGTGTCCTGTTGGCCTCTCTACTGCTATAGCTACTGGTCTCCGAGCTTGACCCTTGACTGTGACATCCATGCACAAACTAGGAACCCTTTTAGATGCATCTATGATCTGGGGCACAATAGGAGACACATAACCCTATCCTTTTATTTACTGACTACACTTCTGCTTGATCCCTACCTGCTATATCTGCTACTGGTCCCCGACTTGCTCACCTCCTGGTGATCCTGAGGACCGTGACCTGGTACTAACAGACAGCAAAACCCACCTCCACCATCTGGTGAATGCCGGTTAGTACTTAGATCTTGGGTGATCCCGCATCATCCACCAGGGTGACCTACCAGTGTACTCTTCCTGTTGGCCTTTTCTCTACTGCTATAGCTACTGGCCTCCAAGCTTGACCCTTGACCGTGATGTCCATCACACAAACTAGGAACATTTTAGATGCATCTATGATCTGGGGCACAATAGAAGACACATAGCCCTATCCTTTTGTTTACTGACTACACTTCTGCTTGATCCCTACCTGCTATATCTGCTACTGGACCCCCGGCTTGCTCACCTCCTGGTGATCCTGAGGACCGTGACCTGGTACTAACACACAGCACAACCCACCTCCACCATCTGGTGAATGCCGGTTTAGTACTTAGACCTTGGGTGAGCATGCATCATACACCAGGGTGACCTATCAGTGTACTCTTCTTGTTGGCCTCTCTACTGCTATAGCTACCGGTCTCCGAGCTTGACCCTTGACCGTGACATCCATCGCACAAACTAAGAACCCTTTTAGATGCATCTATGATCTGGGGCACAATAGAAGACACATAACCCTACCCAAAGACTTACAAACAGTAAAGAGAATATAACAAAGAGTCGTCTAAAATAATACATATTCGTTGTAAAATTTGCCGGACGTTTGTAACTCGCACTAGTAAACCACAGACCGTCAAGATAAAGGGTTTCATAAGCCAGAGATCCATGAGAATTTAATGGAACCGTGCCAAACATTCACTTACTTCTGCACCAAATTACATTGACCTTACACAGAAGAATATACTCTTATTTAGCATATCGCCCCGAATGACTTTTCCATTTTTCCACCCCCCTCCTCACTTTCTTCTGGCTAAAAGTCCTAACTACGAAATCCTTTTTTTATGATGAAGACATTACCGGTGATTAATTCGGGTAATAATTTACACCGTTAATTGCAACTTTAAGAGCAAAAATTGTACATTAATATTGTGTTTTGCGTTGGTCATTCCGCCGGTGTTTCCAGGTACGTCAGGGTTCGCGGATTGTATACGATACGCTGGATACATTTACCATAAAGTTCCGTCTGCGCAGAAAAGTGGAAGGGTGCCAAATATCCACTTACTTACGGCTGTGAATCACAATGATGTGAATAGAGGAATTTTGCATATTGAGGTTTTTGGAACTATATAAATATTATCTTCGGTGACAGTGCGGGGAGATTGACCCTGGGCTCTGAAATGCAAGTTTATGGAGGGAATGATTCAAGTGTAACTTTTTTTTTCTTTTTTAATAAAATATATTCATATGGGAAAGTAGCAATATACAGCAATTATAGTGTATATAGAGCCAAAACTTTTTCCCTTTCAGAGTAGGGAAGGGTTGACACCCCTATTGGGATTTTTTTTTGCTGCCTGTTCTCTGCTGGGGAGATCTCCCTTCATTTCCTGTAATAGAGATACACACTTTAACCACTTGACCTCCAGAAGATTTACCCCCCCCCCCCCCGACCAAGCCATTTTTTGCGACATGGCACTGCGTTACTTTAACCACTTCAGCCCCAGAAGATTTGGCTGCTCAATGACCGGGCCATTTTTTGCGATTCGGCACTGCGTCGCTTTAACTGACAACTGCGCGGTCGTGCGACGTTGCACCCTAACAAAATTGGCGTCCTTTTTTTCCCCACAAACAGAGCTTTCTTTTGGTGGTATTTGATCACCTCTGCGGTTTTTATTTTTTGTGCTATAAACAAAAAAAGAGCGACAATTTTGAAAAAAACACATTATTTTGTACTTTTTGCTATAATAAATATCCCCAAAAAATATATAAATAAACATTTTTTTCCTCAGTTTAGGCCGATACGTATTCTTCTACATATTTTTGGTAAAAAAAAAATCACAATAAGCATTCATTGATTGGTTTGCGCAAAAGTTATAGCGTCTACAAAACAGGGGATAGTTTTATGGCATTTTTCTTAATATTTTTTTTTTACTAGTAATGGCAGCGTATTCTTCTACTTATTTTTGGTGAAAAAATCGCAATAAGCACATATTGATTGGTTTTCTCAAAAGTTATAGCGTCTACAAAATCGGGGATAGATTTATAGCTTTTTTTTTTTTAATAGCAATGGCGGCGATCTGCGATTTTTATCATGACTGCGACATTATGGCGGACACATCGGACACTTTTGGCGCTATTTTGGGACCATTCACATTTATACATTAAATGCCAATCACATTTACTGGGTAAATGTGATTGGCAGTGAAGGGGTTAACCAGGAGGGGGCGCTGCAGGGGTTAAGTGTGTCTTAGGGACTGATTCTAACTGTGGGGGGGGAGGGGTGTGTGACACGACACTGATCACCACTCCCGATTACAGGGAGCTGTGATTAGTGTCCTGTCTCTAGGCAGAATGGGGGAAATGTTTGTTTACTTTAGCATTGACGATCGCGGGTATCCCTTTTAAAAAGCGATTTTTTTTTTTCCTCAGTTTAGGCCGATATGTATTCTTCTACATATTTTTGGTAAAAAAAAAATCGCAATAAGCTATTATATTGATTGGTTTGCTCAAAAGTTATAGCGTCTACAAAATAGGGGATAGATTTTGTGACAGACCTAGCCGGGACACAGGCTTTTTGAGAGGACTAAATGCGAGCCTCCTGCCAACCGATTATGGGCCATGGATTTTCAGGGGCACAGGGTGAAGGAGAACCCAACCCCAGTCAGATTCAATACTGTATATAAATGTCAGTTTGGTTGTAATAAAACAGTCCATGCTAGCACTAAGCAAGTGTCATCTCGTTTGGTGCTTGGGAGCGGTTGGAATATCTGAGATCCATATCCAGACTGGGAGGAAGTGATATATGACGAACGCACTCAAGAGGTGTGTAGGGACATTCCGTCACACATTTATAGCATTTTTATTATTTTTTTTTAATTTTTTGGGACTGCGACATTATGGCGGACACTTCGGACACTTTTGACAAATTTTTGGGACCATTGGCATTTATACAGCGATCAGTGCTATAAAAATGCACTGATTACTGTAAAAATGTCCCCAGCAGGAAAGGGGTTAACACTAGGGGGCGATCAAGGGGTTAAATGTGTTCCCTAGTGTGTGTTTCTAACTATAAGGGGAGGGGACAGACATAGAGGAAATGACAGATCGTGATTCCTAGCTATTAGGAACACACGATCTGTCACTCCTCACAGAGCAGAACAGGGATTTGTGCGTTTACACACACACTTTCGTGTTCTGCCTCGCTCGTGGCCGACGGTCATCAGGCGCGCGCCTGCTATCCCGATCCCGACGTAAGGACCATAAAGACATGAATGAGCGAGTTTGGGGTGGAGGAACTTGACTGGCCTGCAAAGAGTCCTCACTTCAACCCGATAGAACACCTTTGGGGGCGAATTATAGCGGAGACTGCGAGCCAGGCCTTCTCGTCCAACATCAGTGCCTGACCTCACAAATTTTTTTCTGGAAGAATGGTCAAACATTCCCATAGACACCCTCCTAAACCTTGTGGACGGCCTTCCCAGAAGAGTTGAGGCTGTTATAGCTGCAAAGGGTGGGCCAACCCAATATTGAAACATAAGGACTAAGACTGGGATGCCATTAAAGTTCACGTGCGTGTAAAGGTGTAAAGGCAGGCCTCCCAATACTTTTGGTAATATAGTGTAGATATATCTATCTATCTATCTATCTATCTATCTATCTATCTATATATATATATATATATGTATAAAAATAAGCGACAAATAAAAAAAAAAATATATATATACACATATTCATATATATATATATATATATATATATATATATACACACATATACATATAGCAAAAATAAGCAACAAATAATAAATAAAATAAAAAATATATAGGTATACACATAAGCGACAAATAAAAAAATATATTTTTAAAATAAGCAAAAAAAATATATATATATACATATATATATATATATATATATACATACATATATATATATATATATAAAATATAGTAATATATAATATAAAAATAATAAATATATATATATATACACATATACATAGATAGATAGATATATTACATTTAATAATAATAAAACCAAAAAATTAAAAATAAACATTTGTTGTCTGGTTAGGATTTGAATCTTCTTTAATTACTACAATTTATTGAATACAATAAAAGTATTTTGTAGTTGTTGCCCACAATACCCAAGCAGATTCCCACAATCTTTTTTTTTTTTTTTATAAAGCGCAGGCTGTTGATCAGACTCAAGCACCCATATGGTATACTGTGGGCCATGCTAGCACGCCTTTCTTTTAAGTTCTGGAAATGAGCCCCTCGAAAAAAAATACTTTATTGGTCGATTGACAACGGCCCGTTATACTTGCCAGAGGAAGTGGTTAAAAAGATCCGATTTAATTATGGAAAAAATATTTCCCCCTAACAGATCAGCCGTTCCAGCGTGCAGCCGCTCGCTGTTTTAGCTGCGAGGCCTGGATGTAAACTATAACTAACTTATATTCAATATGATCACAGCTGGTGACTGGTACATTGCCCGTCCCTCCGCCCGGCAGCGTAGAAACAGAATACGTCTATTGCATTTCCTGCTCCATATAGTCATTCCTAATGATATTAGGGAGGAAATACAGTCATAAAAAGGAAAAAAAAAAAAAAAAAAAAAAAGGAAAAAAGCTCTTTTCATTCAGTTGTAATGGGCCATGGCTTACCTGTAAAATTTTTTTATTTTTTTTTTGTTCTTGTTAAAGCTTATTTTAACCCAAGAACAGAAATTTAATGTGTTGCAGCTTGCCAGTCCATAAACACAGCGTCTGCACTTGTTTTTCAAGCTTTGTTTTCCATTATTTTCTCCTTAGTGAATCTGCAAGTATTGCATTAATAGACATTGGAATGTGCGAAGGAGAACATTCTTCTCACTGACCACCAATGTAAGGAGAACATTCTTCCCACTGATCACCAATGTAAGGAACATTCTTCCCACTGATCACCAATGTAAGGAACATTCTTCCCACTGATCACCAATGTAAGGAACATTCTTCCCACTGATCACCAATGTAAGGAACATTCTTCCCACTGATCACCAATGTAAGGGACATTCTTCCCACTGATCACCAATGTAAGGAGAATTCTTCTCACTGATCACCAATGTAAGGAACATTCTTCACAATGAGCACCATAGTAAGGAGCATTCTTCCTAGTGACGACCAATGTAAGGAACATTCTTCCCACTGATCACCAATGTAAGGAGCATTCTTCCCACTGACCCCCAATGTAAGGAACATTCTTCACACTGAGCACCAATGTAAGGAACATTCTTCCCACTGATCACCAATGTAAGGAACATTCTTCCCACTGATCACCAATGTAAGGGACATTCTTCCCACTGATCACCAATGTAAGGAACATTCTTCCCACTGATCACCAATGTAAGGAGAATTCTTCCCACTGACCACCAATGTAAGGAACATTCTTCACACTGAGCACCAATGTAAGGAGCATTCTTCCCACTGATCACCAATGTAAGGAACATTCTTCCCACTGACCACCAATGTAAGGGACATTCTTCCCACTGATCACCAATGTAAGGAACATTCTTCCCACTGACCACCAATGTAAGGAACATTCTTCCCACTGATCACCAATGTAAGGAACATTCTTCACACTGAGCACCAATGTAAGGAACATTCTTCCCACTGATCACCAATGTAAGGAACATTCTTCCCACTGATCACCAATGTAAGGAACATTCTTCTCACTGATCACCAATGTAAGGAACATTCTTCACACTGAGCACCAATGTAAGGAGCATTCTTCCCACTGATCACCAATGTAAGGAGCATTCTTCCCACTGACCACCAATGTAAGGAACATTCTTCTCACTGATCACCAATGTAAGGAACATTCTTCCACCGATCACCAATGTAAGGAACATTCTTCCACCTGATCACCAATGTAAGGAACATTCTTCTCACTGATCACCAATGTAAGAACATTTCTC
>JAQSEC010001611.1:0-14525 GCA_028564925.1 Lithobates sylvaticus
GATGATAAAATCAGCAGGGCTTCCCCCTTATTTCAGATCTTCCCCTCAGATTTACAGCGACTGCACTTCCAAGTGCACTTGTAGTGCAAAGTGGATTTGCCTTTAGTAAATAAATCCATTCACCATTCTGCAGCTGAAGGACAGTGAGAGCGTTGAGCTGTATACTCCTGTGCCGAGAGGTGGAGGGATCGGTGGTGCTGGCTCTTTCTGTTATGCTCTTGTAGATCTTTTGTATTGCACGTTGTATTATTTATTTATTTATTTATTCAGTTTATGGTATCTATACATCTTGTGTATCTATACAGTATATATATATATATATATATATATATATATATATATATATATATATATATATATATAGTTTATTTTTGTAAGAATTTGTGCGCAGGTGGTATTTGGTTACTTTTTGATGTAAATGCAATTTACATATGTTTTTTGTGCATATCCAGTGAAGTCTATGGGACCAAAGTCATGCTACAAACCAACCAAAACAGCACTTGTACCATTTCCAAAAAAATATTAATGTGAACAGGCACCAAAGAAAATAATGTGATTTCCATTGTCATGTGATGCTGTGCGACAACGCATCTGAATTGCACTAGTTGTGAACCGGTACTACAGGTAAGCACAGCCCAAACATATAAACTCTTTTTGTTAAGTGTGTAAATTTCAGTTTTATTAATTGAGCTCTGTAGATAACAGGCTGATTGATCAACTTGGGTACAACCAGCCTACCGAATTATCTTGCGATTATCGCTAGCGGCTGCTGTAGCCGCTAGCAATAATCAGTGTCTTCTCCCGGAGAAGACAATTGCTGATTCCCCTGTCAACACTATCTGTGTTGAAGGGGGAATCGTGCAAATTTCTTTCCTGTAACCCGTGGTTGCAGGAAAGAAATTTCCATTGTGTATGGCCAGCCTAAAATGTCACTCTTTGACCCAAACAGTGAATACTAAATATTAATATGCAATATTATTTATTTACCCCCCCCCCCCCCCAAACCATTATTAAGTAAATATGTGAATACAGCTAAATAACCTCTTTAACATTGCACATGTAAAAGCAAATATAACTGCCCCTATGTCCATATATAATTATAAATTACCCATAATAAACAGGTTTCCTTTAAAATACCGTAGTTTGGGTATGTGGGCCAGCAGCACAGCATATGTGTCACATTGCTAAGGGTAAGAGATACGAAGATGATCTTTATGACGAAATCTGAAATATGAATTCCACAGACTTCATATCACTTTATTCTAAAGCTGATCTTTTTTTATTTCATCATTGTACTCATTCCCTTCCAAAAGCTCAGAGAGTATTCTATTATCCAAGAACACGGCATAACCTCTATTTATAGAACAGTTAATAAATGGTCATCTTATTTCATTTGAATGAACAGTTGTTGTTTACTCCTTTAAATAGCTTGTACCCCTGTGACACACTGAAAGAATTACCTTTTTGTGACATTTATTTGTCATTATCCAAAGGGATTATTTTATCCCTCAAACAGCTATTTTGAGCACATCAGGCAGGAAAATGCAGCAATGGATGAGTCATTTGTGAATGTGTCCTACATGTGGTTCCTCGCTTATCAACAGTGCCATCAGAGCATGGAAATGCACACCACTGAAAAGACTCATTAGAAAATTACAAAAGGAGCTATGGTTATTCAAGTCCATACTCCCTGTGGTGATAAATCCTTTACAGCACTATCCATTACATTAAAAAGAGTTATCCCATGGACATACTATACCCAGGAAGTTTTACCATTTTTATTTTAAGCGTAAAAAAAATGGAAAGTGGCAAAACTGCTGCCATATGCTCCATGCTGTGTGCTCAATGGTGTGATCTCTGATTCTAATGGGGTCTGTGATTTTTAGGTTTCCTTTTCAGTGGAGAGGCGCAAGAATATCAGACTAACTATCAGACTAAAGAGTCTGCCAGAAGCAGCCTGGGGACGTGGTTACATGGGGTATTTGGAATTTACTACTGAGTGAGCACATTTTATCCACTCCAGAAGGTAGACATTGTATATTGCAATTAATATAGTAACAAACTTTTCAATTTTGTACTACAAGAATGTTCACAGTTTGAAGATATGAATTATTTAAAATAGGCTTGTGGTATATTATTACTGTGTGATCTGAGAGAATCATAGCAGCAACATAAAACTGAGAGATAAAGTAACATGCTTTTTATTACAGTTTGCATACCATGGGTATTCAAGAGGGGGCATTTGATTGAGGCTAATATGGACTTTCATGGTATCATACAAAGGCTTTACACAACAACATGCGTATAAAAATATAGTACTTATTACAAATGTAGAACTTACCCCCGAAGGAGCGGCTGAATTTTTCTGGGCTTAACGATTACCTCCACCAGCTCGTAACTCGTTGTCCTTGTCTAGGGGTTCCCAGGGTTGATGACCCAGTAACTGTAGAGACCGACACCTGAATTCCTTTTTAGGATTTTTATTTTGCTTAAAATAGTTGAACAAGCTCAGTCTTGAGAATAGAGGGTATAAGGATAAAGTTTAGCTCAGGTGCTTGGAACTGCTGACTTCAGTAAAAGTTTCTCTCTGTACATAATCCAGGGAATAGCCACTCGCAACTGGATTCTTTAACTGCTGGATAAATCCCGGAGCTTGGATCTAGCAGCCAATAAGTAATTCTAGCTTTGCAGTGTCTCTCACACAGACTTGGTTGAAAAACTTAGTTGTAACTGGAAGGTCAAGGTAGGAACTTTTCTTACTGTACCAGAATCTTTCAGCCGGTCCGGCGATACCGAAAGAAATTGTGGATTCAATCAATGTCCATGGCAGCTCAGCTTCCAGGTTCTTACCGAGCAGCCAGCCTTGTGCGTGGCTCTCTTACTGAAGAGTCCTCCCCTGGTTGCATGTAGAGTTGCTGGGCCTCTCTAAACCCGAGACAGCACTGGAACACCTTAGAATCCTCCTTCCAGTTACTGCGCCTCGAACTAGCCAGCGAGGCTCGGAAACAGATGGATCCGCACCTCAGGCCATGAGGGCCTCTGGGGGCTGGTCAGAAGGACCAGGACCACAGTGTCAGTAGCAACTTCTGGACCGGAACCCCCAAACCACATGACATCAGCACCATAAGTACCCTCTCCCGGAATACACAGTGAGACAAACGCGTCCACTGATTGGCTCTGAGAATGCGTCCAACCAGACTGCCATCTAGGGCCTCTCACAGGTGCAAACCCCACCTATGACCAGGCAGAACCTCAATACAGCCCAGCCAAACTGATGCCAAAGCATAATTTAGAACAATTAACCCTACTTAACCCCACAACTCAACTACAGTTTTGGGCAAAAACTAAATATAAAGCCATAGCGCAAATTCATCAGGAGTACCGGCGCTACACAAAGATTCCAAAGAAAGGGGAAACATACATATGAAAAGGGGAACAGTTTGTGTTATCTTGGGACACTCAATTGCTCTTTATGGTCAGAACACACAGAGGCAGTGACAACAAAGGGCTAACACTTTCAAATTATCACAGATCATTTGTAAATTTTTCTCTCAACATGTTTCGTGGATTTACTTCCACTTCTTCAGGAGTTTTACCATGGATATTGTTTTTATCCAAGACAGCTGCATTTATCTTAATAATTTATACTGCTGACGTTTGTTCTACAGTTGTTTACAGAGAACACCAAAACTAACCTTGTCCCAAAATGAGTATATTCTAATTCCAGTCACATACTGTATGTATTTTCACATCAGGGCCAGTTAGGTTCGATATGTAAAAGAAATGTAGATGAAAACTCGCACAAACTACAGGAGATTAAACACATTTTAAGCAGATAGTGTTGGGTTGGATTTGAAGAGAGGATCTGAAATAAATATTAGGTGGTTATGGATACCATCTATTTATTCCATATATATGTATTAACTTGTCTATTCCTATAGTTAGCTAGTCTGGCAAAGCTCTGATAATGTTAACGGTGATGGTACAGTAATAAGGTTAGCTATTGAAAATAAACACACTGCTTATATAAACCAGGGTCTTATTTATTTCCCAATAAAATAGGAACGCTTACATAATAACACTAAAGGAAAATATTACAGAGCAAATAAAACAAAAGAACACAATGATACGTTATGTAAGGTCATCCTCGAGAAGTTGTCTCATCAGCTGGGCTCGCTGGCATGAGAGCCATGAGGCAAGAAAGTTTTTCCTGCCGGTCAGCACTTTTAAACTCCATTCAGACACTGCCCACACAATCCAATTGCCAGCCCCTCTCAGAATTCTGACAAATTAAAATCAATAGGAGGCAGTCCTTTTAAATATCTGTCCATCCTTCAGGAAACCTGCTGTAATGTCCACTAGGGACAGCGTTTGTCCACAAATCACTGCCATCCGACCTAGATCAAATCTTCATAGACATCTGGTCTTTGTTCTTCTGTAGCTCAACCCATCAGTCATCTTGGCAGCAGTGGCTTTCTTTAAAGCTTTGTTTGCAGATGTGTTAATCAAACACTTCCATCTTTATTACACCAGGTGGTCTGGATCCAAGCTCTAAATGAAGACCCTGCTGGGTCAACTTGCAACTTCCAACTTAGGCCACCTGGCTGTATCTACCAGGAAGTAAAACTCCAGAAATATGATATTAAACCATGTTGCCTTCCAACAGGATCCTAGTAATACAAATCAAGCATACTAATGACTTAAAGTGGAACTTCACTCTCTCAATCAACATTATTAATATTATTATTATGCAGAATTTATATAGCACCAACAGTTTGAACAGCGCTTTACAATCTAAAGGGAGACAACACAGGTACAATACAATAAAATACAAGACGATTAAGAGGGTCCTGCTCAAAGGAGCTTATAATGTAATAGTCACTGACTATTTTTATTCCTTATACTGCTAGCAAATTATGTCATACATCACAGGAGTCTTCAGGGGGGGAGGAGAGATTTTCTCAGCTAAGCACACCCTCCTGTCTGCCGGCCTGAGCTAAGGAAGTAAATACTACTATAATAATACTATGTATTCCAGGAAGTAAATACTAAATGAATCATCTGCCCTTACTCAAGATGGCCATGGACAGAAATGCTAGGGTGTGTTTTTCAAAGTGATTTCTCAGTGAAATACAGCTTGAAGACATGGAGGAGTTTGCTTTGAATATTACAAATTAATTAAGTAGTGTTTTTGGTTTGTGGTGCTCAGATGCAGTGTATATCCACTTTAACTTATTATAAAATATTTGCTGGAGGAACGTGACAAGTTTTTTCCAATCCTTGACAAGCTCTGACATTGTTTTACAGTATTTTACCTTATATAATTATGTAATTTCCTATGATCTTCAGCACCATCTAATGGCCACATTGTGGTATATTTGCTGACTGAGATGCTCATGCTATACATCTACACCACATGCAGAAGATGCTGACAAAGCCTCCCCTTTCATTCCTACTCACAAAGCAGCCATTTGTTTGTAGGTACTGCTAATGCGCTCTGTTCCTCCTTATGTGCTTGTCCCACCATAGCCCAACAAACTACCAATGAGAAATTAAGGGTTTTATTTATTCATATGATCACTTAGTTGCTGCAGGAGGATGAATTTGGTCATTCCACACTTCAGATATTGATGATGAGGAAGTTGCATGACCATAGAGTAAGGGAACATTAGGCAGGGCGCAGCAAGAGGCAGTGGTATTCCAGCAGCTGGAGCTTACTAATATGTGGGCTCTAGTGATTTATGTTGCTAGATATTGTGACAGAAGACTGTCCATGGCCCACTGTTTGGAGAGGTGGAATGTTCAGAAGGCGAGGGATGCTGGTGGTGATTTTCTCTTTGACGGAAGTCTGAAAGTCTGTACATGTACCCTTCCCTGACAACCCGGCGACCCAGATGGGCAGCCACCCATGATGGATCTGAACCAATTCACACATCCTAATTCAGACTGTGAGGTGCCTAAGGGAGTCAGACTCCGCAACTGTAGGACTGGGAAAGCTATAATATTACTATCTCACCACATTTGCTACCACTACCACTGGCCTGTAACTGCTGTGGATAGGGTATTCTAGAACCTGGTAATGGGACTCTACAACTAAATGTTGGTTAACCTTATGTAGCTGGTGCCAATTCCCCAGCCCACCGCCACTGACAGAGGGAGACAGGACAGCAGCTGTAGGGGTTTATTTTCTATTTATTTTTATTTTCCTGTGCTAAAGAGCGGCGCTCACCAGGATCAACGCCCACTCTGTTGCCTACCCATTGGCTGAGGAAGTGGACCAATCGGGAGAAAGGAGGAGAGGAGTATCATGGGACATGTAGTCCCAGGTACAAGCAGCCCCATGGCGATCTCCAGAGGGCAGACTACAACCCCCAGGGTTCTGTGATACAAGAGAGGAGGTAGAGATGAGGAGGCTACCTGGGAGCAGGAGGGAGAGACCACGAGGCAGCCGGAGAGACCAGCTGCAGGAGAAGGAGTTCTTGCCCCTCGCCTGCTATTGAGCTGGAGCGATTGCTGCCAGGACAGAGTGGTGACCCTCTCAGCCAGCCAGCTTCACCTTTGGATGCAGATCCATTATCCAAGGCACCCCATTGGCTGTGTGGGTAACCATACGGACATCGTTGGGTCACCAGGTTGCCAGTCGGGCAGCCTTCAAGAGCCTGTTCCAGGACATCCCCTTCCTTTGGGCCTTAGTGTTGCCAGGATTGGTGAGTGGGTCGATGCTAACCTTGTACACACACTAAAAGAGACACTGCATGCAGGCATTTTTTATCTCATCTTCCTACATTAGAGCCTCCACATAGCACTCCAACTGTATAAGTTATCCCTTGTTGCTGAGCATTGCTGCACAAAGATCTCTTTGGGCCCTTGTTGAGCTAGCTAAAGACGCCAGATATCTAGACTGCAAGGACTCCCTCATTTCTTTCTCCCACAACTCAAAGGACTCAGTGCAAAATATTAGCACACATTAAGGGGGAACTCTTATTTAAAAGTTTAGAGTTGTATTCTTTACATATTGTTGTTTATTACCCTGTGTGGTTATATTATGGACACATGGTCTCGGGATTTTAAGGGAGTAGATTGACATACAGGAAGTCATTCTTTCCCCCTTTCATACCTGAGCCCATAGGCTATCTCAGGGCTTGTGTTGGTTAAATTGTGACTTACTTGTATTGCATATTTCTTTTGTGCTAGGTTAGCAAATATCAGGGGTCATCACAGGTAGAAATGTGTATAAGAGGACTTACATGCCAATATTTCATATTATCTCACATCAGAAATCTACAGTCACCAAACTGACCCCCTTCCCAAACAAAAGAACATGATCAAATGTAGAAGCTCTCTATGTTGTAACCTAGATTTTGAGGAATTGGAGGATATATGGAATAACGCCAATAAAACATCAATATACAGTATAAGGAAAATCAATACAAAATTCTTTATCGGAACTCCTGCACACAATTAACCCAGCAATCCCCCCTACCATCTGGAGATGCAACAGTTCTATAGGTAACCTATGTCACATTTATTGGAAATTCCCTAAAATACAACTTTTTGGAAGATCTCAATCTCTTCTTGATATATTCTTAACCAGTCAATCCCCCTAGACCCTGACCAATTCCTACTAGGTTCACCCATACCAAATTTTACCAAATTCACAACTAAATTATTAAACTATGTTCTGATGGCAGATAGGTGTCTAGTAGCCTTAAAATGGTGACAACTCACAACACCATCTAAAATAAATCCTTACAAATTCTAACATGACTGCTCAATTGAATACCTTTCTAGACATATTCAATAAAGTCTGTTTTTCATAGTCACTTTAGAGTCTAGAGAATCTAAAGACCCTATTCTCTGCAGCCAAAATCTAATTTCTACTCTCCACCAAAATTTAGGGAAATGACCAAGAAGATCTGACAGGCGAGTATCCCCATCTATCATCTCTCCCTAACTGTTACACAACCACCAACAACCCCCCATCCGCTTTCTATCCCTTGACCCTCAGATGCTGTTTAAGTTATTGTTAAATGTCTCTTTCCTATAGTACATCACTTAAACAAAACTTTTTTCCCATACCAAACCATAGCTCCAAGTAGGGATGAGCCAACCCCAGTTCGATTTGCAGCAGAACATGCGAACAGGCAAAAAATTTGTTCGAACACGCGAACACTGTTACAGTCTATGGGACACGAACGTGAAACATCAAAAGTGCTCATTTTAAAGGCTTATATGCAAGTTATTGCCATAAATAATGTTTGGGGCCCCGGGTCCTGCCCAGGGGACATGTATCAATGCAAAAAATAGTTTTAAAAAGGGCAGATTTTTCGGGAGCAGTGATTTTAACCACTTAAGCCCCGGACCAATTTGCAGCCAAAGGACCAGGCCCCTTTTTGCGATTCGGCACTGCGTCGCTTTAACTGACAATTGCGCGGTCTAGCGACGTGGCTCTCAAACAAAATTGGCGTCCTTTTTTTCCCACAAATAGAGCTTTCTTTTGGTGGTATTTGATCACATCTGTGGTTTTTATTTTTTGCGCTATAAACAAAAATAGAGCGACAATTTTGAAAAAAATGCTATATTTTTAAAATTTTTCTATAATAAATATCCCCAAAAAAATATATAAAAAAAACATATTTTTTCCTCAGTTTAGGCCGATACGTATTCTTCTACATATTTTTGGTAAAAAAAAAAAAAATCGGAATTAGCGATTATTGATTAGTTTGCGCAAAAGTTATAGCGTTTACAAAATAGGGGATAGTTTTATAGCATTTTTATTAATATTTTTTTTACTAGTAATGGCGACAATCAGCGATTTTTATTGTGGCTGCGACATTATGGCGGACACATCGGACATTTGACACATTTTTGGGACCATTGTCATTTATACAGCAATCAGTGCTATTTAAATGCACTTATTCCTGTGTAAATGACACTGGCAGTTAAGGTGTTAACCACTAGGGGGCGGAGAGGGGTTAAGTGTGACTTGTGTGTGTTTTTTTACTGTAGGGGGCGCGGCTTGGCGTTCGACATCGCTGATCGTCTTTCCCGATGACAGGGAACAGACGATCAGTGTCAGTCTCACTAGGAAGCACGGGGAGAGGTTTGTTTACACATACCTCTCCCCGTTCTTCAGCTCTGTGACCCGATCGCGGGACACCAGCGACGATCAGGTCCGAGGGTCCTGCGGCCATGCTCACGGAGCTCAGGACTGGGTCGTTACCTCTTAAAGGGTAACGTACCTGTACGTTGATGTGCCCAGCCGTGCCATTCTGCCGACGTAAATGTGCAGGAGGCGGTCCTTAAGTGGTTAATAATGCTTAAAGTGAAATAATAAAAATTAAATATTCCTTTAAATATCGTGCCAGCGGGGTGTCCTTAGTATGCCTGTAAAGTAGCGCATCTTTCCCATGTTTATAACAGTGCCATAGCAAAATTACATTTCTAAAGGAAAAAATGTAACTTAAAACTGCTTGCGGCTGTAATGTATTGTCGAATCCCAGCAATATAGATAAAAATACCAAAAAAAAATGTTGTGGATGTCACCCCCAAAATCCATACCAGGCCCTTCGAGTCTGGTATGGATATTAAGGGGAGCCCCACACCCAAATTTTAAAAAAAAAAATGGCGTGGGGGTCCCCCAGGCACTTTATACTCTGAACAGCAGTATATATACTATATGGCCTGCCCTATATACTCTGCAGAAAATTGGGCCTCAGGTGTTAGTGGTACCAGAACACTGTAAGCCCTCACAGTTACTCTTGTTGGGAGCAGGAACGGGCCCTGCTGTGAAATATTATATAAAGAATTGTAATTACATGCCCCTGTTAAACGGGGGCAGAAAAATTGGGCCTTGGGCGGTGGTGGTGGTGCCACAACACTGTAAGCCCTCACAGATACTCTTGTTGGGCACAAGAATGGGCCCCGTTGTGAAATATTATATCAAAAATTGTAATGACATGCCCCTGTTAAACAAGGGCAGAAAAATTGGTCCTTGGGTGGTGGTAGTGGTGCCACAACACTGTAACCCTTCACAAATACTCTTGTTGGGTGCAGGAACGGGCCCTGCTGTGAAATATTAGATCAAAAATTGTAATTACATGGCCCTGTTAAACAGGGGATAAAAAATTGGGCCTTTATCACGTACCTGGTGGAGACTGGAATGTGATGAAGGCCTCCCTTG
Source organism: Lithobates sylvaticus (assembly GCA_028564925.1). Taxonomy (NCBI): domain Eukaryota; kingdom Metazoa; phylum Chordata; class Amphibia; order Anura; family Ranidae; genus Lithobates; species Lithobates sylvaticus. Next base: position 10,184 of record JAQSEC010001611.1, read on the forward strand.
CTTCTCCGGCCTACGCTCCTGAAGGTGGGAACAGAAAGTGTAAAGGCAAGGAGTGGAACGAGTGCCAGGTAGCTGGCTGGTGATGTCCCCTCTGTAGGTGGGTAGAGCTGGCAGTCCCGGTCCTTGAAGCAGGAAGTAGAAGCAGCTTGGCACCAGAGCATGGACAGGAGCGGAACAAGGAGAAGAGCAGTAGTCAGCAACAACCAGGCAGCAGGGTACCGAATCAGCAGGCAAAGCAAGTCCAGAAGGCAGGCCAAGGTCGGGTAACAGCCGGGCAATGTGGTACCAAGTCAGCAGGCAGATCAAGTCCAATAAACAAGCCAAAGTCAGGATACCAGGTAACAGAGTAAAGGAGTAAGCAGAGGCGAAGTCCAAAGGCGAGCCGGGTCATACATGAACAAACAGGAACAGCGGATCAGGTCTTGGCTGGTCAGGAAAAAGCTGAAGTTCATCCAGCACTGTTTACAGTGACAGAGCAGTTTAAATAGGCCAAGTGCTAATTGGTGTGTGCATGCATGCGCACACGCATTCGCACACATTCCCGTGCGCGATGAACTGGCATTACAGGAACTATGTTGGTCCTTTGCTTATGAATATTAGCACGAGTGCAATGTGTATGAGCATGAGCAGGCATCCGCACTGGCCTTTTAGTAGTGGAGGTCCAGTTTACCTTACAGCCTTGGGTGGTGGTGCCCTAAACCAAAAATATTGTTGGAAGCTAACATCATCTAGATTGAGGAGGAATAGGATAGTCAGCATAGGCAGTCTTCAAGGGATCCCCCATCCTTAGCAAATTCAATCGGTCACATCAGCATCAGGTGCTTGATAGCTGCTGATCCAAGACTGATTCATAGAAACTGTACACACGGTATTAGATACTGTGTACACCACCAAAAAAGTAGTAGAAACTGTACTACGGCTGCATTGTGTACTGTGTACACCACCAGAAGTGTAGTAGAAACTGTACACACTGTATTAGATACTATATACACCACCAGAAAAGCAGTAGAAACTGTCCTACGGCTGCACTGTATTGTGTACTGTGTACACCACCAGAAGAAGTGTAGTAGAAACTGTACACGCTGAATTAGATACTGTGTACAGAACCATAAAAGTAGTAGAAACTGTACTATGGCTGCACTGTAGTGTATACTGTGTACACCACCAGAAGGGTAGAAGAAACTGTATACACTGTATATTCCCATGGGCAATAAGTTTAACAGGCTAAAAATAAAACCTATGTTGCTCATGGCCAAAGTTAAAAAAGCTATAAACAATAAGAAAAGAGCTTTTAAAAAATATAAAAATGAAGGAACACTAATGTCGTTTAAATGTTACAAAGAATATAACAGAATATGTAAAAAGGAAATCAAGGATGCAAAAATTCAAAACGAATGACAGATTGCAAAAGATAGTAGGACAAACCACCAAAAAAATCTTCAAATCTATTAATAGTTAAAAAGGTCAGGTCTAAGCATGTAGGCCCTTTACAAAATAATCTAGAGTGGGTGACTGGGGACAAAGAAAAGGCAAACTTATTAAATACATTCTTCAGTTCTGTGTATACAAAGGAGCATGGGGGAGCTCAAGTACATAATGGGGATTGTATTGACACAGTCCCAAATGATCCCCAATGGCTCAAAAGTGCTATGGTCCAGACATATTTAGACAGAATAAAGGTCGATAAAGCACCTGTACCAGATGGCATCAACCTACGGATCCTAAAAGAATTGAGCTCTGTCATTTCAAAGCCAGTGTATCTAATTTTTAGGGACTCCTTAATGACGGGAATAGTACCACTGGATTGGCGTAGGGCCAATGTGGTGCCTATATTTAAAAAGGGAACACAATCTTTACCAAGTAACTATAGACCTGTTAGTTTAACTTCTATAGTTGGGAAGATACTGGAGAGTTTAATAAAAGACCACATAGATGAGTTCTTGCTGAAAAAAATATTTGAAGCAACAGACAGCATGGGTTAACGAAAGACAGAAGTTGTCAAACTAATCTGATTTATTTTTATGAAGAGGTAAGTAAAACCTTGGACAGAGGGGTGGCAGTGGACGTGGTATACTATAGTTCCCCACACACACCCCTTATATAGTGTGAGGCGTGGACCTAGTCCCCCTGAGCCATGCTTTGGCCAAATGCAGAGTGCACTGTGATCATCATACAGCAATGCACTGCGATCTCGCAGTGCATTATAAGGCATTCTGCGGCACTCAAATTTTTAGCGAACGCCCCATAATGTTCGGTGAACGGTCAAACACCCGATGTTCGAATCGAACTTATGTTGGACCCGAACATCGAGCTCATCCCTACCTCTAAGATATAACTTTTTTTCTAATTGTGCAACAAAACAAGAATAGAAGAATGCAGCTTGTATAGTAAAAACTTTACCTGTTGTAGTATATAATGTTTTGTACTATATTGCCTTTATGATATACTTTTTTTTCCCCACTGCACTCCCATGAGCTTTACATGTTATTTTTCAATATGCTGTTTTCTAAATTACTGTACAAATATAAACCTTGACTCAACAGAGATTTAAAAAAAAAAAAAAAAACTCAGGGTAGAGTTAATGTGGTTCATGCTTCAAAGGAATTTCATAAACATTTATTAATATACCAGCCGTTAATACAATTTTCAAATAGATTTTAAAAATATGCATTTTAATTGCTAACAATTTTCAAATTAGTTAATTCAATACATTTCCATATGATTTTACATTTTTCAGAGAACATCTAATGTACATATCAGCAAGTCTTAAAAAAATAAAAGCATTTGTATTTTCTAATTTCTTGGGGGTCCTTTAGCCGTTTCAAAAACAAAACTGAAAAGGAATATGTTATCAAGAAAAGGGTTCTTAGCGTGTATCAGTTGACTAATTAGGCACAGTAGCTGGTTTATCCTGAGTATGTCAGTGACTAGATTAAAGCTGAAGTTCAGTCAAATAAAGACACCAATTATTGCAGTTATTTAGACATTAAAAATCAATACTTTTTAAATATAACTTTCTAAGGGTATTTTATTGTACTGTGTAGGCAAAGTTTATTTATTTATTTATTTATTTTTTAATAGTATAGAAGAATTAGAAACCCTGTTAAGTTTTTGTTTGCTATCTATATTACCAATAAATGGATTCACCTTTCTATAAATGGAAACACAAAATGTTACAGTTGTCAATGATGCTGGTAGTGAAGATAATTGTTTCAACAACTGTTGGGAATTATCCTAACATTGTAAAGATCTTTTCTCACTTCCTGCTGTGCCACAGACACAGACAGCAAACAATAAACTGCTCTGGATTTTAATCCTTCCCTACTCTTTTTAAAGCTAAATACATTTTTTTATCTATACATGTAATTTAAAGCTGGGTATACACGTATCAGCTTCTATCAAACAGTCCCGCTGGATAACCAGCATTTGTTCAGCACATGCAGCCAATGGGTGCAGTGCTGATCTGTTTATTCTGATGGGGGGATGCTGTCAGAATACAATAGTGCAGCTGTGGAAATCCACACATCCATATTGCATGTGTGTATGCGGGGATCTGTCAGTTATTTTTTTGTTCAACCTGCTGGTTGAATGAAACAAAAAAAACTGCATGTATACAGAATACAGAATACTTTAATAATCCCAATGAGAAATTGGGAAATTTCCCTTTTAATTACTGGAATTTTCAGTAATTACTGCTTAATTACTGTAATTTTCTCAAAATCAACCTTCTGTAATATTCTATATATCAGCCCTTACATAAATGGATTGCAAAGCATTTGGCAAGTTAAAAAGGCTACTTGCCTCGTGTTCAGCTCTAAATCAAACCTTTGGCTTGATAACTGATACGATGGCAGGACATTAACCACTTGCCGACCACCGTGCACCGATTTACATCGCAGAATGGCACGGGCAGGCAAAAGGTCATACCCGTACGCCCCTTTGAATTTGCTGCCCAGAGTAGCATAACCACAACGGTAGCATGCCCGCGGGTCCCACGTACTTCATGTTCACCGGCGGCCCTCGATTGGGGTGAGGAGAGGCAGAACGGGGAGATTCCTATGTAAACAAGGCATTTCCCAGTTCTGCCTAGCAACATGACATGGATCTACTGCTCCTATCAGTGTTCTCTATCATGTTGTAGTGAGCCAATCCCCCCTACAGTTAGAACACATCCAGGGAACACACTTAACCCCTTGATCGCCCCCTAGTGTTTAACCCCTTCGCTGCCAGTGAAATTTTTACAGTAATCAGTGGCTATTTGTAGCTCTGATCGTTGTATAAATGTCAAAGGTCCCAAAAAAAGTGTCAAAAGTGTCCGATCGGTTCGCCATAATGTTGCAGT
>JAQSEC010003092.1:0-14566 GCA_028564925.1 Lithobates sylvaticus
CACTAGTCAGACATTCTGTACAGGTAACTTACTCCATTTGCATTTAAATAAGTTCACCTTTTATAACAGGTTACGCCCATATTGAGGGTGCAATATTCAATAGGTTACAGCTGCCCCTCCATATTCAGGGTGTAACATGTAATATGTTACTGCTGCAACTGCCAACGCAACCTAATTTTTGACCTGCTTATGGTGTGTTTTACATAGGTCATGTGACTCAAAAACGCATCATGGGGGCATTTCTGATGCATCCTTGCTGTGTTTTCAATGCCTTTCAATGGGGAGGTGCCTTTTTGGTGCATTTTTTTTAACTGACCAAATAAACACCAAAAATGCAGAAAGCTAAATTTTTAATACCGCTTTAAAAAGGTGCCGATAATGACCGACAAATTTATATTATTTAAAAATTTGAATATAATACAATTATTTATAAAAATATATCATTTTTTAAAAACTATCAGTTTGTGTTTGAACCTGTCTTCTCTGTTGCTCCCCTTCATCCACAGTCCCCAAACCATACCCTGATAGAACAGAGGCTAGAGGACAAGCTGCACATGCTCAGTTTTTCTTGGGAAAGTGCATGTGATCAGCACAGGGCCAATCAACACTGTCAAGACAGAGGGTCAGGGGTCCTGCAGCATTATAGGACAGTCAGAGCAGAATGAAAAGTCCTCCAACAAGCTTTAACCAGACACTGATAGAAGTCACAAGGCTGCTTTGACTGCTGATGGAAAAAAGGCATTTAGTAATTTATATTTATCAAAACTAAGGCATTTCCATGTTCCGTGTACTGTGGGAGACCAGATATAGTGAATGCAGGGCCCTGGGTTTACTAACACTTTAAATAAATGTATTGGCAAGTATTTGCGTGCAATGTTCTTCTAAGAAAAAAAAAAAAAACACAAACAGTACACCTATCCTACACAGAACACATTTATCCGATAGTCTGTAAAAGTTTTTAAATGACACGACTGAACAATTCCCACCTCCATTATTTCATCGAGGGCAGATCTCTTTTTCTTCTCTTTGGCTTGGATCTGAACTGGATCTTTTCTCTTGACTGCTCCAGATGATGCAGCAGATTTCAGCGCATTTGATGACAGAGAACTAGATGGAGAAGATCATTTGAAATAACTTTGCCATTTATACGCAGGCACATATTTACTCACACATTTTCAGCGTGGAAACTATGTCACCAAATATATATGCGACTAAAATATATGCAACCATGCCCCATATTGTACCCTCTCATTTTAACTGTAAAATGAACACGAACGCTTTAGCTTAAAGAGGAACTAAACTCTGGGAGTTACCTTTCCTTCAACAGTCAGACATCCCTCACCCTTCTACACCGCTTTTTCCAGGTGTTGGGCTGCGTTTTATTAGCTGGAGTGGCATGATGTCACTTTTGTGCATGCGCAGGAATTCAGTCACCCCGGCACACAGGCCCAGTGCTGGAATGTAAATTAAGCTTGCAGAAGAGACATGAAAATCTCTCTTGAAATAAAAGAGCCTGCCTGCTCGCAGTTTTGGAAACTGGGACTTTAGTTCCACTTTAAAGTAAATCTGTGGCCAATCAATGGACAGTCAAAAATTTCTATTTTCTGAAGAAATAGTTCTTGAGCTTTAAAATAAGGTCTCGCTGACCACCATAACTGCAGACACTGTGGAGTAATTAATCCTCAAAATGTACAGTTGACTCCATGCACAAATTCCTTGAGCTCCTATTGTGTGGTTACTTTATTTTATTGAGACTGGAAGGATGCCAAGTCACTTCTGGGACCGATACCTGAGCTATGGAAAGGCTACACTTCCTGCATTATCTATGAATGGAAAAATGGACCTCACCTGGATTTTGAAGCTGCTGCTGCTCCTGACGTGCTTGCAGCTTTTGCAAGATTAAATGCAACTTAAAAAAAAAGAAAGGAGAAAAAATAAAAATTATTTTCCAAGCTCAGTACCAGATCAGTTAATAAAATTAACTCTCTTCCATGCTATAAAGGGTACTGAAAAAGAAGAAAAAAAGCTGAGTTAGACTTACCGGTAACTCCTTTTCTGAGAGTCTTCCAGGACAGCCCATGAGACCTAGGGCTCCTCCTACCAGGACAGGAAACACATTCCCCCCACCAGATAAAAGGGCGGTCCTCCAGGCCCCATGTCAGTCTACTCAAGAACCGTAGGACGTCCCTGAAAAACATATGCATAATACACATAACTTTAGACAAAACCGGGTGGGAATCCGGCTGTCCTGGAAGACTCTCAGAAAAGGAGTTACCGGTAAGTCTAACTCAGCTTTTCTCAAAACGTCTTCCAGGACAGCCCATGAGACGATGAGCCAGAACTTACCAGTCTAGGGAGGGACAACTGCCTGCAGGACCTTACGACCAAACGCCTGCTCCTGCGCTGATAGGAGATCCAGGCGATAATGTTTAATGAAGGTCGAGTAACTGGACCATGTGGCAGCCCTGCAAATTTGCTCCGGTGAGGCACCAGCCCTCTCAGCCCAAGACGTAGATAAGGCTCTAGTTGAGTGTGCTGTGACAAAAGGTGGAGAAACCTCCCTAATTTTGTAAGCTTCAGAGATAGCTTGCTTTATCCACCTGGCTAGTGTGGCTTTAGATGCACTGTTTCCCTTGTGTGCCCCCGAAAAGAGGACAAACAAAGCATCGGTTTTCCTAAAGGTCTTAGTGACCTCAAGATAGGCAAGGAGGATCCTTCTTACGTCTAAGCAACTAAACTTTCTTTCCTGTTCGCCGTGCGGTGAACTACAAAAGGATGGCAGTACAATATCCTGAGTTCGGTGGAATGTACTAGCCACCTTAGGCAAAAAACCTGGATCAGTCTTTAAAACGACTCGATCATCAAAAATCGTGAGAAAAGGCTCCCTAACTGACAGGGCCTGCAGCTCACTTACCCTACGTGCTGAGGTAATAGCTACCAGAAAAACTACTTTTAATGTAAGTAGTTTAACTGAGATTTCCTCGAGAGGCTCAAAAGGAAATTCCACCAAAGCCTGAAGTACTAGGGACAGGTCCCAAGATGGACAACTTTTCACCACTACTGGCCTGGCCCTTGAAATTGATTTGAAAAATCTGGCTACAATGGGATTTTCCAGGAGAGAAAACTGGAGGAAAACACTAATAGCTGCCGCTTGTACTTTTAGGGTACTAACGGAAAGACCCTTGTCAACCCCCTCTTGAAAAAATTCCAGAATTGCCGGAATATCGTGGGTTAGTCTCCGATAACCAAGAATTAAACTTTTTCCAAACCTTGGAATAAATGGCTCTGGTTACTGGTTTTCTACAGTCTACCAGAGTCCTAACTACTTTGTCGGAGAACCCCTGGGCGCTTAGCATCTTCTCTTCAGATACCAAGCCGACAATCTTAGGGAAATCACCTGGGGGTGAGACACTGGACCCTGCAACAATAAGTCTTCCCTCTTTGGAAGACTCAGTGGAGGCTCTGAAACTAGAGTCTGTAGCAGGGAAAACCATGGCCTCTTGGGCCAAAACGGGGCAATTAGAATGAGGTCTGTTTCTTCTAGAAGAAACTTCCGGAGGACTTCTGGAATAAGTCTGATCGGCGGAAAGGCATAACATAGGCCGCAAGGCCATGGGTTTGCCAGCGCATCGATCCCCAAGGATTGGTCTGCTGGGTTCATGGAAAAGAACATTTCCGTCTTGCGGTTGTTCCTGTTTGCGAACAGATCCGCTACTGGGTATCCCCATCTGCTGGTGAGGTCTGCAAAGACTTCGGGATGAAGGGACCAGTTGTCTCGATCTACCCGGTGACGGCTGAGGTAGTCTGCTAACCAATTTTGTGTGCCCTTCAAGTGCACCGCTGAAATTGAAGCCAGATTCCCCTCTGCCCATACTAGAATCTCCTGGGCAATTGACTGGAGTATCCGGCTTCTCGTGCCCCCCTGCTTGTTGAGGTATGCGACTGTCGCAACGTTGTCCGACAGAATTTGAAGATTGTGGCCCCTGATCTCTATCTGAAAGGACTGCAGGGCTCTGTGAACCGCTAGAAGCTCTCTTTGATTGGATGAAGCCCTTGCCTCCCTCGAGGACCACTCTCCCTGTGCTACTGCATTGTTGAGATGGGCCCCCCATCCCCAGGAACTTGCATCCGTAGTAATCCTTTGGGAAATGGGAATGGACCATGGGAGACCTCCTGCTAGGTGCTGGCTTGCTCTCCACCACCACAGGCTTCTCTTTACCCTGGTGGGAAGCCGGACTCTTGACTCCAGGGACCTTGCATCCCCGTTCCAGTTTCTTAAGAGGAACAGTTGTAGTGGACGTTGATGAAGTCTTGCCCATGGGACTGCAGGAAAGCATGAGGTCATCAGACCCACTGCCCTCGAAACCTGTCTTAGGGAGACCGACTGGTTTGTCTGCAATGCTGACATAGATTGGATCATTTTGGTAATCTTCTCCTGAGGAAGAAAGACCCTTTGATCTACTGAGCAAAAGTCGTAACCCAGGTAAGTCACCTTCTGGGCCGGAGTTAAGGACGACTTTTCTACGTTTATTAACAAGCCTAAGGACTGTAGGAAGTCCCGTACAGCCTGGAGATCCTCCAACAGCTTCTGGTATGACGCTGCTACCACCAGGAGGTCGTCTAAGTAAGGGATAATAGTTATCGCTTTTAGCCTGAGTGGAGCTAGGGCTTCCCCCAACACTTTTGTGAAAATGCGTGGGGCTGAGGAAAGACCAAAGGGGAGGGCCTGAAACTGGAAGTGTCGGGTCCCTGTCCTCATCTTCACTGCTAATCTTAAATATCTCTGGAAGGCTGAGTGGATAGGGATGTGAAGATAAGCATCCCTCAAGTCCAACGTGGCCATGTAGCAGTTTGGGTAGAGTAGGCTTTTGATAGTGAAAACCGTCTCCATCCGGAAATGTTTGTATCTGATTGATTTGTTTAAAGCTCGGAGATTCAGGATAAGTCGAAACTTCCCTGAAGGCTTTTTGACAACAAATACCTGGGAATAGAATCCCTTGCCCTGATCTGACTGGGGAACAGGAATCAGGACCTTCTGATCCAACAGGTCTCCTGCGCTTTCTCCCGATCCTGGGGAGGAAAGGTGACCAAAAACCGCTCTGGTGGTTGGTGGGCGAATTCCAGCCTGTACCCGTTGGTCACAAGGTCCAGGATAAAGGGGCTTGAAGTAACTGCTGCCCACTGTGGGAAGAAGGCCCTCAATCTTCCTCCCACTGGGGAACGCAAGTCACTGCGATTTGGTGGGCTGTTGAGGAGGGTTAAACAGGACCCCCCCTTTGCCTCTGCCTTTGTGCCCTGTCCAGTGTTTTTTCGGCCTGCTGTCCTTTCTTTTAGGACCCTGCTGCCTGCCTTGGCCACGAAAAAACTTCCTGGTTGCTGGGATTCTCTTTTTCTCTGGGAAAGCCTTCTTCCTGTCGGCAGTGCGTTCCAGTGCCTCCTGCAGCCCTGGGCCAAATAAGTGATCGCCTGTTAAGGGGAGCCCACAAAGGCGTAACTTGGAGGCTGAGTCCCCTGACCAGGTCTTAAGCCAAAGGCTCCTCCTGGCCGAGTTCACTAAAGCCGAGGTCCTGGCCGACATTCTCACCGACTCTGCGGAAGAATCTGCCAAAAAACCTACTGCCTGAAAGAGGAGAGGAAAAGACTTCAAAATCTGCTCTCTGGAGGTACCTGCCAACAGATGAGTCTGAATTTGGGTTAACCACACCTCCAGATTTCTGGCCACACAAGTGGAGGCCAGAGCAGGTTTGAGGTTCCCAACCGCAGAGTCCCAGGCTCTGTGGAGAAGGATATCCCCCCTCTTGTCCATCGGATCCTTAAGCGTACCCATATCATCGAACGCTAGGTCCGAGTTCTTTGAAACCTTTGAAAGGGGTGCGTCTAGCTTGGGATTTTTATTCCACGGCTGCGTAGTGTCCTCATCAAAAGGAAACCTCCTTTTAAGGTTACTAGAGAAGAAAGGTTTTCTCTCAGGATTATCCCATTCCAGTTTGATAGTATCAATCAATGAGCTATGGACTGGAAAAACTCTAGATTTTTTCTTGTGCAATCCCTTATACATGAGATCATGTTTGGATAGCTGAACCTCCTCTTCTTTCAATTCAAGGGTAGTATAGATGGCCTTCAATAAGTCATCCACATCTTCTACGGACAACTTAAATCTCGAGCTCCGAGTGGATTCTCTATCCCCGGGCTCTATCTCTGACCCTGATTCCTCTGGAGAGGAACGGGTAGATCTGACCTCAGCCTCAGAGTCTTCACTGTCCGCCTGCTGCGGAGTGCTGACTGTCGTCTTCTGTGACGACGGACCCTCTGCTGGAGTCTGGAGCTTGTCAATAAGCGTTCTAAAGGAACTAAAGGTGGACGCAAGCTCATCTCTGACAGAAGCTAGCATCTTTTGGCAAGAGGTAACCGGGTCATCTTTTACAAGGCCCTCTATACAGCTGCGACAAACTGCTTTGCTCCAAGAGGAGCTCAATTTGTTTGCGCACACCGCACATTTCCTTTTAGGTGGCTGTGCCTGAGCTTTCTCCTGGGTCTTGGTCTGTAAGACAAAAAAAAAAAAAATAAAACGACCCCAAATGAGACTCACAGCCACCCTGACACTCCGAAACACCACGTGCAGGAGGGAAGAAATGTGTCCCCATAACCCACTACTACAGAGAGGGGAGGGGGAGGGAACACTCACAGGGATAGCAAGATAGTGACAAAACACTTCAGGCTTACCTGCGAGGTGCTGGTGTTGGGCACTGCTTCCACTGCCTGTGCAGGAACTGCAGACTGGTCCATCATGCCCTGTTTAGCTTTCCACAGCCTGGCTGCTTTCCACCAAAACACACCAGTAACCAGCGTCTCCCATCCGCACCGCTTAAAAAGACTGGAACCAGTGTCTCCGGCGCCCGATGATGATGTCATATGCCCCGGAAGTGACCTATCACTCGGCACTTCCTGTGGGCCAGCTTGGAGTGCAGAAGCTCCGCCCCCTCAAGTGCTGCTGCTTCCTGTTTCTCCTCACACCTTTCAGCCATGCTGTGGGTGAGGAGAGGAAACTGCTGCTCACATGGAGACTACAGGCGCTTGGGAGCAGACATCACCACGGTCATGGCCCTCTCCAGGCACAGAGAGACAGGAGACAGCAGCACAACCAACCTCCCCAGCGGTGTGCTGCTTCTGGCAGAAGAGAAGGTTAGTGATATGCCCCCAAATAGCCTTACAGAGCCCCTGCTCATGAGACCTAGGGGACCAGGTTCCTGGAACATGTTACCCCCCGTCCGGAGGAAACACTAATAACTGACATGGGGCCTGGAGGACCGCCCTTTTATCTGGTGGGGGGAATGTGTTTCCTGTCCTGGTAGGAGGAGCCCTAGGTCTCATGGGCTGTCCTGGAAGACGTTTTGAGAAAAATTATATATATATAGTCTATATATATATATATATATTATTTTATTTTTATATATATATATATATATATATATATATATATACTTCCTAACCAGACCAATTTTGAGGTTTCGGTGCTCTCAAACTTTGAATGACAATTACTCAGTCATGCAACACTGTACACATTTAAATTTGTTGTCCTTTTTTTTTTTACATCACAAATAGAGCTTTCTTTTGGTGGTATTTTAATCACTGCTGGGTTTTTTTTTGTTTCTGTTTTTTGCGCTATAAATCAAAAATAGAGCTTTCTTTTGGTGTACAGAGATGGGGACAGAGAGGGAGGGAGGAACCGGCGTCATGGACATGACGCTGGTTTGTTTACAAGTGATCTCTCCGTCATTTGACGGAGCGATCACGTGGTAAAAAGCCGCTACCAGTGGCCGTTTACCGTGATGCGCCGGGTCTTGCGAGAGCAAGATTCTGGGAGGATGTCCATGGACACCCTCCTAGAAATACCCAACCGCGCTGTAGCCGTCTTTCGGCTATGGCCCGGTCAGCAAGGGGTTAAGGAAACCTGTCAGGGCTTGATAAATTTGCTTTGAATCTAGAAGCCATCTAAAAAAAAAAAAAAAAAAGTTAGGAGCCAGTTTTTTGGGCTAGCAAGGCTTTGTTTTCAGCAACAAAAGTGGTGGATCTTGGATTTGCACATGGAGGGGACTGGAGCCTGGCATGCTGCTGTGTGGAACAGCTTTCTTAATGGGTGGCTTCGGGATATGCATGTCCTTTTGGGGCTCTCGGGGTGTGGGGATTTGACACATGGGGTGGTTGGGGTTTTTGGTGTGTGCTGTATGGGCTGGACTCTGCTAACCTCCCTGCTTGTCTCCAGCGCCGCGCGGGGACTGCTGGGGAGTAGGTGGAGCGAGATGCCAATGGATTGGCTGGTGCCAAAGGAAGAGGTAGCCTTTCCATGCAGCAGCAACGGATCTGCTGGGGAAGGGGGCGGGAAGCATGTGGATGTGCCGTTGTGTGAGGAAGAAAGGAGGAGCTTTGGCTCTGCAGTGGATAAGCAGTAGAGCTGGAGTTTTATTTTTGTTTGTTTTTAATTTGTTGGAACCCAGTCAGCTGCCAGGGGCTGGTGCTCGAAGGGAAGCCGGGTGCCCGGGCGTTGGGAACTTGGTTTCTGGTGACTGTGGCGACATGGCACCTGGGACTTGCCAAGCCCTGAAACCTGTCATAAGAGAAACACATAGCCTGCCAGGGCTGGCCACTTTGGAAAATGCTAGTTGCCTATTTATAATGCTGACCCGCTTTCTTTAAAATCTGGATGGAGCCACTCACTCAGAACTAGCATGCAGAGATAAGGACTTCTGAAATTGGTGAGAATATTATTTATTCCCAAGAAGATTTGAGTGGGATCTGTCATTTGAAAAATAAACACATGACTATTCCATCAAGCACTGAATATGCGCAATACCTATTACACAAAAATGTAAGTGTTGTTCATAATCATTTACAATGATCATTTCCATAGTGTGGATCAGAATTCAAACACAAATCCTAGATGTTTTTTTTTGTCAAGGGTAATAGCATTGCATTCTATTGGTTAAAGCAAAGAACTAAATGACATGAATGAGACAGGCAAAAAGACGACTTACTTTTCTCTTCCTCACTTTCCCTATTTAATTCAGTGAACACCGGAGTTTCCTGAAAATCAAGAAAACAGAATTATTCCTGACTATTAATAGGATTCTATTTGCACAATTAAATTAACAAAAACACACCAACTCCAAGTAAGGTAGTCAAATCATTGTTCAGCGGATTAGCATGGGTTTTTCACCTCAAAGTCTTATATAGATATTTTTTTCATAAAATGCTAGTGAATGAGGACTATTAATAAAAATCACACAATATATTCAATTTGTTGAATGCAGTAAAGACAGTTGCCATGAGATGTGTGAATTTTATTTCCTCTTCCTCATGTGGTACGATGTCCCTTTCAGAGTAACTAGGAACCCGGCTCATTTAACGTTGGCTGAGGGGCAGAACATTGCCAATTACATCACCAACAAGATGGGGTTTTGTACTACAGTAGACTGATAGGCAACAGGCATGCCTCATGGTAATATGTGCGTCTCATTGTAATCTCTGACCTTTCCGTGCATCTGTTGCCATTTGCCAAAGTGCTTGTTTAAAGCGGAGCTCCAGTCCCCATAATCAATTTTTTTATTTTTAAATGCTCCACCAGGATTGTTAGAGCTTCTACTTGCAAAAGGTTAATGTGTTCCTCCTCTCTTTTAAAATCAATAAAATCTTACCAGATCTGGGAAGCAGACAGGGACCATTGAGGTTGTGGGCATCTGAAGCCCACATGTGTTTATATCCGGGAATTGGTGTAGCTGGCTACCCAGCATGCACCTACCGATCTTGCGCCTGTGCAGTAATTACACTGCACGGCGCAGTTTCTTCATTAAACAGTTCCCACGGACTCCTGGGATAGATGACGCCGATATCCCAGGAGCCCAAGTGAAATCGCCTAGGCGTCCGGACCGGAAGTGCCACATACACAGATCTAAATAAGGTATTTAGACATCTTAAAAAAAAAAAAAAAAAAAAAAACAAACACACATATATCCAATCTATTTAGAAATACACTGTGGATGGCCACATGGATGATTAAATTTTAAAAATGGGTGGAACTCCACTTTAATATGAAAATATTAAATTCATTTTTAATCAAACATGCCATACCAGGAAAAAAGGAAGCTGGCACTGCGTATGTGGGTGTAAGGTCTACTGTCCTCTACAGGAAACAGCGTGCATTGCTCTTACACCTCGAGGTTAAGTGCATGGAAAACCAAAAAATCTTAAATACTGCAGCCCACCAATCCTTAGATGTATTCGTTTTCTTTTCTTTTGGCTTTTTTTTCACTTGGTGGTCCGGCTAGTAACACACTACTTGTGTAAGAGCAGCTCTACTCATTTCTCCACTGGAGGAGGGTAAAATTTAGATGGACAAGTAGGTTAAAAGTGGAGTTCCACCCAAAAATGGAACATCTGCTTTAAGGGAGGTGACCCCCTGAAATGTCATTTTTGGGGGGGGGGGGGCCGGTACCCTTTTTCCAGAGGGTCCCAGCTCCCACTTCCTCCCGGCGCACTGCGGCACCGGAAAGGGGGGGATCTCCTCTCCCCCCTCCCTCTCGGCAATCATCTGGGACACATCACAGATGATTGCCCGGCCAGTCACGGAACGGCTCGTGCATTATAATGCCGGCGCCGCAGGGAGGAGGGGGGAGACCAGCGGGGCTTCGCTCCCCCACATCACTGGACCCTGGGACAGGTAAGTGTCCGATTATTAAAAAAAAGTCAGCAGCTGCAGTATTTGTAGCTGCTGACTTTAAACTTTTTTTTTTTTTTTTTTTTTTTAGCAGAACTCCGCTTTAAGATGGATTTTACATAAGCTTTAATTTGTTAGTCACCTAACTGATAACCAGTGATGGCACTAACGCCGTTAAAGTAAACGGCGTTACGTAACGCCGTTACTTTAGAGGGTAACGAGTAATCTAACTGATTACTCTTCCCCTCGCGGTAATGCCGTTCCCATTACTGGGGCGGCATTACCGCAATTACCCGCCGCGATTGCGGAGCCGTCCGCGGCCTCGGCCTTAGGAAAGGCCGCGGCTTCGGCCTAGCTCCGGAGCGGCGGCCGACGGGTGCACCAAGATGGCCGCCGCTCCGGCCTAGCTCCGGAGCGGTGGCCATCTTGGTGCACCCGTCGGCCGTTTACAATGTGATTGCTCCGTCAAATGACGGAGCGATCACTTTGTAAACAAACCGGCGTCAAGATGACGCTGGTCTCCCCTCTGTGTACAGATCTGTACAGTGGAGGGGAGAGATCGGATGGCAGCAGCCATCCCTCCATACCCTGCCACTACTCTGCAACACCCTGCCAATACTGCGCAATACTCTGCAACACCCTGCCAATACAGCGCAATACTCTGCAACACCCTGCCAATACAGCGCAATACTCTGCAACACCCTGCCAATACAGCGCAATACTCTGCAACACCCTGCCAATACTGCGCAATACTCTGCAACACCCTGCCAATACTGCGCAATACTCTGCAACACCCTGCCAATACTGCGCAATACTCTGCAACACCCTGCCAATACTGCGCAATACTCTGCAACACCCTGCCAATACTGCGCAATACTCTGCAACACCCTGCCAATACTGCGCAATACTCTGCAACACCCTGCCAATACTGCGCAACACCCCGCCACACCCGGCCATACCCGGCCATACCCCGCCACACCCCGCCACACCCGGCCACACCCGGCCACACCCCGCCACACCCGGCCATACCCGGCCATACCCCGCCACACCCCGCCATACCCCGCCACACCCAGCCATACTCGGCGATACCCAGCCATACTCGGCGATACCCAGCCATACTCGGCGATACCCAGACAATATTACAGTTGGGGAGATGACGTGGATATTACAGTGGGGGAGATTGTGGATATTACAGTGGGGGCTTTATGGTGGTGGAATTTTCAAAGGTTTTTGCAAATTCAATTATTATTTGCTGATCCGAAAAATGATCCGATCCGTGACTCTGCAACGATCCGATCCGTGAGTTTGGGGGGGACAGATGTACAGGGGGGGGGGGGGGGAACAGATATATGTGTGTGGGGGGGGGGCAGACGTGTAGTGGGGTACAGAGGGGGAACAGATATACATATATGTGTGTGGGGGGACACAGACGTGTAGTGGGGTACAGAGGGGGAACAGATATATGTGTGTGGGGGGGAAATAGACGTGCAGGGGGGAACGCGCCCCTTGCTTACAGTAATACTAGACCCACCCCTAAGAATATTAAAGAAAAAAGTCAGTTACTTTGCTGAGTAACTAATTTCTTTTCCAATGTAGTAACTGAGTTACTAACTCAATTACTTTTTTGGGAGAAGTAATTTGTAATGTAACTAATTACTTTTTTAAAGTAAGATGACCAACACTGCTGATAACACTTTTTAAAGTAGTTAAAGGAAAATAACCCGTTTTCTTTTCGGATAAAAGGTTTTACCCAAATGAATTATGACCATTGTAAGCACCCCTGTCAGTGTTAAATTGGAAGTAAACTCATAGGTGGAGGGGGAGATTTTTACATAATTTACAATAATTTGCAAATATGCACAGCACTGCATACTTGAATATTTTGACAGGCACCTACCGTCTTCTGTGATGTCCTCATTGATCAAGAAGACACTGTCACGATGTCCCACCAGTAATGCTCCCTGCTCCAGCAGGGATCCTCTTTGGCCACTGGGTGGCCACTGATAATGTAACTCATCCACTGCAATAACATTCTGCCTCTGCCACCCTGCTGTATTCTCAGCATGCCAAGAACAGATCCAGGCTGTATGCGGCACAGATGACTTTCTATGTTTTTTTTCCAAGAGATTGTTATCCTTGCAGATTTATTTATTTTTTTAAAACATTTTGCTAAACGTTTGTGCATATGTACTGCTTAGACCTTAGATGAATGGAGTAGATTTCTAAAACACCATCATCGTTTGACCATTCTCATCCTGTGACTCCACAGACAACCCAATCACCTCCTCCCAAACCCCCCCCCCCCCATCTGAATTTCTTACTTTTGTTAGTGTCTGTGTGTATATTTTTCAGAAAATGTCATGTTTGCAGATTTTTCTTACTTCCTTAAAGTGGTTGTAAAGGCAGAAGGTTTTTTTTTACCTTACTGCGATCTCGATCCAGCGATGTGCACAAGACTCGAGGCTCTCGGTTCTCTCATTGGCTCCTGCTGCTGTCAATCAGAGCCAGTGAGGAGGGAGGGAGGTCGAGCCCCATTCTGTGTGTCTTATGGACACACAAAGCAGGGGCTCAGGAGCGAGTACACACACGTGCCCCCATAGCAAGGCTCTTGCTATAGGAGAATTCAGCCAGAAGGAGCTAGGGTCAGAAGAGGAGGATCAGGGCTGCTCTGTGCAAAAACATTGCACAGAGCAGGCAAGTATAAACACGTTTGCTATTTTAAAAAGGAAAAAAAAGAAATAGAGAGAGACTTTACAATCACTAACATTCGGGTAGACTTTTGTGTATTAGTACTGCATATGCACCCCCCCCCCCCCCCCAAAAAAAATAGTGCAAATTAAGTAACAAAAAAGTATTACTGACAGACAACTGTGTTGAGCGATTAAGACCATTTAATAACGCATCTAAAGAAGACAACTTTTCGCAACTGTATACCTTATTAGCAGTAAGATTACTCTGCTCTGTACAAACGTTGGGTATAGTACTCATTTCTGATGAGCAAAGATATAAATCTTAATATGGTTTACTGATTCACCTTACTATTCCACTCACTTGAATATGCAAATAGCTCTGTGCAAGTTGTAAGAAATGTCATAGCATCCTTGTAAATTGTGCCCCTTTGCTTAAACAATGCCAAAATGTTTTGTTTGGTTGTTTGAATGTTAGTAAAAAATTCAAAACTTTCTAATAAAAAAAAATAAAAATAAAAAAAAATAAAAAATAAGATCACTTTATTCTTGTAAACTCAGCTCTTACCGGCTCGGCTTCACCTTTGCCTCTTCTAACTTGCTCCTCGATAAATTTTGCAGTCCTCTCTTCATCATCGAGATCCTGTTTCTTCTTTTTCTCTAGCTCTTGCTGTCTCTTGATTGTTTCCGGATCCCGGTCTATGTACTGAATGTACCAGCCCTTAGGGGTTTCATCAACTTTACATAAACCTAAAAGGACATTTGATATAAATAACCGATTAGGCAAAATGAATATGCTGCAATAATGCCAAGCTACGGAAAACACATTCAACATGCTACATTTATCAAATACATATGAGAGATGACGCTTAAATAATTTTACACAAAGATGCAAAAAAATAAAGATTTTTTTAAAAGATGATATGATATAGGAATTGAACAATAATCAATGCCTATTTTTTTATTTAGGAAGCAGGTACCTAGCTTTGACAAGCACCCGCCCCCACTTCTGACAAAATGCCCTCCGCCGCACGTCACAGGCCCAGGAGGCTGCGGGTCCATTGAGAAAGTGCTGCGGAAGTCACAGCCAGCTTCCCACATCCAAAAGGCGGCACCAGGGATTTAAAGCCCGGCGAAGAACCGGCTCAGGTGAGGACAGCACTGGATC
>JAQSEC010002542.1:0-14523 GCA_028564925.1 Lithobates sylvaticus
AGTGGTTACAAAGTTGATGCACCATTGCCTCTCTGTTTCTTCTCCATGGTACCTGTAGCTACATTTTTCTCTGGGTGGAGGGTGCGCTGATGTTATCATTCAATGGGGTCTAACATCTAAACTACTACTGTAGTGATCATTTCCTGGAGTGATGAAAAGTTGGCATCCATTCCTATAAGTGTGTGGTGGCTTAAAGGAACATTCTCATACACAAGCGCTAATGGTCTCAGTTTCAGGGTGTCATATCAAAGGAGATAGTGGAATTATCTTTTGTATCAGTATTCTTTAAGTGATTGCCTTCTAAAATTTTTATGCAAGTTTTCACTTTTCATGATCAAAAAGCATAGAAAGATCAAATGTTTTAACTGCTTACTAGTACTGTTTTCTTTCCATAAATTATTTTTCATTCACTTGCAATGTACCTTTAAAACGAGTCAGTTCCCTAGTTCTGTCTCTGATGGCCAAAGTCCTCTGCCTCTAACTCCACCTAACTACATAACTTGTGCAAAAATTGTAGGGAAATATTATAAAGTGTCACTTTGTATGCAGGAGGAGGCTGCAGTAAGTCCTCCAACCTGAAGTTGGCACTGTGCCTTTTCTTCAGACTGGCAGGAGCCCATTGGAGACTAATTGTCTCCTGCTATGAGCTCCTGGCATCCTTCTTGGGAAGGACAGCAGTCCTATTGAATACCAATACCCCACAAGATTTGGGAAGCCATTTTGACTGAGGACTCCATAAATAGTATACCGTATTTATCGGCGTATAACACGCACCGGCGTCATTGCAGCCATGCCCAGCTTCATTGCAGCCATGCCCAGCGTCATTGTACTTTGCCAGCGTCATTTGAAGTCCGGTCCGGGTTTAAATTTCCCGCCGCCGAGACTCTCTGTCGCGCGCGCCGCCGAAAAAGACCGAGGCGCGGCCGAAAAAGACCGAAGCGGCCCCGGAAAAGGCCGAGCCGACTGTTCAGCTCCGCTCGTGGTCCCGCCTCCCTGCTGTTTCCGTAGCGAGCGCAGGGAGGCGGGACTACGAGCAGAGCCGAACAGTCTGCTCGGTCTATTCCGGCGCGGCTTCGGGTTTTTTCGGCCGCAATTCGGTCTTTTTCGACAGCGCTCGCTATTTTTCGGCGGCGCTTGCCATTTTTGACATTTTTGACACTTTTTTTGGGGGTATCGGCGTATAACACGCACCCACGACTTTCCCCCGATTTTTAGGGGGAAAAAGTGCGTGTTATACGCCGATAAATACGGTAATCTTGTGACCCTAGAGGTGCCCACAGTATGGGAGTACAATAGGTACAGAGCCCCCATTGGTTAGGGAGTCAAGGACAAAAAAATAAGGTTTTGACTTACAAGATGTCTCCTCTGTCAGTTTCCTGGAACAATCTCCCACGGGCTGCCGGATATCTGAAAATATATTTGGGGACTGCAGTGTGAATAAGGAATATTCACCTAGGAAAATGGTAATATTGAGCTGGCAACTCCGAATCATCTAAACATAAAGGACTTTATTGGTTATAAGGTCAATGAATAAGTTCTGACGGATGAAACGCGTTGCTGTATCTGCGCTGTATTTAACAATGTAGCCAAAGTGTTTCATTTAATGTGACACAATGTAAAAGTGGTGCACATTAGAACTAAAGTGTTGCAAATGCTTCATGAATTTAATCATCAATGTTCCCATCACACACATTTCTGGAGAAGGCTCTGAAATATCGGGTGCTGCAGCAACCACCAGCTGGAGACTGGATCATACATGAAGCAGTGAATATATTTGCCACCACACTATGGATCTTCAGATTAAGTCCGAACATTTTATTGAAGAATTATTACATCACGGCTAGGAAGGTGCAACATTTTGGAGTCACACAAGATCCCTTCGTCAGGCGTGTGATGATCATCACATGCCTGATGAAGAGGTCCTGCATGACTCCGAAACATTGCACCAGCCTCTCTGTGATGTGATCATTCTTCAATAAAACATTTGGAATTAATCTGAAGATCCATGGTGTGCTGGTGAAAATTTTCACTGCTTCATGAATTTGGAGCAATAAAGAAACAAGAGGGATTAACACCAGAAAAGTGGCACAGCAGCTTTATTGAATTCCCTCCATTTTCTTTTTTTCCACAGTACTTTTCTGTTTAGGTGAATAATTTTTTTTTCTATAGTTTATCTTTTTTGATTATTATCACTCATCAGATCTGTTTGCAGAGCAATATGTAAAACACTGAACTTTTTTAGCATGCTTATTTTTCAGGCAGTTATACAGGCATTTATTTCCAAGCAAGCATTGCAAATGGATATTTTACTGACTGGCTGATCACCTGTGGCTTATACTATGATTTCATTGTCTGCTGCAGGTATCAGCTTCTATCAGTGTGCATGACAGTATTAGTATCACTCCATTTCATCCCAGACATGCATGACTGGACTTAGATTAAATGACAGAGAAAGTCACTTAAGCTGAATTGATTACTATATTCCTGGAAATGATTTGGGTCTTCCCTAGCCTCCTGGCATCTGATGTGCCATCCTGTAAAAAAAAAAAGTTATTTGGCAGATGGTACACAATCAACATGGGCGACCTGACTGGTAATAAAGTCTGATTATTCTATGATACCCAAATACTGTTTGGCACAGTCGAGTATATGCTATAAAACACACTGCACGTAATAACTGACACAATTCACTCCCCACCATCGATTTCATCCTAGGGATCAGCACTGTAGTGCACACACCTCACTGCCCAGTATTCTTTCTAGAGGTGGTATCTGTACTGTAGCACATAAACCTCACTCCCAATTATCCATGCCATCAGTGGAATATGCACTTTAGCACATACACCTCACTGCCATCAGTGCAATATTCATTGTGCCACACACAACCCTCTTTCTAGTATCAATACTATTAGAAGTTCCACTGTAGCCCACATTTCACTCCCCAGTGTGTAAATTATCAGTGGGATCTGCACTGTAGCACACACAGCTCAATTCCTATTATCCTATCCACCAGTAGGTTTGCACCCCAGTACACACAAGTCTCACTCCCCAGTATCCATGCCACCGGTAAATCTTCACTCTAGCACACAGCTCAATCCTCAGTAGCCATGTCACCAGTAGATCTGCACTCCAGCACACAGCTCACTCCCCAGTATTTATTCCACTAGTACAGCGATCTCCAAACTGTGGCCCTTTGCTTGCTTTTATCTGGCCCTTGGGGCAAAATTTCAGTCACTGACACCAATGAGGGGCACAATTCCTCCTAATGCCACCAACGCCGGGGCACAGTTCCTACCAATTACATCAACTATGGGCCACAGTTCCTCCTAATGACACCAACAATGGGGCCCAATGACACCATTCATGGGGAGCAATTCCTCCCAATGACACCAATGATGGGGCACAATTCCTCCCAATGACACCAGTGATGGGGCACAATTCCTCCCAATGACACCAGTGATGGGGCACAATTCCTCCCAATGACGCCAGTGATGGGGCACTATTCCGCCCAATGACACAAATGATGTTTACTCCCACTAATGCTGGGACATTTTTTACTATTGATTGCCACAGTCCGGAACCCCTAACGTGTAAAGGACAGTAAACTGGCCCTTTGTTTAGAAAGTTTGGAGACTCCTGCACTAGTAGATCTGCACTCCAGCGCACACACCTCACTCCCCAGTATCCATGCCACCTGTAGATCTGCACTCCAGCACACACACCTCACTCCCCAGTATCAATGGCACCAGTAGATCTGCACTCCAGCACACAGTTCACTTACCAGTATGCTTGCCATCAGTAGATTGGTACTCCAGAGCATAGATCACTTTTGGGTATTATTGCCATTAGATCTGCAGTCCACACAATTTAACTCCCATTTATCCCCACTACCAATAGATTTACACTCCAGCACACAGCCCACTCCCTGGTATCCATACAAACAGTAGATCTGCACTCCAGCATATAGTTTACTTAACAGTATCCATGCCACATTTAATATCTACTCTCAAGTACAAACCACTCATCCCATATGCTCATGTAATGAGTGAGCATCATTTCTTTTTGGTTAACCTCTATATAAGTGAGTATAATTTAACACCACCATTTTGAGTTACCTGTTCATGGAACAGACACACTTTCTAGTATATATACCAACTTTGTATACCAACTTTCTAGTATATATACCAACTTTGGTGGTCCTGTGGTCCCTCAATTACCACTGCATGCAGAAGACTACTGGCTTCCTAGTCCTGCAAATAACGCTCATAATATCTTGTATAGGACAGTGCCTGCTGCTTCAAAACTTGAACCTGGGATTTAGTCAAGGACAACAATTTTTACCTAATCTAAACAGTTTTCCATTATAATGCTGAATTTTGTGCAAACTTCTATGTGCCTTCGTAAACATCCGATTGCACACAAATGGGACCGCTACCATAAAATGAAAATGGTTGACTTACCAGATACTGTATTTGGACTTCACATGAGAAAAGAGGTTTAAATGTGCTTATTAGTGTTCTACTGCATCAAACTGGAATTGACAAAGCCTCTGGACTTCCACTGCACCAGCATGAAATAACATAGATTGCACACTATACTCTTGCACAGACTCCAACCAGGTACGTTTTTTTTTCCCACGTAAAATTATTCCTTTTCCACATATAAGCAACCAAATAAAGGGAGATGAAGAACTGTAGCTGTGTAAGTACCATTTTAAAAGGCACTATTATGCATACAATACATATTTAAAACTGCTATCAGGGCCGTCTTTAATATTGATTGGACCCTGGGCAAAACTTTTCTTGGGGCCCCCTCCATCCAGTTTTGCTCTCCACCTGCTCTGAGACATACAATAAATAGCAGCTAGACTCAAAATCAGTTTACTGAATCATATCAGGCAGCTATTGTGATTGGTTGCCAGAGGTTACGGCACACATTACAGCTCACTGATTGGTTGCTAGAGATTACTGTGGATATGACCTCAGGGGGGCATGATATACATATCAATGCCACCGGCCGCTGCTATTTACATATGAATGCCGTCGCTATTTACATATGAATGCCGCTAATTTTCATGTAAACACAGGGTCTGCAGGTGAGTCATCTGTACACAACAATAGGGCAGAGCTGGGCAGCATTAGTAGCAGCACTTCACACTGAGATATTGGGACACAGCATAGGACTAAAACTTTAAGGGAGGGAATTTAAACCAGGATAGTTGGCAAGTATGGGGCAGCTGCTTTGGGCCCCACAACAATGACAGGGCCCAGGGCAGCTGCCCCTTTTGCCCTGCCTTAAAAACAGCCCTGACTGCTATCACCAGGTATGGTGTGTTATGTCAGTCAGTGCCTCCAAAGCTCTGTCCACAAGCTTTTCCCAAAGCATTTTGTCCTGTAGGACGTCATCAGGGGCTGGAGACACTGAATTACCTAACAAATTTGGTAGCACTGACATACACAAAGTTCCTCCTCTCCTCTGAATGTGTACTGCCCACATTCAAATTACCAAATTATGATGCAGTGAAGACCACGGACAAATGGAGGCACTGGATGCTCAGTGGAAACCCAAGATGAGGGTGATGGATAAGTATACAGTATAGTTCATCCCCAGCAGCATTACCGGCAAGAAAGGAATGATGCCTCTATAAGGCGAAACGCGTATGGGTGACTAATTTGCTGATGCCACTGCTGCCAATTCTTTCCATATATGCTTGAATTTTCTCTGTACATGTGAGTACCCATTTGCTTTTTTAACCACTTTGCAACCAGGCCAATTCTGACATTTCTCTCCTACATGTAAAATTCATAAATTTTTTGCTCGAAAATTACATAGAACCCCCAAACATTATATATGTTTTTTTAGCAAAGACCCTAGAGAATACAATGACGCTCGTTGCAACTTTTTATCTCGCACGGTATTTGCGCAGCAATTTTTTGAACATGTTTTTTTCAGAAAAAAAACAATTTCATGCTTAAAAAAAAACCAAACAATAAAGTTAGCCCAATGTTTTTTGCATAATGTGAAAGATGAAGATACGCCGAGTAAATAGATACCCAACATGTCACGCTTCAAAATTGCACGCGCTTGTGGAATGGCGCCAAACTTTGGTATTATAAAATCCCCATAGGCAACATTTTTTACTGGTTACATGTTTTGAGTTACAGAGGAGGTCTAGGGCTAGAATTATTGCTCTCGCTCTAACGTTCGCGGCGATACCTCACATGTGTGGTTTGAACACCGTTTTCATATGTGGGCGGGGCTTACGTATGCGTTCACTTCTGCGTACGAGCTCACGGGGACAGGGGCGCTTTAAAAATTTTTTTTTTTTTTATTATTGTTAATTTGACTTTTATTTTTTAAATTTGACAGTTAAAAAAAAAAATAAAAAATTTGATTACTTTTATTCCTATTACAAGGAATGTAAACATCCCTTGTAATAGGAATATTACCTGATCGGACCTATTAACAGTGAGATATGGGGTCAATAAGACCCCACATCTCACCTCTAGGCTGGAAAGCCTAAAATTAAAAAAAAAAAAAAAAAAAACGATCACCGCTTCCCAGCGGAGGCGGCGCCGTTATTCGAATGCAGAGGCCGGGCGTGACGTCATCACATCGCGCCCGGCCTCCGAACGATCATAGAGACTCCGGCGACCATCTGGTCCGCCAGAAATCTCTATAGTGATCATCCGGTGCCGGCGGTTCCTGTGTCCGACTCACCGATGGAAGCGGTTAAAGTGGTTAAAAATAAATTTTAATAGCCTATACAGTATCACACTATATGGCCTCATTCCTTTCTTGCCGGTAATGCTGCTGGGGATGAACTATACTGTATACTTATCCATCACCCTCATCTTGGGTTTCCACTGAGCATCCAGTGCCTCCATTTGTCCGTAGTCTTCACTTCATCATAACCCTGGAATAGCTGTTCACCTAGGTGTAGTCCAAACACCATTCAGCACGTTTGACTCATACGGCGTAAGCCCATTGAGTCCATGAGAGTCAGTAAGCCTCTTTCCAGTTGGTGATGAAAAACTTCAGACAAGCCGCACAAGTCACTTTTTATTAATTTGTATTCACCTATGTCACTATTTTGGTGTAATATTGTTGATTTTTATTATTGTTTTATATAATCACTTTCAATTGATTATGAATATTTATCACTAATACTTTTACATTTATATTGAGTTTCATCACTTTTTATCACACTTATATTACATTATCTTCATTTATATTTCACTATACTTGTTCAATATCAATCTTTGAACATTTATGAGCGCCGCACTTTATATTTATTCACGGTTTTTATTTTATACAATTATTGTTGTGCCGGCTGCTGTATCCACCACTGTTAGATAGTGCGGTTTCCCATCTTTCTGTTTAAGGTGCTGTGACGGAAGAATGGTGAGCTGCGGGCTATCAGAGGTTTCCCCCGCTCGCCCCACCCATTCTTCTGTCAGGGAGAAGAGACGGCGGCTCTCACCAGGTTCCCCACCCAGCTTCCTGCCCTGCTCCGTTCCTTCCCTATTGGCTATAACTGAGGGCCAATCAAAGGCGACTAGGAGAGGCAAGCTTCATGGGACAGGTAGTCCCAAAAGATTGGCGGCTCCATTTTCCACAGGGAGGAGGCTACAGCTTGATCAAGAGAGAGATTGAGAGACTGCAGCCTGGAAAGAAGCTGAGGGAGAGAGTGCTACAGGACGAGGAGTGTGCTGGGCGGAAGCCAGAGAGAGAGCCTGCCAGGGCCACAAAAGAGAGTCATGCTGTCCAGCACCACCAGAGAGAGAGCCACTCTGGCCAGCACCACCAGAGAGAGAAAGACTGAGCCACTACCAGGGTACAGACATGCTACACTACTGACCAGTGTCGCCCCCGGGGAACCCAGAGTGAACGATCGTCCAGCCGGAGTGATCACTGCTGTAGTTTTGCTGGGTCTGGTAAGAGAGCCTGTTGGCCATTACCCATTACTTATCCTAGGGACTGTAATACGTCTGCAGACTCTGACCATAATAATGTGATAATGACATTGTCGAAAAGGGGCGGTGCATGGGTGACCCTAAAATTATGCCCCCCCCCCTGAAAAAAGTTCTGCGGACGCCCATGATGGTACATGATCATTTATAGTATGCCAGTGACTAAATTGTATTCTATGAAATCATTAATCTATGAGAATTTATGAATAATGTATTGCGGTGATTCATCTAAATTTTCAGATCAATTCTCTCTCTCCTCTAGAGGACCACCAGCAATTCTAATTTATTTTTAGGAAAAATTAGTAATCCAGAGTTCCTTACATTGGTATATTTCAGTTCCTTTTTAATGTCATTCTATTACTATAAAGCCACATTTACAATATAAAGGTGGCAAAACTGTGCCTCACAAGCAAAAATATTACATTTAAAATATAGTAATCCATGGCAGAGAACAATAGAAAGCGACAGGAAGCAATGTCCAGGCATAGAAAACAGAAAGCTTGCTGGGTAACATTTTGTAAACTGTATAACAATACTTGCAATGCATTTATCTTTGTCTATCACCTAGGAATAACCTCACAATAGCTGACTTGGGATGTTGTTTTTTAGCACATTTGAAAGTAAAAGGTAATGCTGCCCTTTGCCTACTAAACTACAGTGCCGTACAATGCTAATAAATCACATGCTTATGTTGTTTATCTATCTTTTCTATCATTATTAATAGGGGCTATGGAAAGTTGTTATTTCAGCACACAGACTAGGACAATAATGTAAGGAAAGAACGGTGCAGACTGGAGAATGCTCTTAGAAGACACTCATCATAAATTCTCAGCAGTGAAGCTATGAAAAGCTCTTTGAAAAAGGTGAGCTGTAAAGACATATGAATAGAAAAGGTTTGGTTTAAATAGAGATGAGGTATTCCTCTAATAACCAAATTCAATCATAACCATTTAAGCTTCTTATTTTTAGCCCAGATACACTAATGCCGCGTACACACGAGCGGATTTTATGTCAAAAAAATCTTGGATGGTTTTTCCGACGGAATTCCACCCAAGCTTGGCTTGCATACACACGGTCACACAAAAGTTTGCTGATCTGTTGACTGTCAAGAACACGGTGACGTACAACACTACAACAAGCCAAGAAAATTAAGTTCAATGCTTCCGAGCATGCGTCCAATTGTTTCCGAGCATGCGTAGGAATTTTGTGCGTCAGAATTGCTACAGATGATCAAAATTTCCGATTGGAACTTTTTCGAAAAATTGAGAACATGCTCTCAATTTTTTTGCTGGCTGGAATTTGCCCAGCAAAAGTCCGATGGAGCATACACACGGTCGGAATTTCCGACCAAAAGCTCTCATCGGTCTTTTGCTGGCCGAATTTACGATCGTGTGAACGCGGCATAAGGGTACTTGTCTGAACATTCAGGCATTCATCATCATTCATTTCTGTGCAGCTTTTGTTTAATTTGTGTTAACCATACGGGTGATGCAGCGTTTAGAAATATTTAAAGTATTAGTTCACCTTTTCAGAAAAAAAAGGAATCCTACACTCTTCCCACCCCCCTGTTTCCTGCTGTACTTACCTCCATAGGTGATAATCTGCCAGTGCACACACGGCTGGTGAAGCGGTCCAGGAATTATAAAACTGCGCTGTTCTTCCCCTTCTTTCTGTAGGGCTTCCAGGATGGATCACAATAATTCTGATTGGCCAGCAGCACATGACTGCTTTGACCAATCAGAATCGCTCTGATCTGTCAAAGGAGCCCTACAAAAAGAAAGGAATATCAAATCCCTGGACAGCTACAATGACTGCTGACTGCATGGTTAGTGAAAGCTCATCACTCACGGAGGGACCAATCATGAACCAATCATGAACTTACATGTTAAAGAGGGAGTCCCGCAATTTTTTTTTTTTTTAAGTCAGCAGCTACAAATACAGTAAACCCCCGCTATATTGCGGTTCAGTTATTGCGGTCCCGGTATATCGCGGTATTTTAATTAGGACCTGTTATACTGATATTGTGGTAATATTTCGCCATTTTCGCAGTTATGTACTCTATTTTTTACTGTACTGTACAGTTAAGACAATATTTTTGTGTTTTAAAAATCCTCTTGATCTCTCTCTCTATCTTTAATGTGTTTCTATTGCATAAAAGTGTGTTTAAAGACCTTTAAATGCTATTAAAAAATTAACAAAACATGCCTAGGGTGTATTTAAATAGGGTCTTTCTATTTCGCGGTTTTTCACTTTTCGCGGGTGGGTCCGGAACCTAACCCCAGCGATGGAGGGGGGTTTACTGTACTGCAGCTGCTGACTTTTTAAAATAAGGACACTCACCTGTCCCAGGGTCCAGCGATGTCGGCACCCGAGGCCGAACTGTCCCTTGGTCCTCGGATGCTGCCACCGCCATCTTCGGTATGGGAATTAGGAAATAAAGCCCTGTGGCTTCACTTCCCGGTTCCCTACTGCGCATGCGCGAGTCACGCAGTGCAATCAGAATGGTCTCTGCTGTCTCTGGGACCCGTGTGTGTCCCAGCAGATATCGCGGCGGGACAGGAAGAGGCATAGATTCCCGTGGGAGTCTATGCCCGGAAGTGGGTGCAAATACTTGTCTTAGACAGGTATCTGCACCCCCCTCCCCCTGAAAGGTGCCAAATGTGACACCGGAGGGGGGGGGGGGGGGTTAAATTTTTGTGTGAATCTCCACTTTAACCACTTGCAGGGCACTTTTACTCCCTTCCCAGGCCAATTTTCAGCTTTCAGCGCTGTCATATTTTGAATGACAATTGCACGGTCATGCTACACTGCAACCATGTGACATTTTTATCACTTTCTTTCTTCACATAAATAGAGCTTTCTTTTGGTGCTATTTAATCACCACTGGGTATTACATTTTTTGATAAATAAATAAAAAAAACTTTGTTATAAAGTTTTGCAAACAGGTAATTTTTCTCCTTCTCTGAAGTGCGCTGATGAGGCTGCACTGATGGGCACTGATTGGCGACACTGATGACCACTGTAAGGCAGTACTGATGGCCACTGTTGCCCATCAGAGCACAGTGCCCCAATTATCAGTGTAGGTATCTCTTTTACACAACCAGGTTACCAGCTCTGCTCTCCTCACACTGCCAGAGCGAGGAAAGGAATGTCGATAACTGACATGTTTTTACATCGTGATCAGCCGTGATTGGACACAGCTAACCCCCTTTATAAAACACTGCTGTGATTGGCCCCAAGAACACAGTGATCACAGAGTGTGCTGCAGCAGGTGCGATCATGGGAGGACATCATATGATGCCCTTGCAGAACTGGCCAACTGCGCTGTAGCCATCATTTGGCTATAGTGAGGTCAGCAAGTGGTTAAAGAATAGGACTATAGAAGGGAAATCGGAAAAAGTTATATGTTGCAGCTCACCAGTCTATAGATATGGTGGCTGCATTTGTTTTCATTTTTTTTTATTTAAGAAAAAAAAGCAGTATTTTACAAATACACATTTAATACAGGGATACATGCAAGACATAAGATTCTCAGATCATTATAGTTTTGCCACAGAGAAATGGAGTGTAGTAGAAGCTGTTTCCTTTCTGACTGTCTCTCTCTGATTCAAACTATTTAAGGAACCATCTGAACAGGCAGGAAGAAAGAAGGGTGGTTGGTCACTCCTCTGGTTATTCAGTTCTGTGTGTAAATTTCAGATTTGGCCATTAAGCTATGGCAAACGACAGCCTTTTTCAAACAGAGCAGCTAAGAATAGATAATTAACCACTTCCCGCCCGGCCTATAGCAAAATGATGGCCGGGCGGTTGTTCAGTTATCCTGTCTGGGCGTCATATGACGTCCAGTAGTATAACAGCCGTTGCGCGCCCATGGGGGCGCGCATCGTGGCAATCAGTGGTGCGTTGTGTCAGTCTAACACACCGCTACACCGATCTCAGTAAAGAGCCTCTGACGGAGGCTCTTTACCACGTGATCAGCTGTGTCCAATCACGGCTGATCATGATGTAAACAGGAAGAGCCGTTGATCGGCTTTTCCTCACTCGCGTCTGACGCGATTAGAGGA
The DNA here is from genome assembly GCA_028564925.1 of Lithobates sylvaticus. Taxonomy (NCBI): domain Eukaryota; kingdom Metazoa; phylum Chordata; class Amphibia; order Anura; family Ranidae; genus Lithobates; species Lithobates sylvaticus. The sequence continues at coordinate 12,038 of JAQSEC010002542.1, forward strand.
GAGCCGATCGGCAGCTCTGCTGACAGGGGGGTCTGTGCTGATTGTTTATCAGCGCAGCCCCCCCTCGGATCCCACCCAGGACCACCAGTATGCTGCCCAGGACCACCAGGGTGACCATCCACACTGGACCACCCGGTATGCCCCCCTAGACCACCAGGGAAATGCAAATCTGTGCCCAGGCAGCTGCCAATCATTGACCATTTACAATGCCTACTACTGCCTGTGCCTCCAGGGATGCCTATCAGTGGCACATATCAGTGCCGCGTATCAGTGCCACATATCAATGCCCATTAGTGCCCAGCAGTGCCACCTATCAGTGCCCATCAGGGCCCAGCAATGCTGCCTATCAGTGCCACCCATAATTACCCATCTTTGCAGCCTTTCAGTGCCCATCAGTGTCGCCTATCAGTGCCCATCAATGCCCACTAGTGCCACCCATGAGTGCCCATCAGTGCCGCCTATCAATGCCCATCAGTGCTGCATATGAGTGCCACCCATCAGTGCCGTCTAGCAGTGCCCATCAGTGTAGCATATCAGTGCCCATAGTTGGTGCCCGCTCATTGGTGCCACCTTATCATGACACCTTATTAGTGCATGTCAGTGCAGCCTTATCAGTGCCCATCAGTGAAAGAGAAAACTTACTTATTTACAAAATTTTATGACAGAAACAAAAGCACAACTTTTTTTTTTTTTTCAAAATTTTCTGTCTTTTTTTATTTGTTTAGCAAAAAATAAAAACCGCAGAGGTGATAAAATACCACCAAAAGAAAGCTCTATTTGTGGGAACAAAATTATAAAAATTCTGTTTGGGTACAGTGCTGTATGACCGCGCAATTTAAACAGCGACAGCCCAGAAAGCTGAAAATTGGCCTGGTATTGAAGTGGTTAAACATACCAATAAAAAACCCAGAGCTTTATTTGTTGGAGTGCACTACAGCAGAGTGCGGCAAGCCTATTTTGGTGTGGCAATTTAGCAAGACCAAGGGAAAACAGAGGTTAATAGAACATAACAAAAAAAACGCTTTAGAAAAACCTAATGATGGGGTGTTGTAGAGGTGTTACACTATGTGTAAATAACTCCACCTACAATTCAATTAATAACTGCTTTACATGTAACTAGCATGAAAGCAAAGATTTTTTTCAGTAGCAATAATTACTATACAAACATATTGTCAATTTTATAGCATATACATAGTGGATAGATTTTCTGGGAGACTATAATTCTGTATGGTGAAGAAAAGGCAAAACTAAATGACATTCTACTGGAATTTAATAAACAAATTAATCTCAGCAGATAATCACAAAACAAAGATACAAAGGCAATCATCCAGTCATGCGGGAAGAACAGCAGATAGCGTTATTTGAGGCTAGTCATGAACTTCATAAACGGTTTCTAAGCATATTTTAAAATATCAGTGCACATGCATCATCAGATTTGCCATAAGGCTTGAACTATACTAAGTTTGTTTACAGTCAGCAGAGCATACGGTATCTAGTAGTTTGCTGATACTAGATGCAAAATAAATTGAATACGTTTGCTTTTCAGCCTTACACAGAGAAAAGAAAAAACAATTTGATTAAATAAACTCCACGCAAAGCACATATATTTTAGCAAAACTTAGCAAAAATCCTAGATTTTTTAGTGCCCACTCACCCCACTTGTGTTGGTGCACTGCTGCGTCATTCATTGTGACTAGCTTTCTGCAACACAGCATGACAAAGCACAAAGCAGTGTCCTGTGTGTTATGCTGTGAAAAAATGCACCTATTTTTTAATGTAGTGAGGTTGCAGCAAAATTAACTTAAATGTCAACGCACAAAAAAGGCCGTGCACCATAAATCAGCCTTTAAAGTCCTTGCATTTTACACTTTCCAGCAGCTGAGATTTATAAGGTGTTCTGAAATCACAGTACTTCAGACTAATCTTAACTGCTCTGCTGAAAAAAAAACTGTTATAGAGATAAAATAGAGCTAAAACTCTTAAGTACCTACACAGTCAAATACATAAAATAATTGACTAAATTCCCCTTTCCCCCCATTTGGGTGCTGGTCTTGCATTGCACATGATGATATTGGCAAGATCAGCTGTAACAATACTAATTTGTAATATTGCAATGGGTGCCACAGCCTCCACTACCACCACTGTCACATGCGTGACTTTAAATATTTTCCTTCACATGCCCTTTTCTAAGCCTCTTCTCAAATTTTGAGAGTTTTCATACATTAGATCCCCCTGCACTATAAATTCCTTAGCTTTTTAAGAGAAAATTATGAGTTCCACTATTAAAGGAGCAGAATAACTAGGAATTATTAGTCCTGGTTCACACTGGTGCAGCTTTGAAATGGGGCTACTTCAGTGCCATTTTAAAGCCGCAGCTTGAAACTTCATTTAACAGGAGTCAATGAAAGCAGAAAAAAGTAGTGCAGGAACCTTTTTTATAATCACTGCAACATGAGTCATGGCGATCTAAACGGTTCCATTGTCGA
>JAQSEC010002303.1:0-14113 GCA_028564925.1 Lithobates sylvaticus
TCCCACCAAATGTGGGCCGCGGTTCCTAGTTGTTTGCATCCACGCCAGCATTCTGATGACTGATCTATTACGAATCGGCTGGTTTTGTCTGGTGTCAAATACCATCTTGCGAGGCATTTGTAATTTGTCTCTAACATCCTATTATCTATCACCGAGCTGTGTAATAATTTTAAAATTTTTTTCAATTTCTGTGCACTGCAACGTGTCCCTAGTTCATTTTCCCATTTTTGGATGTAAGGCGGGTCCTCCAAGTCGTCACCCTCTGTTTGCATTTTATATATCCGCCCTATGTTCTTCCTTGAGTTTCCCTAATGGTCTATACTGCTCTTTGTCCCTTAATGGATGGGGGAGTTTTTCAGTAAAGTGACTAAGTTGGAGGAACCGCCAGACATCCAATTTCATTAAACCCGTGTCCTTATTTAGTGTTTGGTACGTTTTAATTTTACCTTGGTGTATTATGTCCTTCAATTGTGCGTTTTCTTTTTTTAACCAATTTCCCCCCACTTCCTTTTTCCCAGGTGCGAAAAAATCATTTTGCTTCAAATATATTAATGGGGAATTATATGTCCATTTTTTTTGTGCGTGAATCCGATCCCAAGTTTTTAGTGCTGTATATGTGATTTCGTGAGTCCCTGTCCCCGTACGCCTAAACTGTGGAGGGTTCCAAATTATTCGTCCCAACTGTGTGCCACTCATTTCTTTTTCTAAGCTTACCCACCTTTTTTCATTCACCTCTTTTGCCCACTCTATCACTCGGGTGAGAATAATCGCGTTTTGGTATTTTTGAAAATCCGGTACCGCTAAGCCTCCTTGTTTCTTACTCCTACTTAGAACCTTAAAAGCTATTCTCGGTCTTTGGTTTTTCCAAATATACTTGGAGACGAGGCCTTTCAAAGTTTTTAAGTATATTTGTGGGAGTGATATAGGTAACATTTGTAGTTTATAGAGAATTTTTGGGGCCAGAACCATCTTGGTGGCGTTAATCCTACCGATCCATGAAAGAGATGTCATTGAAAGTTTTTTAATTTCGCTTTTAATTTCGTCTAATAGGGGAATAAAATTAGCGTTGTATATTGCTTTGACCGTGGGGGCCAGTTTGATTCCTAAGTACTTAATCTCCCTTTGCCAAGGGAAATGGAATTCTTTTGTTAATTTGGCTTCTTCCTGCTTACTAATATTGGCATTTAAGATTTCAGATTTGCTGGGGTTTATTTTCAAGTTTGAAATCTCCCCATATTCCTTTAGTATTTTTAACAGACTCGGGATCGTTGTCCTTGGGTAAGTTATATAAAAGAGAACATCGTCCGCAAAAGCAGCGAGTTTGTGTTCTTCTGTCCCGACCTTGATCCCTTTAATATCCGGATTATTCCGGATAGCTGATAAGAGGGGTTCGAGTGTTAACACGAACAACAAGGGGGATAGCGGGCATCCCTGCTGGGTACCATTTTTCATTGTAAACTTTGCGGACAGGGTTCCGTTCACTTTAACGGATGCCTGGGGATCATTATACAGCGCCCCAATCCACTTGATCATCCGGGGGCCTATTCCCATTGCCTCCAGAGTTCTGAACATGAGTCCCCAGTCTACCCTGTCAAATGCTTTTTCAGCATCCATTGACAGGAGTAGACCTGGGGACCCACCGTCTTCCAACGTTCGGAGCAAAAGGAGGGATCGCACCCCATTGTCCCTCCCCTCTCTCCCCGGGACAAATCCTACCTGATCCGGATGGACCAGGTCGATTATCTTCTCTTTCAACCTGGTCGCAAGTACTTTGGCGTATAGTTTGGTATCCGTATTTAGGAGCGCTATAGGTCTATAATTGGAACATAATGTACTATCCTTACCCTCCTTCAGGATTAAAGTTATTGAGGCCTGCAATGCCTCCCCTCCCATTTTATATTCCGATCCAAGGCCGTTCATATATTGGCACAGCCTTGGAACTAGAATGTTGCTAAATTTTTTAAGGTAAAGGGAAGGGAAGCCATCAGGACCCGGGCTTTTACCTACTGCCGTTTCCTTCAAGGCTTTGTGTATTTCTGCTTCTGTAATGGGACTGTCCATGAAAATTCTTTCCTCTTCTGACAGGCAAGGTAAGTTGCTTTTTTCCAAGAACCCTTTGATTTTTTCTGGGCTCTTTTTATCTTGTGCTCCTTTCTGACCAACCGAATAGAGGGCCTCGTAGTAGTTTTTAAAGACTTCAGCTATCTCCCCTGTTTTGTACGTCATCTCCCCGCCTCCATTTTGGATTTTTTCGATATAATTTGAATCCCGCTGTTTTTTCAACTTTCCTGCTAGATATTTACTTATCTTATTATCCCAGCGATATCTCTCTCTTGCCCTGATATTAAATCTCCTATTTACTTCCTGTTCTCTCATATCTTTTAGTTCGTCTCTCTTTTTAACTAGTAGGTGGAAGAATTCCTGTTGTTGCGCATTTTGTTTCTTATGTTCTTGTTCTAATCTGTGGATCTCTTCGGTTACTCTCAACATTTTCCTTTTTTTTTCCCTTTTTTCCCCGGCGTCTATGGAAATGAGGACCCCCCTAATATACACTTTATGCGCTTCCCATAGGGTTGCGCAAGTGATTTCTTCAGTGTCGTTGACACTGAAGAAAAATTCGATTTCCTTTTGTATTTGTTCCAGTATTTTTCGGTCTTGTAGAAGACTTTCCTCAAATCTCCAACAGTACGGTTGTCTCTGTATTCCGGGTATCCCGATCTTCATAGACACCGGGGAATGGTCCGACAAAGTGGAAATCTCTATCTGTGTGGTCTTTATTTGGTCTAGCATTCTATGCTCCGTCAAAAAGTAATCAAGTCTGGAGTACGTCCCGTGCACAGGGGAGTAGAAGGTGTAGTCTCTTATTTTCTCGTGTTGTACCCTCCACACATCTACCAGTTGGCTTTGTTTCAACTTAAATTTTATCTTTCTTAATAAGCCCCTACTTGTCCCCTGTGCCCGGGACGTACAATCCTTCTCTGGTTCCAAACAAAAATTAAAATCTCCGGCCAGTATTACCTCCCCCTTCTTAAATTTTGTTAGTCTATTTAATATCTGTATTAAGTACTTTATAGGGTTTTTATTAGGACAGTAAACATTTGCCAGGGTTAAATACCTATCACCCAATTTCCCCTTTAGAAACAAATACCGTCCCTCTGGGTCCGTTATCCTTTCAGTTAGCGTGAATCTAGTCTGTTTCTCGAATCCTATTGCGACCCCCTTTGCTCTACTTATAAGCGAGTCAGCATAGTACCACGTCTGATAATTTTCAGCGTTCAGTTTGGTATTTGTTTCCAAAGATAAGTGGGTTTCCTGCAGGAATACCACATCTGCTCTATACTCCTTTAATTCTTTAATTAATTTGAACCTCTTAGTCGGTGAATTTAATCCTTTTACATTGTACGTTATCAAATTAACCTCCGTCATCTGTATCTTTTAGGTAGAGTGCTTCCATATTTTACTAACTCCTGCATCACTTTTTTTTTTTTTTTTTTTTTTTTTTTTTGCTTCTGCAAGGTGGATCTCCCCCCTCCCGTCCTCCCCCTCCCCCCTCCCAGCCCCCCCCCCCAGCCCCCCTCCCAGCCCTCCCTCCCAACCCTTCTCTATCCCCCCCTTATACCCCCTCCCTAACCCCCCCTTACCCTCCCCCACCCCCCGGCCATCTCCAGGCCTTGGTTCTCCGTGTGGGCACCCAATCTTTGCCCAACGCCAGAACCTTATGGCTTAGGGTGAGGCTCTAACTGCGCCGCCCATGCCTGTCCCATCCCTATCCCTCTCAAAAAAAGGGTGTTAATAGGGAAAGGACATTCATTGGAGGCCCCCCTGATCCCTTACAGGCCTTAGTTTATTTTTTTTGCTCTGATTTTGCTTTCCTGTTTCCCACCCCCCCCCCCCCCCCCCCCCCCCCCAACACCACCCCCATAATTTTGTTTATTTCCCTTCATTGCCCATTCAACCTTCTCTCCCCCCCTCACCCCCTAGGTATATCCGGGATCGGAATGTCCAATCTATGGCAAAAGTCCTCAAGTTCGTCCAAAAATTTAAGTCTGATTGTCCTTCCCTCTCTCGTGACTAATAATGCTGCTGGGAAGCCCCAACTGTACTTTATGTTCGCTAATCTTAGTTGCTCCAGTAAGGGTTTTAATTGCCTTCTCCGGGCCAAAGTTCCTGCTGAGAGATCTGAAAAGACCTGCAAAGGGGATCCGTCATATTGTAGGGGCGGGCTTCCTCTGAGTTTACTCCATATCCTTGCCTTATCCTCAAAGAGATGAAATTTGATGATTACGTCTCTAGGGATATCTTCTCTTAATCCTAGAGGTTTGCGGACCCTGTGTACCCGGTCGATCTTCAGATCGTCATTTTCCCCTCTGCCCAGTAATGGGTTAAAAATCTTCTTCATTTTATCAGTCAGGTCTTCTCGAGAAAGGCTCATCTGACCTTATATAAGGTGAGAGTTCTGGGAGACCAGCAACATACTTAGTGAAACCAAGATTGGACATTAGCTCATTTGGTCTTATCTCCTGCACTGAGCTGGACATTGCCATATTTGTTTATTCATTTCTGGACATTTACCTATATGCCCATATTCATCTATTTATCCACTTGTTTGTTCACTGTTTTTGCACTTGATGCACCTTGCAGGTCTTATTTATTTATTTTTAATTAAGGTCACTTATGAGTGTTTTAGCACATTTTCTCACCCATATTTGTTTTACCTGTCACATGACACTCAGGTTGAACTATATTGTCACGTTTTAGGTTTTAATACCTTTTAATCACACAGGATTTTTTTATCACACCTTTAATTGTGTTGACGTGTACTCTTTGTGATATTTGCATTTATTTATATTTAGGGAATTCTTTACTTATTTTGACATTTGAGATATAGTGTTATTTATCTTATCACCACTGTGGTTCTTTTTCCCAATTTAAGCACTTCAACTTATTTATTGACAATCTCTTTGATCACTTACCCTGGTGCTGCACTCTCCGATTTCTGGACTAGTGCCCCCAGAGGAAATTAGCCGCTACTACTGCCTTACTTTTTATATCTCTTTTATTTGCGCGAAGTACTTTATATTACTCACCTGTTGTGGTGACAAGTTCTCCAATTTCTATGATCTCTCCTTCCTCCTCCTCCTCCTCTGCTTCTGGTCTTTCCCCTTCTTTGGGAGGTGTTGCTTTTGGGGTTTCCTCAGATGTCCCGAGTTTTCGCTCCCCTATGAGAATGTACAAAAGAAAGATTTAGCAACACAATCTATTGAGGGCAGAAATAGGAAATGACAAACATTGCTTGAAAGTGAGGGACAATATTTTTGGTTGTCCAGTTACAAATGACACCAACATGAATGTAGTCACTTTGTAAAGGTCAGAAACTTCTAGCTTTTTGGTCGACGTTTGGGTGATGGAGACCCCCTCTAGTATCCACTGGAGCACATGTGTGGAAAAGCCTAATAAAAAGTGGGTTTGGGTGTCACAGCACTAGTGCTCTAGAGTCCAGATGGGTAAACAGCTACTGGGTGACCTCGCCTTTACATTGAATAAATTGGCTTGACATTCTTGATGACATTTCTAGAGAGAACAAACTTCCTTTCCCCAAAAAAAACACCAAACATCGTATTATAAGTGGCCGAACGATCGAGGTTGAGTACGATCGAATGGACACACACTAACATGACAGTGGCAGAAAGATCGAGGTTGAGTACGATCGAATGCACAGACGAACCTGAAAGTGGCCATTTTCTAATGTACAACTTTGTAAAAATACAAACACATGGAGCAGTATGCAAGCAAGAAATCAAACACACAACACAACTACTTACTTTTTTGAAGAACTCGCTTGATCTTTCTGTACTGATCGGCCTCCCTCAGTTTCAGGTCTGACCAGCGTTTCCTCAGTTGCTCCTTGGATCGTTGTACCCCAAAATGATTGTACAGCCTCCTCACAACTTTAGACATGATCTTGGCCTTGCGGACATTGGGGTTGAGGTAAGGCCCATACTTCCCATCATAGTCGCTCCTCTTTAATATGTCCACCATCTCCAACATTTCTCCAAATGACATATTGGAGGCCTTGAATTTCAGGCTCCGGGATCGGGACGTTTCTGCCTCCGGACTTTCCTCGTCCTCCTCCTCGTTGCTGCAATATTTCGGGCGCACCTGCTGTGTCCCCGCCATGTGCTCTCCCCACTGCACCGTAAAGAGAAGGGGTGGCGAATAGACGAGAAAGATCGTCAGGGGCGGGCGGAGTTTGACGCATGTGCACTGTATATAAAACGTCACACGCCTGTGTCGTAGCCACGATCTGTGAGACAAGGGGAGAGAAAGCTCACGCACGAGACGATCGCTATAACGAAGGTACAATTTGACGTTGGTACATAACTAGCCTAGACTGATTAGACCTTGAGGCTTCTTTATGGAGAAGATTAGGAGAGTTTAGCCTGACATAATTTATAGTGTTTTGTGTGGTGTTGTGTCTTGCAGAGATTATGCAGGGATTCAACGACGTGAGTTTTCTCCCCCTATTCATTGAGAAATACAGGGAAATTCCCCTTTTATGGCCGGGCAAACACCCCGATTACGGCAGCAAACCAAAGAGGTACGCAGCCCTGCTGGAACTTGTGGAATTTGTAAAGCCAAGGTTCCCCACGGCAACTGTTGGTGATTTAAGAAAGAAAATTGGCAGCCTGAGGAGTATGTATATCAGGGAGCGCAAGAAGGTCCTGAAGTCCCAAGCATCTGGAGCTGCAGCAGATGAGGTCTATGCCCCCAAGCTCTGGTACTATGACAGTCTCCATTTTCTCAAAGACCAGACTGATGTCACGGAGCCACTCTCGCCTCCTCCTTCCACGCTTCCTTGCGCGCAGGCCACCCCTGATGAGGCTTCCGAGGAGCAACCTAGGCCTTCCAGTCTGGAAGAGGTGGAGGAGCCCAGCTTGAGCCAGGTATAGTAGTTTTGTAACCATTTTTGTGAAAAAGGAATGATGTTCACTTAATTCTGGGTCCCCAAGTGCTTAGTTCCTAACGTGTTTGACATATCAACTGACAGTAGTGTTGGAGACATTTGGGGCCAGAATATAAACTGCAGGGCTGAGAATTGTATGGTTTTCTATTTGTAAACATTTTGCAACAGTCACTAGATGAAAATTGTGTGCGTTTGATGAAGAAATAACTGAAACTATGTCCCTTTTTCATACACAGGAAGACCTCAGCCAGGAGGTGGCTGTGGAATGTGGCAGTCAGGAGGAGGAAGGGGTTAGGGGCAGCCAAGAGGTGGGTAGTGGCAGCCAAGAGGGGGGTAGGCCTAGGAACCTGACTGTCTCCCAAATCCCTCCCCTCCGCCTTCCCTACAAAAGGGCGAGAAGGGGGGGGTGAGGCGGGAGAGTCAGCGCTCCGGATGATCAGAAAGGCTTCAGCCTCCCTACATGCCACACCCACCGACGAGGAGGCCTTTGGCTCCGTGGTTGTCACGAAAATGATGGGTATGGAGGTGGGGCAACGCAACATGTGTGAGGGGGTCATCCTCAAGGTCCTAAATAAGGGTATGGCTGGGGAGATGACCCCACTCACACATGTTTGCCATAGTGACCATACTCCGCCTCCTCCTCCTCCTCCTCCTTCTGCCACCCCACCAGCACCACAGCGTGCAAGGAAGCATGGAAGGAAGACCTGAGAGTGACGACCTGGATTCAGTCTGGTCTGAGAGAAGAGCCTCTCGTAGTACCAGAGCCTGGGGACCTAGATGGCATCTGCTGCAGTTCCGGATGTTTTGGACTTCAGGACCAGATAGCACTCCCCTTAAGATACGTACTCCTCAGGCCCCCAATTTTCGAAGCTTGAAAAATGATGGTTGCCGTGGGGGTCCAAGGCTTTGCAAATTCCCCAAGTTTCTCCATCGCTGCGTTCCTCTTTGGTTTGTTGCTGAGACCTAAATAAAGGTATTTTTGATTTGAAATTATCATTGCCTATGTGTTTTACTTTTCTACAATGACAGTTTGTTTGTGAGTTGGCAGGTACATTTCACAAATCATAAAGTATAATTAAAAAGGGGCACCAACAACCAACAAACGCCTAGTAAATTTTAGCAACAAATAGAAATGTTAATAATGTTGTTTTGCTAAGTTGAGACACACAACCCCCCTCAAAAAAAAAAAAAAAATCTCCTTAAAATATGTATTCCAAAAAAAAAAAAAAATGACAAATCATCCAAAAAATATAACAAAGATTCTTTTACGATCTGAGTAAAAATAAACATGTAGTGTATAAATCCTGAAAAGTAATAAAGAACTAAGTTTGTGAGAAGTGCGGGTAAATAGGAGCAGCTAAAACATGTCATTCTTGTTGCATTGTAAAGAAAAAGAAGAATGCGCTGCATTAAAGACATTTTAACATTGCAGCGTGACGAATGTGCTGTGTCGATTAGGAAAGGTAGTTTTACCTGACCGAGCGCTTCCGTCACAGAATTTCTTCTGAGCATGCGTAGCACTTTGTCCGTCGGACTACGCTACACACGATCGGATTTGGTGTGATCGGACCTTGTTGTCAAAAAAATCTATCCAGCAGGAGATAGGACTTTGTCTGTCGGACAATCCGACGTACACTGTCCGATGGTGCCTACACACGGTCGGATTTTTCGACAACATTGTCCGATAGGACAGAATCCATGCGAAAATCCGACCGTGTGTATGGGGCTTAAGACAATTGTGGTACTGGCCAGATAACAAGGTGAAAATAAAGGAAACCAACACAGCCACTACATTTAAAGAGAATGTAAAGCCTTGTTTTTTTTCTAAAATAACAAACATGTTGTACTTACCAGCTCTGTACAGTGGTTTTGCTTTCACACTGAGACTGTAGGGGAGGTGTTTTTCAGATGCTTTACAGGCGCTATTTTTAGCCCAAAAGCACCTGAAAAACGCCTCAGTGTGAAAGGGGTCTTAGAGATCAGCATTGCAGAGATGCAAAATGAATAAGAATATAAGATGAAAAAAGTGAAAATAAAAGATGATAAAAAAAATATATTTTTTTAAAAATTAGAGGAATAATATGTGCCAGTTGTTTAACCACTTGCTGTCCGTCCCCATAGCAGTTTTACAGGGCGGCAGTGGGAGTTGATCAGCGGGTACCGCAGACTTGATGTGCACCGGCACCCACCAATTATTCAGTACAGAGGCAGAATGGCAGTCTGCCTATATAAACAAGGCAGATTGCCCTTCTGCCAGTAGGGAAGGCATGAACCTTGTGTTCCTGCAAAGCAGGGTCAAGGATCCATGTCGTCCCCTAGTAAAAGCACCTCCCACACTGTACAAAAACACAGGCTAGGCACACAGTTAACCCTTTGATCGCCCGGGATGTTACCCCCTTCCAAGCCAGTGTCATTAGTACAGTGACAGTACATATTTTTAGCACTGATCATTGTATTGGTGTCACTGGTTCCCACAAAGTGTCAGTGTCTGATTTGTCTGCTGCAAAATCACAGTCCTATAAGTCGCTGAACACCGCCATTACTAGTAAAAAAATAAATAAATAAAAATTCCATAAATATATCCCATAGTTTTTAGATGCTATAACTTTTGCGCAAACCAATCAATATACGCTTATTGGGATTTTTGTTACCAAAAATATGCAGCAGAATACATATTGGCCTAAATTGATGAAGAAATTAGATTTTTTACATGTCTTTATTGGATATGTTTTATAGCAGAAAGTAAAAAAATTTTCAGGTGTTTTTTTTTGTTTATAGCACAAAAAAAAAGGAGGTGATCAAATACCACTAAAAGAAAACTATTTGTGGGAAAAAAAGGTTATACATTTTCTTTGGGTACAGTGTCGCATGACCGTGCAATTGTCAGTTAAAGTAATGCAGTGCCGTATCGCAAAAAATGGCCTGGTTATGCAGGGGGGTAAAGCTGAAGTGGTTAATGATACTATCCAAAAGTTCCCCCTGTGCTCATTCATCCAGACTATGGTAATGGTAGAGTATCCATCTGAGGATTGGTAAGCTGCAATATATTACATATTGGGTTTAATACCGCTTCAACTGAAACATTTGCAGGAGAGCTTGTTCTGTTGAGAAGCAACAGACTTACTTGCCAGATCACCAGGTGGAAATAAAAGAAAGAAAGCCTAAAAAAACGAACGCAGCCATCACATCTAAGAATTTGTAAGCTGCAATATAATCAATGTTTGCGTTTGGGTTTAGTACTTCCTTAAAGGCAACACTTTTTCATGCATTAAGTAGCACTGCACTAAGGCAGCTCATTAATTTTGAATGGGCTGGCAGCATACCTTAACATATAAAAAATAAATAAAAAATGCTGCAATATTTTGGCAAGCATAGCACACTACAACGCATGCTATGTGCATTGCGGTGTACTGTAGGTGTGTTGGCAGCTACTGTGCAAGTGCAATGGGGGTGCTCTTTTCAATATACCCTTTTCAAAGGTATATTTGGGTATATTTACTAAGGAAAAATAGTCTATTCACTTTGCAAAGGGATTTTTCCTTAGCTACGTGAATAAGATGAAGCTCTGCTGACTTCTATTATCCAATCATGTGCTGGAAAAAATACATTTTTAAAATGTTCCCTGCACATGACTGAGTATACTTTGCAAAGTTAATTTTTACTTAGCTAGGCAGAAAATTGAAAATCCCCCATGCAAACTGAACTTTGCCTTATTTATTTCAGGTGCTTATATAGCACCATCAATTTACACAGCTCTTTTACATATACATTGTACATTCACATCAGCCCCTGCCCTCAAGGAGCTTACAATCTAAGGTCCCTAACTCACATTCATACATACACATACTAGGTCCAATTTAGACATTAGCCAATTAACCTACCAGCATGTCTTTGGAGTGTGGGAGGAAACCAGAGTACCTGGAGGAAACCCACACAGGCACAGGGAGAACATGCAAACTCCAGGCAGAGGGTGTCATGGTTGGGATCAGGGCCGTTTTTTCGACTGGGCACACTGGGCAGTTGCCCGGGGGCTCCCCACTTGCCCAGAGGGCCCCACCCAGGGTCGATCCTCAGCGATGCAATCTGCTGCTTAAGTTGACTGACTGCACTGGTTGCTCACTTGCTAGAATCGCCAGACAGAGGCCGCGGCCGCCCCATCATTCATATCGCGCCGTGGCCGCCTCAGCGGCTAGTGAACAAGCTCCGCCCACCTCTGCCATGTTCTTCAGACAGCAAGGCTCAGAGCGGAAAGACGGCCCTGATTGATAGTTGCCTTGCTGCTGTGAGTGACACACTGCACTGCACCAGGCCGGCGCCCGTAAGTAAGTTTAACTGTCTACTTAAGTAAGTTCAAGTTGTGCATCAAACACAGCCATTGTACCCATCAATAGCTGCCACTGTGCCCATCAAACAAAGCCACTGTGCCCATCAAACGCAGCCACTGTGCCCATCAAACGCAGCCACTGTGCCCATCAAAGCTGCCATTATGCCCATCAAAGCTGCCACTGTACCCATCAAACGCTGCCACTGTGCCCATCAAACGCTGCCACTGTGCCCATCAAACGCAGCCACTGTGTCAAACGCAGCCACTGTGCCATTAAACGCAGCCACTGTGCCCATCAAACGCTGCCACTGTGCCCATCAAAGCTGCCACTGTGCCCATCAAAAGCTGGAAGTACCAATAAATATAGGCTTATTGATAATTTGCATTTTTATTCTCCTGCGTGATTGTGTAGACAGGGCCCCAGTGCACTGTATTGCCCGGGGGCCTATAATGCTCTTAAGATGGCCCTGGCTGGGATTCAAACCAGTGACCCTTTTTGCTACTAGGTGAAAGTGCTAACGACTAGACCACTGTGTTGCCTTTAGTCTAGCATCCCCAGTGTGTCCTGCATTAACATGCATTGGAGTGCTTGCTGTGAAACGCTCATGTTACAGAAACACTTGCATGTTTACAGCCCTTAACCTAATTTTTCCCCTAAACCTAAGTCTGATGTGAAATGTATGCAATCATGGTCATAAATTGTGTATTAGCATCATAACAAATGCTGTCAGAAATAAATATTTTCACACCAAGTGTAGCATATCCAATATTCAATTCTGTTATTTTTCTGTTTAGTTATTAAGTTGTGTAGTGTACTTTTTAGGCCCTAACACTGTTCTTTCCATTAGTGTACATAACTGAGACCTTTTTATTACAGCTGAAGCTCATACACCTATGTTCTCTGTCTATGTATATATACTATAACATGCTACACATTCATCTGTGTACTCATAAGGGATTAGACAGCAGATATCTGGAACACCAGTGTCAAATGTTCCACCTGGTTTTATAGGGCTTTTCTGGACAAGCTCCAAATGAATGTGTTAAGTAGAGCAGGATCTTATCATACCTGAGGGATGTGGGATTTGTGATGCATCTGACAGTACTGTAATGAGTGGATTTATTAAAAAAAAAAAAAATGTTTCCTAATTTCCAGAATCTTTAAGCCATTAAATATTTAACTAATAATCTTTGCAACATTTGGTTTTGTTTGCAATATAAAGAAGCATACATTCACATATTTTACAAAACATCTGAGAAAATATAATACAAGCTTAGTGAAAAATATAGTTATTATTGCAATTTACCTTAAAGTATTTTTCATATATCTCACATTTTAAAAAGCAAGCACTTGCACAGTTTGAGTATTGTATTAAATATAGAGTTTTATACATTAGCTGCTAAAGCTGATCATACACTGATCGATCATTGTGTTGGCTCCCCTGCTCGACAGAAGTCAATTGCCAATCAGCTGCAGCCGCTGATCAGTGTATTCTGACAGTGGCGATTGCTGCTGTCAGAATACAATAAGGTTGATTTACTAAAGGCAAGTAGACTGTGCACTCTGCAAGTGCAGTTGCCCCAGAGATTAATAAATGAGCAGAAGCTCTGCTGACCTCCCTCATCCAATCATGTGCAAGCAAAAATGCTGTTTTTTTTATTTCCCTTGTATGTGATTGTGTACTTTTTTGTAAAGTGAAGCATTATCTCATTTAGGCTGCATTCAAGCCTGAGCGTATCATTTTCAGGGGTTTTTAGGGTGTTTTTCCTGGCGTTTTTTCACATGTTTTTGCAGCATTTTTGTACAGGTCAAAAGGTCACCAATGTAAAAAGCAGAACAACGCCTGTAATCTGCCTAAAAAGAAGCTCATGTACTTTTTTGAGCTTCAGGCATTTTGCTTCAGGCGACAGAAGGCTCAGATGTGAACAGGGGCCATTTAAATGAATGGGATTTTGCTTGTTGGGCGTTTTGGAACTTGAGATGAGCGTTTTATGAGCTGAAAACGCTCAGGTGTGAATGGGCCCTTACTCGGAGTGCAGTTGCACTTTGCCAAAGTGCACAGCCTGTTTGCCTTTAGTAGATACACCCCAATGTCCCAACAGGGAATTGCTCCATCTACTTAATTTGTGTGGCTGTTGGTTGAACGAAAAAAAAAAAAAGGCAAAAAAAAAAAGGCAAATTATGTATTGACAGCCTAAGGTGCGCTCTTAGTGAATAACAATAGTTGAGGAAAAACATATCATCCACATAGAGAGTGAATTTTTTTAGGTATACATATTGATTTACTAAAGGACTGAAGGACAATCAGTTTTTAAAGTATACCCCACTTTTAAGTACACAATGGGGTTTATTTACTAAAGCTGGAAAGTGCGAAATCAGGCTCACTTCTGCATAGAAACCAATGAGCTTCTAACCCCAGCTTGTTCAATTAAGCTTTGGTAATAAAACCTGGAAGCTCATTGGTTTCTATGCAGAAGTGAGCCTGATTTCGCACTTTCCTGCTTTAGTAAATAAACCCCACTGTGTACTTAAAAGTGGGGTATGCCTGTAAATGCTGCGTTTGCTTTATCCACTTTAATACAGGGCACTTTTACACCCTTCCTGCCCAGACCAATTTTCAGCTTTCAGTGCTGTCACACTTTGAATGACAATGCGCGATCCCGCAACATTGTACCCAGATGAAAGTTTTATCACTTTGATTCACACAAATAGAGCAATCATTCGGTATTTAACCACTTGCCGACCGTACTATAGCAGAATGACGGCCACAGCGCGGACCTGAATTTCCGGGAGGCCATCATATGACGGCCTCCCCTTTGCACGC
>JAQSEC010001791.1:0-14078 GCA_028564925.1 Lithobates sylvaticus
GTGGAGCAGGGAAACTCAAAGACTACATTGACGAAAACCTGAGAAAGGGTTTCATCCGTCCGTCCACATCCCCAGCAGGTGCAGGAATATTTTTTGTGGAAAAAAAGGACCATTCCCTTAGACCCTGCGTGGACTACCGTGCCCTAAACAAAATCACCGTCAAAAACCGCTATCCTCTTCCCCTGGTTCCAGAACTGTTCCAGAGGCTTGGCACGGCCTCCATTTTTTCCAAGTTGGACCTCAGAGGGGCGTACAATTTAGTTCGTATTAAGGATGGGGATGAATGGAAGACGGCATTCCGGTCTCGATTTGGGCTTCGGACTCTGTAACGCCCCTGCTACCTTCCAGTCCTTCATTAATGATGTGCTCCGGGACTTTCTAGATGTTTTTGCTGTTGTTTATCTTGATGGCATACTAATTTTCTCTTCCTCCCTAGAGTCACACCGTGGGCATGTCAAAAGTGTTCTGGGCCGCCTCCGGCAACATGGCCTCTATGCCAAGGCCGACAAATGCCTCTTTGAAGTGGAAAGCATACCCTTCTCGGGCTTGATCATCTCCAGTAGGGGCATTCGGATGGACCCCCAGAAGATCGCAGCCATCCTGGACTGGCCTATTCCTGCAGATAAAAAGGGTATCCAGCGATTCATTGGCTTCGCCAATTTTTATCGCAAGTTCATCAGAGGATTCTCGGCCATAGTGGCACCCATCACACGGCTCACCAAACAAGGTACCCGCTTCCACTGGTCTCCCGAAGCCCAAGGGGCCTTTGAGGTCCTTAAGGGGCTCTTTACCTCAGCTCCTATCCTGAAGCACCCGGACCCGTTACTACCCTTCGTCCTGGAAGTGGACGCCTCTGAGATAGCCGTAGGAGCAATCCTGTCCCAGAGACAGGGCATCAAGGCCCTGCTTCACCCCGTGGCATTCTTCTCGCGGAAACTATCCCCAGCCGAGAAGAACTACGATGTGGGAGATCGGGAATTGCTGGCGATAAAAACCGCCCTCGAGGAGTGGCGCTACCTGCTGGAGGGGGCTACTCATCCAATCCTGATCTTTACGGATCACAAGAACCTAGAGTACCTGAAGACTGCCAAGAGGTTGAAACCTAGACAGGCCCGATGGGCCTTATTTTTCTCTCGTTTTACTTTTCACATGACCTATCGTCCGGGTTCCAAGAATGCGAAGCCGGACGCTTTGTCACGTATGTACCACAAATCCCAGGATGGTTCCCCTCCGGACACGATCCTTGCCCCTGGAAATTTCCTTCTGCTACAGGAAGACTTGCTTTCCCAGCTCAGGCGGGCTTCCAGTGGCCTCATACCCACTCCTGGACCTGGGTTGCTAGCTAAGGATGGTCTGCTGTGGCACGAGGATAAAATTTTCATTCCCGAGGATCTGTGGGTAACCGTCCTGGAATTGTGCCATGATCATAAGCTTGCCGGACACTTTGGTGTCACCAAAACCACCAAATTGGTACAACGTACCTTCTGGTGACCTCAGCTAAGAGAAGACTGTAGGAAGTTCGTAGATACATGCACTATATGTATACGGAGCAAGAGTTACAGGACCAAAGCCTGGGGTCTACTCAAGCCTTTACCAGTCCCAGACCGTCCCTGGAAGATGTTGTCCATTGACTTCATCGTGGAACTGCCCCCAGCAGAGGACCACACTACGATCTTGTCGAAGATGGCACACCTTCTGCTTCAGAAACCGCACAGGTGTTCATCCGAGAAGTCATCAGACTCCATGGGGTACCGGCCAACATAGTGTCCGACCGAGGGGTACAGTTTACCTCTCGGTTCTGGAAATCGCTCTGCAAGGCCCTCAATATTGAGCTATCATTTTCATCCGCCTATCACCCTCAATCCAATGGGCAAACCGAGAGGACCAACCAGACCTTGGAACAATATTTACGGTGCTTCTCCTCCTTCACCCAGGACAATTGGATCTCCCTGTTACCAGTTGCCGAATTTGCATATAACAATGCCATCCACTCTGCTACCCAACAGACGCCCTTCTTCGCCAACTATGGCTTCCACCCTTCGTTTTTGCCCAATTCTCTCCCTGAATGTACTGTGCCCGCGGTTCAGAAAAAGATTGACTTCTTTGCTTCCAATAACCAACTCCTACAGGACACCATGGCCCGGACCCAGGAACAGAAAGAGGCGTGGAGAGTTGGTACTGGCACCAAGTGACACAGTATGGCTTTCTACCTTAAATCTGAGGATGGCTTGTCCCTCGAAGAAACTGGGCCCTAAGTTCTTGGGTCCCTTTCCAGTCAAACGGATAATAAATGAAGTAGCCTATGAATTGGAACTCCCAGATTCCCTCAAGGTCCACCCGGTCTTCCATGTTTCCCTGCTGAAACCCTCCACTCCCAACCCTTTTCCCAACAGGAGAACAATACCCCCGGATCCAGTTCTGATAGATGGCGAGGAGGAATTCGAAGTGGAGGCTATCCTAAATGTTAGGAGAAATCAGAATCAGTTCCTGATAAAGTGGAAGGGCTATGGTCCTGAAGAAAATTCCTGGGAGCCTGAGTGCAATAGCCACGCTAAGAGTCTAGTTCAAGCCTTTAAGAGAGCCCATCCTGAGAGGTTTGCCCAGAGGGGCACCCGGAGGTTGCCCTAGGAGGGGGGCAATGTCATGAAGATCCTGCCAGAAACTTAAACCTGGGCTGTCCTGGCCCTCAGATTCGACTGCGCATGCGCGCCCGGGCGCGTGCACGTGTGCGGCCGCGCACAGGGAGACGGGCGCGCGCTCTAGTTAGCGCCAGTCAGCCTATTTAAACTTGGCCTGAGCAGACGGTCCCTGCTGTCTGCTCTACAGCGTTGTGGTGTATGTAAACTGATCCTGATTCCTCTCTCCTGTTGACCCGGCTTACCTGTGACTACCCAGCTATCTGCCTGTACCCGACCTCGGCTTGTTGTGACCATCCTCCTGCCTCATCCTTTGTACCTTGATACCAGTCTGATTCCTGACCTGACTTCCTTTGATGAACTCTGATCACCTGTATTGTCCCTGTCCGGTCTGCAGTCTGATCCCTGTAATGAACCTGATCACCTGTACTGCTCCAGTCTGTTCTGAGGTTCTGTTTCCTGCACCAAGTCTGATCACCTGCATCGATCCAGCCTGTGCCAAAGTCCTGCTTCCTGTTTGCCTGTTGAACCAGCTTACCTGTTCATTTCCGGCCTGCTCTGCTGTCCAGTCTGCTAATCTGTCCATCCAGACCCGTCCTGCTCTGTTGTCCAGTCTGCTAAGCTGCTTGTCCAGATCCAGCCAGCTCTGCTATCCTGTTTGCCTGTTGAACCAGCTTACCTGTTCAGTTCCGGCCTGCTCTGCTGTCCAGTCTGCTAAGCTGTCCATCCATACCCGTCCTGCTCTGCTGTCCAGTCTGCTAAGCTGGTTGTCCAGATCCAGCAAGCTCTGCTATCCTATTTGCCTGTTGAACCAGCTTACCTGTTCAGTTCCGGCCTGCTCTGCTGTCCTGTCTGCTAAGCTGTCCATCCAGACCCATCCTGCTCTGCTGTCCAGTCTGCTAAGCTGTTTGTCCAGATCCAGCCAGGCTCTGCTATCCTGTTTGCCTGTTGAACCAGCTTACCTGTTCAGTTCCGGCCTGCTCTGCTGTCCAGTCTGCTAAGCTGTCCATCCAGACCCATCCTGCTCTGCTGTCCATTCTGCTAAGCTGTTTGTCCAGATCCAGCCAGCTCTGCTATCCTGTTTGCCTGTTGAACCAGCTTACCTGTCCAGTTCCGGCCTGCGCTGCTGTCCAGTCTGCTAAGCTGTTTGTCCAGATCCAGCCAGCTCTGCTATCCTGTTTGCCTGTAGAACCAGCTCATCCGTCTGCATCCAGTCTACTCTGCTATCCAGGCCTCCACCCTGTCTGTTGGTCACTCCACCGGTCTGTTGATCCTGCCAGGCACCCGTGCTCCTCCTCACTCCTGGGTCTCCTGTCCCCATACCAGGGAACCAGGAGTGGGAGACGCAAGGGAGGTCTCTCTCTGCAATATCGGGCTCGCACCACCAGGTACGTGACAGCCTTAGATCTTGGGCGCACTCACAAGCTAACATCTACATACCCCAGAGATGCCTGAGAGTGGCAATTTCGAGAGCTGCTTTTCCAGTTTATGTGGGGCTGGGGACCTTACACCTTCTGCCTCCCCTCTTACGAATAATAATGTACACATTGTATTTCCATCGGCAAATGAGCACTCTGGATTGCGCAAATGATATACAGATAATACATTTCACAAGTTGTAACTGCTCCAGTAAAATGCCCAAACTCTACCCATTTATTAGTCAATATGGCAAAGATTTTTTTATTTCAATACTCTTTATTACAAATTTTTCTTACATAATAATTTACATAATTTTACATTTATTTTTATTACTATATAATTCCTCATATGTTTCCAATTACATTTCCATTCTCTTCTATCATTCATTCCATTCTCTCTCATTCACCTTATAGTCCCTTTATACTATATTTTCAGGTATTCCTGTATCCATTGTTAAATATGATTTATTCCACTTTGCCCATATATTGTCATATCTCTGCACATCCCCCTTTGTTTCATACATTATTATTTCATAAGGTAAAACCTGTTTACTGCTCTCACCCATTGATTTAGTGTCTGGTGTGTTTTTTCTCTGTAGCAGATGTGAGTAAAGCTTAGATATTAATCCCTATTGGTCCCTGTGATCTCAAAATACCTATAAGGGGATATTTAGATATTTTTAATTCCTTTCTTCTAAACTGTACCTGAAGCACCTCTCTAAGCTGAAGATATCTGTAAAACTGTTTACTCGGTAAGTTATATTGTTTACACAAGTTTTCATAAGCTAATATTATATTTTTATCATACAGCTGACCGATAGTTGTTATCTTATTCTGTTTCCAGAATTTACTATCCTCAAATGTTTCCAGATGCTCAAATATTGAGTTATTCCCCAAGGCGGTTTCTATTGGGATATCAGTAAAACCCGTCAGTTTTTTTGCTTCCTTCCAAACTGCCCTAGCCACCTTTTTAGAAGGGGAATTTTTGCTCCCACCCTCCTTAAATCCTTTATTTCTAATCCTACCAAGAGGTCATCTACTCGCATCTTACTCAATAAATATTCCTCTATCCTTGTTTTTTTTTCCTGTCCTACCCAGGACTTTAAATGCTTCAGTTTCCCTGCCAGATAATGTAAAGATAAATCCGGCAGAGCCAACCTGGCTTCTATTTTTGGTCTTTGTAGCTTACTAAGTTTTAATTTGCATCTACCATATGCCCAGATAAACCTAGTTATCTGTGAATTAAAATTTTTGAATATCTGTTCTGGTATTTTTACCGGGGAGTGTGCAAACACATATAGACACTTGGGCAGTACAATGGACTTTAATCAGCTGAATTCTTCCTGCCATTGATATTGGTAATTTTATCCATATTTCCAATTTTCTCTTAACATATTCTACCAAGGGGAGTATATTAGCGTTCATGTCTTCCTCAGGTTTCAAAGTGATATTTATTCCTAAGTATTTAAACACCTACACCTTCAACTATTTTTAATGGGGTCTGGGCTCTCCTTTCATTACCTGTACCTAGCAACATCAGTGCGGATTTCTGCCAGTTTATTTTAAGTCCTGAAAATATTCCATATATTTCTATTTTCATCGCTTCCATCAGGGATGCTTGCGCATCTCCTATATATAATATATAATGTCATCCGCATATAAACCTATATGTTCAGTTTTTTCCCCCACTTTAATCCCTTTGTACTTTTTTGATTGCCTAAATCTATTTGCCAATGCTTCAATTGCCAAGGCAAATAGTATAGGGGACATTGGGCAGCCCTGTCTTGTTCCCCTATGTAATTTTATTGTGGGAGATAGTATTCCATTTATTAACAGATTAGAACATGGTTGTTTATAAATTATTCTTACCCATTTTCTAAATTTTTCCCCAAATCCATTTTTTTTAACACTGTCTGTAGTAACTACTATTCTATAGAATCAAATGCCTTGGCCGTATCCAACAACAGGCACTTATTTCTGGAATAAACTCTCTCATCTGTATCATAAACTGCATTCTTCTAATATTAATTGAGGTGGATTTCCCTGGCAGGAATCCAGTTTGATCATCCGCTACAATGGATAAAATTACTTCATTAAGCCCTTTGGCAAGTATTTTTGCCAATACTTTGTATTCTATATTTCATAATGAAATTGGTCTATATGACGCACAGTCAGTTCTATCTTTATCTGGTTTTGGTATTTATATAACTGTTGCCTCATACATGGAAGGGGGCATTTCTCCCTGTAGAAATGTCTCTCTATACATTTTGGACGTAGCCGGTGCCATAATCTTCACATATCACTGGTACATTTCCAACGGTATACTGTCCGGTCCTGGAGATTTACCCTTTCCCATAGAGAAGATAGCCTCTCGTACTTCATCTTCCTCTATATCTCTCTCCATCCCCTCTTTTTGTTCCTCTGTTAATTTAAGGAAATCTAAATCCTTCAGATATTCCTCTATCTCTTCTCCTGTATAAGTCAATGTTGATGTGTACATATTGATGTAATATTTTTGAAAGCTCACAAATATCTCCTCTAATGTGTTTACAATCTCCCCTTTCTCATTTCTCACTTATGAAATCGCCAATGAGGGGGTCTGTTGTTTTATCAAAAAGTTCTGGAATTTCTTTATTTTTTTTGTTTTTTTTCTTGCGTTTAGCATTAACTATTAATTGGTTCTTGTACTGGCGCACTAATCCTGCCCATCTTATCTGATTTATATTTGACGGATCAGTTATGAACCCAGTCTCTGCCTGTGCACACAACTGATCAGTTCCTCTTCTTCCTGTCTATTGGTACGTTGTGTATATATATATGATATTGTCAATCTTGTTACCCCTCTCAAGTATGCCTTAAATGTGTCCCAAAGCACACCCTCCATTTTCCTATCTCCATGTGCTTCCAGAAACATTCCCAATTGCTCCGGTATTCTATCGTTTTGATCCAATCTGGGTTAACCACTGAGCTTGAATCCTATAGCCCGGTCGTCTTCCTTTTGGGCCTATTTTTAGATCAAAGGTCAATCCAGAGTAATCAGACACTCCTCTCGGCATATAAGCAACAGATTGCATCATTGGTAGAATCTTTTCATTCACCATTGCCATGTCTATTCTAGACATGCACCCTCTCCCTGGTGCATTCCATGAATAAGACCGAGCATCTGGGTTTCTAATCCTCCATAGGTCAGCCCACCCAGCTTCATTTATACATTTTTCCAGCACCTTCGATCCTACTATTCCTTTTTGAATATTTCTCCCAAACCTATCCATCTTTGGATTTAAACACATATTAAAATCTCCCATACATACAACATGTGCCTGTGGATATTCTGACATAAATAACATTGCTTCCTTCAATACTCCATTGTACCAGGTGGAGGGTTATATATCCCCATAATTACAAATGGCAGTGAATGCATCAAGGCAAAGACAAAGACATATCTCCCATCCGGGCCCCTCTTTACCCTGATGCATGGGGCAGGGAGACAAATATGTTGTGTGGCATGAATGACTCGGCCATTGTATCGCTTTTTTAAATAGAGAAAAAAACAAATAATTTTAGCTTGCACTTTACTAAAAAAAAATAAAAAAAAATTAACCTGAAAAAAAAGTGTACTAAATACTCTTTTATTGTTCTTTTGTTTTCTTTTCACGGAGTTTTGTGTGTTCCCTTTTTTTTTCTCACTGGGAGAGAAGGGGGGGGGGGAGGAAAAAGAGGGAGGGAGGGAGAGACGAAAGAGAAAAAAAGAAAAGGCCTTTCCTAAAAAAAATTAAAAAAAAATAAACCTGTGTCTATATATCTCTATTCTAGTTTCTTTTCCGGGTTTTGGGTCCCGGTAGCAGGGACTATTCAGGATTCTGATGGAGACTCAGGCTGATCTCAGAGCTCCCGCTAATCGCATCCGACCGACCGTCACATCCGGACGTACCAGCGGAAGTCACGCCCCCCCCCCGGGTCTAGACCCCACTGCATACTTATGATGTTTACCTGTACCTACTGTGCTGCTTTGAAACATGGACTCCCCAGGAATAGGGATTTGGTTTGGACTTGCTGCTACCATTGGTTTGTGTCAAACTCTGGGATTCTCCAAATTATGAAACTTTTGCCTGAAAATTGCACATTTTCACCCTTAGAAACAAGGAACACCCTATGCTGCAGTGTATAGCATTAGCCCTGGTCTACTAAGTTACTAGAGCCAATAATTTTAAGCAATGGGCAACCGTGCTCCATTTCTATAAATGGGTGGGCTTTTACAGAAGCTATAATTTTAGTGTGTATTGGATCTGTTAGGAAGAGCTTTTTTTTTGGCATTTCTCCAGGTCCCCCATGGCAGTACCTGGCTTCCCATTCTCTTTTGTTTGACAATTGCTTGCTAGTTGAACAATAGCTTGCTAGCCCTACAAATAGACAGAGTAACAGAATTCACCACCCTTTACACATCAATGGCAATGACAAAAATTAGGACATTCTCCCATAACATCCAATAAAGTCCACAGAGAATGTTTAACAGTAGGGTTAAATGCACTGCTTTTCTAGTAATATGAGTTATATACAGTGTATGTAGAGGTAACATTGCAAACTTCTCCTGTGACCTAACAGTGCGTGAAATAAAAAAATGTGACATGGTAGCAGATGGAACACCGTAAGACTTTCACAGTCAGAACTTTAATCCAGATCTCTTATTCTCAATCAGCCAAAATGCAATAAAAAGTTATTCTGCACAGTATATGTCAATCTAAAAAGTAAGCAATGGAAAGTTAAAGTATAAAAAAAAACATTTTATTTAGATTTGGATAGAGTGGTGAGGGGTAAGAACCCATGTTATGTTTTCTGTTGATGTGTGTGTGTCCCTCCTTAGGCAGGTTCACACTCTCTAAATGTCCTGATCACCAATTTCACCAGAATTGAAAGGGAGGGTAAATACACAATTTTGAGTTGCCACCAGAACAGGCAAGGGGGGGAAATCTTCCAACTGGGGGACACAAGACAACTGTCTTATGCCCCGTACACACGGTCGGATTTTCCGACGGAAAATGTCCTATCGGACAATGTTGTCGGAAATTCCGTGTGTAGGCTCCATCTGACTTTTTCCGTCAGATTTTCCGACGGACAAAGTTTTATCTCCTGCTCTCAAATTTTCCGACAACAAAGTCCTATCAGACTTTTTCCTATCGTGTGTAGCGAATTACAAGACCAAAGCTATTGGCTACTAGCCTCTACGTAGTCCCGTCGTAGGCAACAAACGTCACCACGTTCAGAATGATCGGATTTTCCGACAACTTTGTCCGACCGTTTGTGTATGCAACACCAGTGTCGGACAAAATCCATCGGAAAAATTCCGATGGATTTTGTGGTCGGATTTTCCGACCGTGTGTACGGGGCACAAGAGGAGGTTACCTTACATTGGAAATAGATTCTCTCACATTCTGTTGAGTCTACAGGATGTGAAATGAAGGGAAATTTTCCTAATTAGGTGCCGTGGATTAACCCTTCCCTACTTTATCCAAAATGGGTACTAAAGGGAACCTATTGCCACAAATTCTCTCTAAGAGGAAATTTCCTCATAGGCATGAACGAAGGGTTTTCACAGTGTAGTATATAAACTGTAAACTGTACATAGGTGTGCACAGCCTATTGCATTAGGTGTGCACCCCAAAGCTCAAACACATATGTGTGTGTGCATGTGTAAATATACTGACAGTGTCATTAGAGCAGTGGATGGTGTTAGTAGTTTTTACTTTTATTATTTAATTTTTTACAATTACATTTTTTTTTTAGGAGCCCCATTAGTGGGCTTTGGTGAAATATCAGGGGTCTAACCAGGGGAAATCCACGCCACAAAGGGTGATTAGGGTGTGCCCAAGCACACCTGGCACACCATGTGTGCACACCTTTGCTTTTGTAGTAATATCAACTGTAAGGCCGCTGTGTCATTTCAAAATTAAATTTGAATTCATTTATATATATATAGATATAATGTAGGAAAAAACATGCTGACCAAAAAGAATGACCATATACAAAGCAAAATAAAAATGAATACGTGAATAGGCTGCAGTGATGTGGGATAAACACAGTGCAAATGGTAACAAAGAAAACTGCGCCACAAAAAAAACAATGAATAAATAAATTAATAAATAAAATCAAAAATCAATGGTGACGAATGCCCAAAAGTAAATAGTGAAAACGAATCCTGTGCAGTCCAGTAAAAATCTCAATATACTGAAGGTGCTGAAATGAACAACAAGGAAATTTTGTAGTGAAGGTGAAAGAACTGTTACGCTTTGTGTTAGGAACTGTTAATAACTGTTGCCATAGGAGACAGCATTCCTGCACGTGCAGATGTAGCATCTTGCTGGATGTCTTTCCCTGCATGGCTGTCCTCTTATTGAAGTCTCAGAGTCTGCTAATTGAATTTGCAACTACTTAAGGGTGTTCTGACCCTAACTCTTTTTTCCCCCCATAAAAGTTTGTAAGAGAAATAAACATCTCTTTTGCATCCAAAAAGTGTCTGGCGCACAATAATTTTATCCACCTTGTACCCACTATGCCTCACAACCCACCTTATACAGAGTGATGTCAGCTATCTCTGGCCCTGGAGGTTCTCATTAGACTGAAGGAGGTCGGAGACCTTGCTACATTCCAGTGTTGGCCCTGAAGTTAGGTTATTATGAGGAAAGCCCACCCATACAAATGAGTGGAGTACATCAGCAAAAATTGAATATATCACTTCACTGATCACTGGTCTGCTGAGCTACGGGTATTTGGCTCCATTCATCTTTCTTCCTTGGCTGTCAGGCACAGTTGGTGTACATCATGAGCACATGCTAACTACCCCCTGTGCATTCTGCATTTACAAGGTTTTGGTGCCAGGCTTTGCTAATTCCTTACACTCCAGTGGCTGTGTGCATAAAGATAGCATGTTATCATTTCTGAAACAGGAAGAAACATTTTTATTTCTAATATTTTGCTATTTGGTACAATAACTGTATATGGAAATAGTCACTGCTCATTACATTGTGCTGCAGTAAATCTCACTGCTGGTGGTCTGGCAGATGATCTATGATAATCAAATCATCTTTTTTACAATCCATGTTGATTCGGGCATACACATTCATATTTTATTCTTGCATATGTCATCATGTTGGCTGCATTCTCTGTTTTTGTTTGTTACTAATATAATAATACACAATGCTGTAAAAATTATTTTTGAATTATATACTTGTACTACTGGTCTAGTGGCCAAAATGGTGTTTGAAAAAAAAACACAAACAAAAAGTGTATTAAACTTCTCTAAATATCAGTTATAATTGTTTCTATTTAGCTGGGAGGTCATTAATTAATCTTTATCCCTTAAAAGTGGTCTTTCCATGGTGGTTAACTCCAACAACAAATTGGCATACAGGCTTTCTTTAATAATTATTTTTTGCATCATATAATGCATGCTCAGAATGTACAGTGTTCTTGTCATTCTTAAATGCGGGTATCCTCTCTTCACTGTGCTGGGGTGACGTAACATCCTCTCTGAAGCAATACTATGACAACAACATTGATACTGAAGAGAGGCTTGGGTCTCTTTGATGGACAGACATGGTATTTCCTTGTGACATCAGTGGTGGGCAGTCACTGAAGCATCAGAATGTTTCTAAAAAAGTGGTGGCTTCAGCATACAGAGGAGTTTAGAAAAGGTGCCTTACATCATGGTTTGAGGAAGAAAAATGCACAGCAACACACCTCTTCACACTTACAGTCCTCTTCACACTTAGACCTCAGATCAGTCTCCCTTAACATTTAGACTCAGATCAGTCCCCCTTTAAACTCTTTTTTAGGCCCCTGATTAGTTCCCCTTAACACTCAGTCCTTAGCTCAGACTCCCTTAACTTTCAGCCATCATATCAGCCCCATTAACACTCATACCCCAGATCAGACCCTCCCTTTATACTCAGACCCCACTTTACATTCAGACTTCAGATCAGACCTCCCCTTTCTACTCAAACCTCAGATCAGAACCCTCTTTAAACTCAGACCTCAGATGAGCACCCTCCCTTCACAATCAGACCTCAGATCAGACCCCCCATGTTCCACCCACCCCCTCCACTTCTTTGCACTCAGACTCTAGAACAATACCCTCCCTTTGTACTCAGACCCCAAAGCAGACTCCTCATGTACATTCAAACCCCCACATTACACTCACACCCTAGATCACAACCCCTTTACACTCAGACCCCCAGTTATATTTCAAATTTACATTTAGACCTCAGATCAGACCATCCCTTTACACTCAGACCCCTCTTTATTCAGAGCTTAGATCAGGCCATTCCTTTGCCCTCAGACTCATATTTTACATTCAGACCTCAGATCAGACCAACCCCCCCCCCCCCTACACTCAGACTCAACCTCAGACTCTCCTTTTAAAGTCAGACCGGAGATCAGTCCCTCTTATTTTTAACACTCAGACCTTAAATCAGGCCCTCTCTTAATGTCCGTACCCTGGATTAGCCCCTCCTACCTTTCCACTCATACCCCAGATTAGACCTTCTCTTCCCCTTTTAACTCAACCCCCAGATCATATCACCTTCTTTACACTCTGATCCCAGATCAAACCCCCCCCCCCCTTTAAACTCAGAAATTAAATCATCTTTTTTAACACTCAGACCCAAGAACAGACCTCTTTATACCTTTATACTGAGACCCCAGATCAAACCCCCATTTTAAATTCAGACTTAAGATTAGACCCCCTCCCCCCTTTCCTTTTTCACTCACACCGGGAATATTCCCTTTAACAATCAGACCTCAGATTATGACCCACAGTCCTTTACACTTGGATCCCAAATCAGGCACTTTTTACACTCATGCATAAAAATATTATTAAAAATGCCTTATTACAACCACCATTTTCTGTGTATGTACCTCTATTGGTTTTAAGCCTATCACTCACCCCTGGAGCATATAGAAAAAAGGGTACCCCAAAAGGGAGGGGGGGGGGGGAGAAGGTCCTTTTAATTGATAGAAATGCAAACCACTGTGTAAGGTATAAAGATTCATTTGTAAGGTATAAAGATTCATTGGGTTACAAATCATTTAAGACATGGTGGATGGCCATCATGGTAAATATGAGACATACACATATACATTTTAGCATGTCTGTAGAGACAGGCCAAAAAGGTTCAAACAACATGCAGGACAAGTACAACATAAAACATGTAATATTTAACACAGAAACGTCCGGACGCCAGGTAATTGGGACAAGTTGCATCCATTCGGCGCAGGCTGGTATCAGGTAGCGATGCTAATTCTATGTGGAGCAAACTAGTGCCAGCCCCCTGGAGGCTCGAGCAATTTGGGAGGAAGGGGAAAGAGGGGGAAAGAAAGCCAGGGATATAAGTCCAGGCAAGGATCAACAATTCAAGCTGCATGTGTGGCCGTATCGTTGGAATCAATGACCCATTGGGAAAATAGCATCACCTCCGGAATAAAGTACATGCTTGTGCCTCCAGTAGATTGGCTACTGGGCAGCTACTATACCCCCTATACAGAGATAACAGGCTAAAAGCTTGTAACTTATACACTAATAGCATATGAGGAGCGATGTGTCACACAAATAATACATTACCACTCCTGTGGGTTACTCAGTCCATGTCCTGTGTGTTGCATCTCCTCATACAGTTGAAGTAGGCTATGCGTGTAACCTGGTTGGCTTAGATGTCAGCCGGTGAATTGGTGCAGGTACATATATAGCTGCCACCTAGCCATGGGCAGGGGATTAAGCAAGTCTGCAGGTGCAGGGCCACTCGTCCAACCCTTTACCAATCGCGTGTACGGGCTCCCCATCCACTTCCTGTTTGACTCACCAACACTATGGGGGATAAGGTCGAGGCGTCCAGGCGGAAGTAACGTCAACGCGTTTCACTATGCAATTGCGTAGCTTCGTCTGGACTGATCAGCACCCTCCTTTTATACTTAGACCCTGGATCAGACCCCATTTACACTCAGACTCTAGATCAGAACCCCTTTACACTCAGAC
>JAQSEC010000588.1:0-14508 GCA_028564925.1 Lithobates sylvaticus
GGTGGGCGCAGGAATGGGCCCTGCTGTGAGTTATTAGATCAAGATTTGAATTGCAAGCACCTGATGAACAGGGCAGAAAAATTGGGCCTTTGGCGGTGGTGGTGGACGGTGTTGCCACAAGACTGTAGGCCCTCATAGTTACTCTTGGTGGGCGCAGGAATGGGCCCTGCTGTGAGTTATTAGATCAAGATTTGTAATTGCAAGCACCTGATGAACAGGGCAGAAAAATTGGGCCTTTGGCGGTGGTGGTGGACGGTGTTGCCACAAGACTGCAGGCCCTCATAGTTACTCTTGGTGGGCGCAGGAATGGGCCCTGCTGTGAACTATTAGATCAAGATTTGTAATTACCCGCCCCTGTTAAACAGGGGCTGAAAAATTGTGCCTTAGGCACTGGTGCTGGTGCCACAACACTGCAACCCCTCACAGAGACTGTACTTGGAGCACAGCAGTCACACGTGTTGCGAAGCATTTTTTTTAAAAAATTGTAAGTACACGCCCCTGTTAAACAGGGGCTGAAAAATTGTGCCTTAGGCACTGGTGCTGGTGCCACAACACTGCAACTCGGCCCTCACAGATACTGTACTTGGAGCACAGCAGTCACACGTGTTGCGAAGCATTTTTTTAAAAAAATTGTAAGTACACGCCCCTGTTAAACAGGGGCTGAAAAATTGTGCCTTAGGCACTGGTGCTGGTGCCACAACACTGCAACCCGGCCCTCACAGATACTGTACTTGGAGCACAGCAGTCACACGTGTTGCGAAGCATTTTTTTAAAAAATTGTAAGTACACGCCCCTGTTAAACAGGGGCTGAAAAATTGTGCCTTAGGCACTGGTGCTGGTGCCACAACACTGCAACTCGGCCCTCACAGATACTGTACTTGGAGCACAGCAGTCACACGTGTTGCGAAGCATTTTTTTAAAAAATTGTAAGTACACGCCCCTGTTAAACAGGGGCTGAAAAATTGTGCCTTAGGCACTGGTGCTGGTGCCACAACACTGCAACCCGGCCCTCACAGATACTGTACTTGGAGCACAGCAGTCACACGTGTTGCGAAGCATTTTTTTAAAAAATTGTAAGTACACGCCCCTGTTAAACAGGGGCTGAAAAAATTGTGCCTTAGGCACTGGTGCTGGTGCCACAACACTGCAACCCGGCCCTCACAGATACTGTACTTGGAGCACAGCAGTCACACGTGTTGCGAAGCATTTTTTTTAAAAAAATTGTAAGTACCCGCCCCTGTTAAACAGGGGCTGAAAAATTGTGCCTTAGGCACTGGTGCAGGTGCCACAACACTGCAACCCGGCCCTCACAGATACTGTACTTGGAGCACAGCAGTCACACGTGTTGCGAAGCATTTTTTAAAAAATTGTAAGTACACGCCCCTGTTAAACAGGGGCTGAAAAATTGTGCCTTAGGCACTGGTGTGGTGGCATGGATCATTGAGGAGGAGGAAGAGGATAGTCAGTGAACATAAGAGGACAGTCACTCAGCATCAGCATAGGCAGTCTTGAAGGGATGTGACATTAAAAATTATTCTGTTATATCCGCCTCAGGTGCCTGGTAGCTGGTGGTGATCCAAGACTGATTCATTTTGATGAATGTCAGTCGATCAACCGAGGCGGTGGACAGGCGCACCCTATGATCAGTCACAAATCCTCCAGCAGCACTGAATGTGCGTTCGGAAAGAACCCTGGAGGCAGGACAGGCCAGTAGCTCAATTGCATACTGTGCAAGCTCTGGCCAGTGATCCATCCTCAGGACCCAGTAAGCCAGAGGATTTTCGGTGGGGAAAGGTGTCCAAGTCTGACCTTGCCCCAAGGTATTCCTGCACCATGTATATCAGACGCTGGCGATGGTTGCTGGAAACCGATCATACCTTGGGGCTGCGGACTAAAAAATTGTCTGAACGCATCGGTCAGACGTCCACCTTCCCCACCGCTCCTTCTGCCACTGACCGAAGCCTCAGCAACTCGTCGCCCAGGACCAGGAGTTTGTAGCCTCCCAGTTTCTGGGAACGCGTTGCACAGACCTTTCTGCAAGGCCTCCCTGAGATGTCTCATCCTCTGCTCCCTCTGCGACGGCAAGATAAGGTCCGCAACCTTACCCTTGTACCGCGGATCAAGGAGAGTGGCCAGCCAGTAATGGTCCCTCTCCTTGATCCGAAGAACACGAGGATCCTTCCGCAGGCTTTGCAGGATCAGGGAGGCCATGCAGCGTAGGTTAGCTGAGGCATTCGGTCCGGAGTCTTCTGGGTCACTGAGGATGACATGATCGCCAGCCACCTCCTCCCAGCCACGTACAAGTCCACTGGTTTGTTGGGACTGTACATCATCCCTAAAAGACTGCTGCTGCTGATGCTGAGTGCCAGGCTCCACCTCCATGCTCACACAATCCTCCCTCCTCCTCCTCCTCCTCCTCCTCCTCCTCCTCCTCATCCTCTTCCTGTGTGATGGGTGGGACAGAAGGAACACTGTCCGGATAAAGGGGGCCTTGAGAGGCAAGGAAGTCCTCCTCTTCCTGCCTCTGTTCTGCCTCAAGTGCCCTGTCCATTATCCCACGCAGCGTATGCTCCAACAGGTGGACAAGAGGGACAGTGTCACTGATGCATGCACTGTCACTGCTCACCATCCTCGTGGCCTCCTCAAATGGTGAGAGGACAGTGCATGCATCCCTGATCATGCTCCACTGACGTGGGGAAAAAAAACCAAGCTCCCCTGACCCTGTCCTGGTGCCGTAGTCGCAAAGGTACTCATTGATGGCCCTCTGCTGCGTGTGCAGTCGCTGCAGCATGGCCAACGTTGAGTTCCACCTGGTGGGCATGTCACATATTAGGCGGTTCTTGGGCAGGTTCAGCTCCTTTTGCAGCTCAGTCAGCCGAGCACTGGCATTATAAGATCGGCGGAAATGCACACAGACTTTCCTGGCCTGCCTCAGGACATCCTGTAAGCCTGGGAACCTGCCCAAGAACCGCTGCACCACCAGGTTGAGGACGTGAGCCATGCAGGGCACATGGGTGAGCTGCCCCTGTCGCAGGGCGGAGAGGAGGTTGGTGCCATTGTCAGAAACGACCATTCCTGGCTTAAGCTGACGTGGCGTCAACCACCTCTCGGCCTGCCCCTGCAGAGCTGCCAGAACCTCTGGCCCAGTGTGGCTCCTGTCCCCCAAACACACCAGCGCAAGCACGGCATGGCTGCTTTTTGCCTGCGTACTTGCGTAGCCCCTTGTACGCCTACGGAGCACCGCTGGTTCCAAGGACAGAGCACTGGAGGAAGAAGAAGAGGAGGGGGTGGAGGAGAGAGGTGTGTCACAACCAGTAGCAGTAGTAGCGTTTTGGAGGCGTGGTGGCGGAACAACCTCCAACACTACTGCACCTTGTCCTGCATCCCTCCCAGCTGCCAATAGAGTGACCCAATGGGCCGTGAAAGAAAGGTACCGTCCCTGTCCATGCCTGCTGGACCATGAATCAGCGGTAATATGCACCTTACCGCTGACCGCCCTGTCCAGCGAGGCATGGACATTGCCCTCCACATGCCGGTAGAGAGACGGAATCGCCTTCCGCGAGAAAAAGTGGCGTTTGGGAACCTGCCACTGAGGAACCGCACATTGAACAAACTCACGGAAGGGGGCCGAGTCTACCAACTGAAAAGGCAGCAGTTGAAGTGCTAGCAATTTAGCCAGGCTAGCATTCAACCGCTGGGCATGTGGATGGCTGGGAGTGTACTTCTTTCTACGGTCCAGCAGCTGGGGCAGGGAAATTTGCCTGCTGCAATCGGACGTCGGTGTACTGCAAGTACTTGGTTGTGACACACCTAATTCTACACCTTCAGTCCTCTCAGAGCAGCTTTCAGAGAGGACTGAAGGTGTAGTGGGGATGGAGATCCCAGCTGAGGAGCAAGGAGAGGTCCGCTTAGTTCTTTGGTGTGGGTCTTTTATGTGTGCCTGCCAACGAGCTGCATGGCAGGTCGCCATATGTCTGGTCATGCTTGTCGTGCCCAAGCGGCTGATGTTTTGGCCACGCGAGATACGCTTGAGACAAATATTGCAAATAGCAGTGGTGCGATCTGCTGCACTCGTCTCAAAAAAGGCCCACACCAAAGAACTTTTCTGATAACGTGCAGAGGCAGCGCCCTGCACAGGCGGAGCTCTGCGGTGTTGTACAGTTGCTGTGCTGGCCTCTACCTGGCCTCCAGGGGCATCCTGCCTCGTTGGACATGTGACGCCGCATCCTCCTCCTCCTCGTCCTCCTCCTCATCCTCTCTCCCTTGAGGCACCCACGTGGAGTCAGTGACCTCATCATCCCCTCCCTCTTCACCACTAGAGCAAACCTGGCAGTAAGCTGCAGCTGGTGGAACAGTACTGCCAGATTCCTCAAGCTGGGTATCGTCATCCGAGCCTTCGAATCGTTGGGCATCCTCCTGGAGCATGTACCCAACACTGTGCTCAAAGAGTTCGGGGGACTCCTCAGGAGGACATGGTGGGTCTAGGGAAGGGGTGGCTGATGATGCTCTGTCAGTACCCTGAGCCTGGGTGAGAGAGGATGAGGAGGATGAGGAGGGCTTGGTCATCCATTCTACCAAGCCTTCAGCATGATGCGGCTCCACATGTCCAGCTGCCGAAAACAAAGACGCGCGTGTCCCATGGCCACGTGCTGATGACGATGCACGACCACGTCCACGTCCACGGCCACGTCCACTAGAAACAGAGCCTGCCTGCCCTGTGTTCTTGGCTCTGCACGCTCTGCCTCCCCTTGGCGGTCTTCCAGCCATTGTAGTCGGTAGTCCTGTGGGTGCTGCTGAGAAGAATATATAGGAGCTCTGTGTGATGCCACTAACACACTAGAAGTCCTATGGGTGCTTCTGCAAAGAAAAATAGAGGAGCTCTGTGTGATGCCACTAACACACTAGAAGTCCTGTGGGTGCTGCTGAGAAGAAAATATAGGAGCTCTGTGTGATGCCACTAACACACTACAAGTCCTATGGGTGCTTCTGCAAAGAAAATAGAGGAGCTCTGTGTGATGCCACTAACACACTAGAAGTCCTGTGGGTGCTTCTGCAAAGAAAAATAGAGGAGCTCTGTGTGATGCCACTAACACACTAGAAGTCCTGTGGGTGCTGCTGAGAAGAATATATAGGAGCTCTGTGTGATGCCACTAACACACTAGAAGTCCTATGGGTGCTTCTGCAAAGAAAATATAGGAGCTCTGTGTGATGCCACTAACACACTAGAAGTCCTATGGGTGCTTCTGCAAAGAAAATATAGGAGCTCTGTGTGATGCCACTAACACACTAGAAGTCCTGTGGGTGCTTCTGCAAAGAAAATAGAGGAGCTCTGTGTGATGCCACTAACACACTAGAAGTCCTGTGGGTGCTTCTGCAAAGAAAATAGAGGAGCTCTGTGTGATGCCACTAACACACTAGAAGTCCTATGGGTGCTTCTGCAAAGAAAATAGAGGAGCTCTGTGTGATGCCACTAACACACTAGAAGTCCTGTGGGTGCTTCTGCAAAGAAAATAGAGGAGCTCTGTGTGATGCCACTAACACACTAGAAGTCCTGTGGGTGCTTCTGCAAAGAAAATAGAGGAGCTCTGTGTGATGCCACTAACACACTAGAAGTCCTATGGGTGCTTCTGCAAAGAAAATAGAGGAGCTCTGTGTGATGCCACTAACACACTAGAAGTCCTGTGGGTGCTTCTGCAAAGAAAATAGAGGAGCTCTGTGTGATGCCACTAACACACTAGAAGTCCTGTGGGTGCTTCTGCAAAGAAAATAGAGGAGCTCTGTGTGATGCCACTAACACACTAGAAGT
The DNA here is from genome assembly GCA_028564925.1 of Lithobates sylvaticus. Lineage (NCBI taxonomy): Eukaryota > Metazoa > Chordata > Amphibia > Anura > Ranidae > Lithobates > Lithobates sylvaticus. The sequence continues at coordinate 5,807 of JAQSEC010000588.1, forward strand.
CCTGTGGGTGCTTCTGCAAAGAAAATAGAGGAGCTCTGTGTGATGCCACTAACACACTAGAAGTCCTGTGGGTGCTTCTGCAAAGAAAATAGAGGAGCTCTGTGTGATGCCACTAACACACTAGAAGTCCTGTGGGTGCTTCTGCAAAGAAAATAGAGGAGCTCTGTGTGATGCCACTAACACACTAGAAGTCCTATGGGTGCTTCTGCAAAGAAAATAGAGGAGCTCTGTGTGATGCCACTAACACACTAGAAGTCCTGTGGGTGCTTCTGCAAAGAAAATAGAGGAGCTCTGTGTGATGCCACTAACACACTAGAAGTCCTGTGGGTGCTGCTGAGAAGAATATATAGGAGCTCTGTGTGATGCCACTAACACACTAGAAGTCCTATGGGTGCTTCTGCAAAGAAAATAGAGGAGCTCTGTGTGATGGGACTAACACACTTCAAGTCCTATAGGTGCTTCTGGGAAGAAAATAAAGGTCTGTGTGATGGGACTAACACACTTCAAGTCCTATAGGTGCTTCTGGGAACAAAATATAGCTCTGTGTGTGTGATGGGACTAACACACTTCAAGTCCTATAGGTGCTTCTGGGAAGAAAATATAGCTCTGTGTGTGTGATGGGACTAACACACTTTAAGTCCTATAGGTGCTTCTGGGAAGAAAATATAGCTCTGTGTGTGTGATGGGACTAACACACTTCAAGTCCTATAGGTGCTTCTGGGAAGAAAATATAGCTCTGTGTGTGTGATGGGACTAACACACTTCAAGTCCTATAGGTGCTTCTGGGAACAAAATATAGCTCTGTGTGTGTGATGGGACTAACACACTTCAAGTCCTATAGGTGCTTCTGGGAACAAAATATAGCTCTGTGTGTGTGATGGGACTAACACACTTCAAGTCCTATAGGTGCTTCTGGGAACAAAATATAGCTCTGTGTGATGGGACTAACACACTTCAAGTCCTATAGGTGCTTCTGGGAACAAAATATAGCTCTGTGTGTGTGATGGGACTGACACACTTCAAGTCCTATAGGTGCTTCTGGGAACAAAATATAGCTCTGTGTGTGTGATGGGACTAACACACTTCAAGTCCTATAGGTGCTTCTGGGAACAAAATATAGCTCTGTGTGTGTGATGGGACTAATACACTTCAAGTCCTATAGGTGCTTCTGGGAAGAAAATAAAGGTCTGTGTGATGGGACTAACACACTTCAAGTCCTATAGGTGCTTCTGGGAACAAAATATAGCTCTGTGTGTGTGATGGGACTAACACACTTCAAGTCCTATAGGTGCTTCTGGGAACAAAATATAGCTCTGTGTGTGTGATGGGACTAACACACTTCAAGTCCTATAGGTGCTTCTGGGAAGAAAATATAGCTCTGTGTGTGTGATGGGACTAACACACTTCAAGTCCTATAGGTGCTTCTGGGAACAAAATATAGCTCTGTGTGTGTGATGGGACTAACACACTTCAAGTCCTATAGGTGCTTCTGGGAACAAAATATAGCTCTGTGTGTGTGATGGGACTAACACACTTCAAGTCCTATAGGTGCTTCTGGGAACAAAATATAGCTCTGTGTGTGTGATGGGACTAACACACTTCAAGTCCTATAGGTGCTTCTGGGAACAAAATATAGCTCTGTGTGTGTGATGGGACTAACACACTTCAAGTCCTATAGGTGCTTCTGGGAAGAAAATATAGCTCTGTGTGTGTGATGGGACTAACACACTTCAAGTCCTATAGGTGCTTCTGGGAACAAAATATAGCTCTGTGTGTGTGATGGGACTAACACACTTCAAGTCCTATAGGTGCTTCTGGGAACAAAATATAGCTCTGTGTGTGTGATGGGACTAACACACTTCAAGTCCTATAGGTGCTTCTGGGAACAAAATATAGCTCTGTGTGTGTGATGGGACTAACACACTTCAAGTCCTATAGGTGCTTCTGGGAACAAAATATAGCTCTGTGTGTGTGATGGGACTAACACACTTCAAGTCCTATAGGTGCTTCTGGGAACAAAATATAGCTCTGTGTGTGTGATGGGACTAACACACTTCAAGTCCTATAGGTGCTTCTGGGAACAAAATATAGCTCTGTGTGTGTGATGGGACTAACACACTTCAAGTCCTATAGGTGCTTCTGGGAACAAAATATAGCTCTGTGTGTGTGATGGGACTAACACACTTCAAGTCCTATGGGTGCTTCTGGGAACAAAATATAGCTCTGTGTGTGTGATGGGACTAACACACTTCAAGTCCTATAGGTGCTTCTGGGAAGAAAATAAAGGTCTGTGTGATGGGACTAACACACTTCAAGTCCTATAGGTGCTTCTGGGAACAAAATATAGCTCTGTGTGTGTGATGGGACTAACACACTTCAAGTCCTATAGGTGCTTCTGGGAACAAAATATAGCTCTGTGTGTGTGATGGGACTAAACACACTTCAAGTCCTATAGGTGCTTCTGGGAAGAAAATAAAGGTCTGTGTGATGGGACTAACACACTTCAAGTCCTATAGGTGCTTCTGGGAAGAAAATATAGCTCTGTGTGTGTGATGGGACTAACACACTTCAAGTCCTATAGGTGCTTCTGGGAACAAAATATAGCTCTGTGTGTGTGATGGGACTAACACACTTCAAGTCCTATAGGTGCTTCTGGGAACAAAATATAGCTCTGTGTGTGTGATGGGACTAACACACTTCAAGTCCTATAGGTGCTTCTGGAAGAAAATAAAGGTCTGTGTGATGGGACTAACACACTTCAAGTCCTATAGGTGCTTCTGGGAACAAAATATAGCTCTGTGTGTGTGATGGGACTAACACACTTCAAGTCCTATAGGTGCTTCTGGGAAGAAAATATAGCTCTGTGTGTGTGATGGGACTAACACACTTCAAGTCCTATAGGTGCTTCTGGGAAGAAAATATAGCTCTGTGTGTGTGATGGGACTAACACACTTCAAGTCCTATAGGTGCTTCTGGGAACAAAATATAGCTCTGTGTGTGTGATGGGACTAACACACTTCAAGTCCTATAGGTGCTTCTGGGAACAAAATATAGCTCTGTGTGTGTGATCGGACTAACACACTTCAAGTCCTATAGGTGCTTCTGGGAACAAAATATAGCTCTGTGTGTGTGATGGGACTAACACACTTCAAGTCCTATAGGTGCTTCTGGGAAGAAAATATAGCTCTGTGTGTGTGATGGGACTAACACACTTCAAGTCCTATAGGTGCTTCTGGGAACAAAATATAGCTCTGTGTGTGTGATGGGACTAACACACTTCAAGTCCTATAGGTGCTTCTGGGAAGAAAATATAGCTCTGTGTGTGTGATGGGACTAACACACTTCAAGTCCTATAGGTGCTTCTGGGAACAAAATATAGGAGCTCTGCCTGCCTGCCACGAACACACTACAAGTCCTATAGGTGCTTCTGGGAACAAAAATATAGGAGCTCTGCCTGCCTGCCACGAACACACTACAAGTCCTATAGGTGCTTCTGGGAACAAAATATAGGAGCTCTGCCTGCCTGCCACGAACACACTACAAGTCCTATAGGTGCTTCTGGTAACAAAATATAGGAGCTCTGCCTGCCTGCCACGAACACACTACAAGTCCTATAGGTGCTTCTGGTAACAAAATATAGGAGCTCTGCCTGCCTGCCACGAACACACTACAAGTCCTATAGGTGCTTCTGGTAACAAAATATAGGAGCTCTGCCTGCCTGCCACGAACACACTACAAGCCCCTCTTTCTCAATCAATCTTTGTAACTGAATCTATCTAACTCAATCTCTGTAAGTGAATCTCTCTACCTAACTAAATCCAGCAGAGTGTCACAGATCTAGCCTGCTCAATCTGCGCCGGAACAGCATGTGACCGGCGCAGACGGCGTGGCGGCCTTTTATAGGGGGGGGCGTGTACTACAGCCCCTGAGCTGTAATTGGCTACAGGCGTCCTGCCTGTAGCCAATTATGGCTCTTCGAGTTTCCGGGGCTGTGATTGGCCAAGCATGCGGGGTCACAGTGCATGCTTGGCCAATCATCAGCCAGCAATGCACTGCGCCGGCCGCGCCGGCCGCAATGCATTGCGGGGCCGCTCGCATCACACGAACGTGATGCGAGCGGCCAAAATAGTTCTGGGCTCGCCGAGCGAGCGAACGCCCGGTGCTCGATGCGAACGTGGGTTCGCATCGAGCACCGGGCCCATCCCTAAAGTAGAATAATATATTTTATTAAAAATACCAGCAGTGCCAATGTATACCAGTGCTGTGTGACCTTATTCTATTATTGACAGATATTGATGTTAAGCTTTATAATAATCTTTAACAAATAATTTGTGGATTGCTAAATGAAATACGCCTAGCAGACATAAAAACATCTCCTGTTTACATAATTCAAATATTGAACAAGAAATATCCAACGGCTAAACTTTAGAACACAAATTTATAATTGCTAAGAATTTATGCTACAGCTGTCTGTGTACCTTTCTTTTTTTAGGTAATTGTATCCCTTAGGGGAGGTGTCAATTGTGAGCTCTTGATGGCTCTAGGTGAATCATGACCAGCACCAGGGCACCAGGATCCTTTATTAGTAGCCTGTTTTTTGACAGAGATGTAATAAAATCAGACTTTAATTCCGGTAGAAAAAAAATGTTCTGGAAACAAGATATTGGGTGCAAGTAAAGTATGAGATTTTCTTTTAAACACACAAACTATTGTGGTGTTTATTTAATATGACAAAATTGTGCAATGCTTTATAGGTATGCCTCCATCTTCTTTTAATTAAAAATAATATTTTGTCACTCAACTCATTTGTTACCTTCCCCGCATGGTTTATTGGCAATTCTCCAAATTCTTTTAAGGCAACGAAGATACTAAAATTTAAAGGTTAACTCTATTTCCCATGTCGTTATATTTTGTAAAAAAAATTCTCAATGTGTACTTTTCTCAGTGACCTAGAATACCTTTTTTGACAATCTTCATCACAGGAGTAACCATTTGGTGAAGCTCAAATGCTTTGCAAGCCACTCTTTAAAAATAAGGGTGCCAACAAGGATATCCATTTAAACCCCAAAACAAAAATTTAACATGTTGCAGTTTATCAGTTCTTAAGCCCCATACACACGCGCGGACAATCCGTGGACCAGGTCCGTCGGACCATGTCCGTCATACTTTGTCTGATGTTGGTTTTGCGTACACACGATCGGACAAAGTTGTCGGAAAATCCGATCATTCTGAACGTGGTGACGTTTGTTGCCTACGACGGGACTACGTAGAGGCTAGTAGCCAATAGCTTTGGTCTTGTAATGTGATCTGAGCATGCGTAGCACTTTGTCCGGTCGGACAAGCGTACACACGCTCGGATTTGGTGTGATCGGACCGGGTTGAAGGGAAATCTTTCCAGCAGGAGATAAGACTTTGTCCGACGGACAAACCGACGAACACTGTCCGATGGTGCATACACACGGTCTGATTTTTCAACAACCTTGTCCGATCGGACCAAATTGATGAAAAAGTCCGACCGTGTGTATGGGGCTTTAGATGTTGTAGCTGCTTTCACTTTTAAGGTTAAGAACGTTTTCAGCACATACAGAAAATACCTACTGATTTTACCAGAAATGCAACATTTTTGTCACTTCTTATGAGCTTAAAGCGGAATTTCACCCAAAAGGAGGAGGTAACTGGTTTTGACAGGTACACGCTCCTACTTCTGGCTCAGATTGCCACAGTGATCTGAGCCAAAAGTTTGCCCCCTCGTCCTCTTCACCCGCAGTCTTCTGAGACACATCACAGGCCACAAAAGACTATGGGGCCATTCACAAGGTGCAGCACTATTGAAAAGTAGCTCTGTCTAATGCACAAAGCATGCTGCCTAATATACTTTTACTGTTACAATTACTGTTTTAATTTTTACAAAAATAATCACTTGCTACAACAAGCATATTTGGTACAGACTGATATTATTATTCAGGTGTGCTTAGAACAGCGTGATGTCTAAATATGGTCTAGCCCTGTTTCCATTTGCGAACTACCAATTTGCTGAAGTTTGATAATCTACATGAAAAGGTGATACAATTATTTAGGAACCTAATAGAATAGGCTAATCAAATTAATTTAACAATATGCAAAGTTTTTATTGTTATCTAGATTGCTATTGCTAAAAGTGGATAAGTTACATTAAAAAGTCTGCTCCTCGTGAGCATGAACCCAAACAGAATATACTTGTGTGCTTTTTCAGTTCAAAAACATCTTAATGTGTGCCCTTGTGTGATGAAATATTGGATACATTTATGAATACCTTGTCTGCTATTAAACTATATGGGACATGTTCACCCCCTTACTGCCCAGGCCAATTTTCAGATTTCAGCGCTGTCACACTTTGAATGGCAATTACAATTTGTTTTCCATATATACAGAAGAAAAATTTGCAAAAATGTTGAACAAAAAAAAAAAAACATTCTTCTTTGTTTCTGTTATAAAATTTTGCAAATAAATATTCTTTCTTCATAAATTCAGGCCAAAATGTATTCTGCTACTTTTCCTTGGTAAAGATAACCAAAATCATTGTATATTATTTAGTCTGTATGAAAGTTATAGAGTCGAAAACCTATGGTATACAGTATATATATTTAAAAACTGATCAGCCTTGATCTACTGACTGCCTTTCTTATTTCTTAAGTCCCTAAAATGCCAGGACAGCACAAATACCCTCAAAATTACCAATTTTTGGAAAGTAGACACCCAAGGTATTTAACCACTTCAGCCCCAGGAAGGATTTAACCCCTTAATGACCAGGCAATGTTTTTCTATACGGCACTGCATTGCTTTAACTGACAATTGCGCGGTCGTGCGATGCTGTATCCAAACAAAATTGATGTCCTTTTTTTCCACAAATAGAGCTTTCTTTTGGTGGTACAGTATTTTATCTTCGCTGCAGTTTTTATTTTTTACACTTTAACCGCTTCCCGACCGGCGCACGACGATGTACGTCGACAGAATGGCACAAACAGGCATAAGGGCATACAGGTACATCCCCTTTAAGATGCCGCCATGCCATCGAGCGTGCACCGCTGGCGGCGCGCGCTCGCACCGGTCGGGACCCCCATGAGGCCGGTCGCGGGTCCCGCGGACTCGATCGCCGTGGGGATACCCGCAATCTTCTCACGGGAAGGCTGAACGGTTAGATGCGGAAATAAACAGCATCTCCCCGTTCTGCCTAGCAACTAGTGACGCCGATCTCCCTGTGATTGGAGCAGAGATCAGCATTCACTAGCTGACAGCCACGCCCCCCCCCCCCCCACAGTTAGAAACACGCCTCAAGGAACATGTAACCCCTACACTGCCACCTAGTGGTTAACCCCTTCACTACCAGTGTCATTTACACAGGAATCAATGCATTTAAATAGCACTGATTCCCAAAAATGTGTCAAAAATTTCCGATGTGTCCGCCATAATGTCAAAGTCACAATAGAAATCGCTGATCGCCGCCATTACTAGTAAAAAAAAAAATATTAATAAAAATGCTATAAAACTATCCCCTATTTTGTAAACGCTATAACTTTTGCGCAAACCAATCAATCGCTTATTGCAATTTTTTTTACCAAAAATATGTAGAGAAATACGTATCGGCCTAAACTGAGGAAAACAATTTTTTTTAATATATTTTTGGGTAATGTTTATTATAGCAAAAAGTAAAAAAGAATGCGTTTTTTCAAAATTGTTGCTCTTTTTTTGTTTATAGCGCAAAAAATAAAAAACGCAGGGGCGATCAAATACCACCAAAAGAAAGCTCTATTTGTGGGAAAAAAGGACGTCAATTTTTTTTGGGAGCCGCGGCGCATGACCACGCAATTGTCAATTAAAGCGATGCAGTGCTGAATCGCAAAAAGGGGCCTGGTCCTTTGGCTGCAAATTGGTCCAGTCTGAAAGTGGTTAAACAAAAAAAGAGCAACAATTTTGAAAAAAAAAAAATGAATTTTTTCATCAATATAGGCCAATTTTTATTTTGCTACATTTTTGGTAAAAAAAAAATCCCAATAAGTGTATATTGATTGGTTTGCGCAAAAGTTACTGCGTCTAAAAAATAAGGTATAGATTTATGGAATTTTTATTATTTATGGAATTTTTACTAGTAATGGTGGCGAGCAGTGATTTTTAATGGGACTGTGACATTGTGGTGGACAGATCGAACACCTAACAGACATTTTTACACTATAAAATATGCACTGTTATTGTACTAATGACACTGACAGGGAAGGGGTTAACAGGGGTGATAACGGGGTTAACTGTGTTCCCTCACTGTGTTTTCTAACTCTATGGGGAAGGGCTCATTGGGACAACACACAGATCCATCTTCCTCCATAGCAGAAAGACAGGATCTTTGTGATCTCCTTTGTCAGAACCGAGATTTGCCTTGTTTGCACAGGCAGATCCCCATTCTGTCACCACAAGGAACGACCACATGTGGCCGGTGGACATTGAGTCTGCCGAACACGCTCGTTGGCTCCCCCACTGACCAATTTGAGCATGCGCCGCCAGAGGCCCTCAGATCGCTGTATACGAGCCTGACATACACCGATGGCGATTTGCACAGTCGAGCCAACCTGCCGCAGTATAACTGCGGCGGCTGGTCAGCAAACAACTGGTTAGACCTATTACCGTGGGCAGAGTTTGCTCACAACAGTGCCTTGAATTCTGCTTCCCGATTG
>JAQSEC010002178.1:0-14475 GCA_028564925.1 Lithobates sylvaticus
ATGTTTGAGCAATATATCATTTAGTGACAACTTTTTGTAAAAAAAAATATATATATATATTTTTTTCATTATTCAATCTCTACAAAAAAAAAAAAATATTTAATGGGCTCAACATTGCTCTCAGCAAATAGCTTGGGGTGTCTACTTTCCAAAATGGGGTCATTTGGGGGGGGGGGGGGGTTTGAACTGTCCTGGGATTTTATGCACAACATTTAGAAGCTTATGTCACACATCACCCACTCTTCTAACCACTTGAAGACAAAGCCCTTTCTGACACTTTTTGTTTACATGAAAACATATTTTTTTTTTTGCAAGAAAATTAAGTTGAAACACTATATATATTGTTAAAGCAAAGGGCCTACAGATTAAAATGGTGGGTGTTGCATTTTTTTTTTTCCACACAGTATTTGCGCAGCGATTTTTCAAACGCATTTTTTGTGGAAAAAATACACTTTTTTTATTTTAATGCACTAAAACACACTATATTGCTAAAATTTTTGATGAAATAAAAAATATGATCTTAGGCCGAGTACATGGATACCAAACACGACATGCTTTAAAATTGCGCACAAACACGCAGTGGCGACAAACAACATACATTTTTAAAAGCCTTTAAAAGCCTTTACAGGTTACCACATTAGATTCACGGAGGAGGTCTACTACTAAAATTACTGCCCTCAATCTGACCTTCGCGGTGATACCTCACATGCATGGTGCAATTGCTGTTTACATATGACGCCAGACCAACGCTTGTGTTCGCCTTTGCGCAAGAGAAGGGGGGCAGGGGTGCTTTTTTTATTTTTATTTTTTTTTTTTTTTATTTATTTAGCTTTTTTATTTTATTTTTAAACTGTTCCTTCCATTTTTTTTTCTTTGTTATCATTTTTATTGTTATCTCAGGGAATGTAAATATCCCCTATGATAGCAATAGGCAGTGACAGGTACTCTTTTTTTGAAAAAAATTGGGGTCTATTAGACCCTAGATCTTTCCTCTGCCCTCAAAGCATCTGACCACACCAAGATCGGTGTGATAAAACGCTTTCCCAATTTCCCAATGGCGCGGTTTATATCCTGGAGGGGGGACATTCCCTCCCACTACTTGTAAAAGCAGTCTAGAGGCTAATTACCCGCTAGAATTGCTTTTACATGAAAGCCGATCACTGGCTGAAAATAATGATACCAAGATGATACCTAAACCTGCAGGCATCATTCTGGTATAACCATTCAAAGTCCAGCAACATACTGGACATATATTGTAATCTTTTTTTTTCATGCAGCCTCTTGGCTGAACGAAAAAAAGAGATTGATTGGTGGGTATGCCCACCATTAGAATACCTCCCTTCATCCACCCACTTCTAATGATGGGCATACATGCACCATTTATATATGCCGAAGCATGGGGGCATCCTCCCGCAAAAGTTATGCCATGTACACACGGTCAGACTTTTCCACGGGGCAAGCCTCCATCCGAATTTCGACCGTATGTACGCGGCATTAGGAGCCAATCGCTCCTCCGCCCCTGCTGCCAACATGCTTCGGAATATATGCTCTTTTTTTAAATGTGGTGGTGAAATCACCTCCTACAGCGCTGAAGTCGCGGCTTTATGTATCGTGGGAGCAAACGCTGTTGCTGTCAAGATAAATAAATCCACGCTGCAACTGAATGGAGCACCTGAAAACAAAAAAATGGTTAACAATAAAACACAGTAAACAAAATTACATACCTGAAAAGCAAGCATGATAAAACATAATAAAACATTGCAGAATAGAATGGAGTAAAAAAAGAGCAACAATAGAGAGAGAGAGAGAGAGAGAGAACAATAAAACTACAACTATTTTTGTTTTTTTTATTTTATATATTTTTTTGAGATTCACAGGTAAAAAAGCTCCTGACTGTTAGCGACTGAATCAAAACGCTACCACAGAAAAAATGTTAGCGATCGCAGGGATCAGGCCTGACTCTGCGAATGCTGCAGTTATGTGTGCTTAGTGTTTTGTAAGTGACAGTGATCGATCGATACTGCACTTTGGGTGGGCTGGGCTGGGCGGAGGGGGAAAACGCAGGTGCTAGCAGGTATCTGGGCTGATCCCGCTAACAATGCGTTTTTTTTTGGAACCCTAAACTGCCGTGACGCTAGTATAGATCTGATCAGATCAGATATTGATCTGTTCAGATACTGTACCACTAAGGGAGGTGTATGCTTTGCGCGTGGGTGTTTGCGGTCCTGGCACTAACCTGAGGCGACACAGACCTTATTTGACTCTAAAACCTAATTGATATCACCCGCCGGGCGATCAGGGGGTTAAACCGTTATTGGGTAATAAATGGCGGGTGCCCTGACAGTATAAAAAACAAACTAACTAACCAACGTCACCCGTAACAGTTATACGGTGATCACTGGTGAAAGGGTTAACTAGGGGCAATCAGGGGGTTAAAACCTTTATTAGGTAATATATGGGGGTACCTGACGCTATATAAAAACCTGACGGGGAACCTAAATAACTAACTGGCTAACCAGCGTCACCAGTGACACTTATACGGTGATCACTGGTGAAAGAGTTAACTCTAGGGGCAATGAGGGGGTTAAAACCTTTATTTAGGTTGTAATATGGGGGTACCTGACCTATAAACCTATTTATGAACCAATATAAACCTGGCGGTTAACCTAAAAAAAAAACTGGCTACCTAGCGGCACCAGTGACACTAATGCAGCGATCAGAAAAACGATTGCTTAGTGACACTGGCAAAAGGGGGGTGAAAGGGTTACCTGGGGGGCAATCAAGGGGTTAAACCTTTATTAGGGGGGGGGGGGGTAGGGGGCTACCTTAGACCTAAAGGGGCCTAAAACTAACTGCCCTGACAGTTATTTCAGTCACACTGACACTAAATGCAGTGATCAGTAAATAAATGATCACTGCAATTAGTGACACTGTGACTGGGGGGGGGGGGCAGGGGGTGATCTGGGGGGTGATCTGGGGGTGACAGGGGGTGGAATGTGTGCCTATGTGTACTGGTGTCAGTGTACTGTTGGTGCACTAACCTGGATGTGTTCACTCCTCGGCGTTCCGGTCTTTCTGACCGACACGCCGAGTGTAACATCACTTCCTCTGCCTGTGTTTAGAATGACACAGACAGGGGAAGCATCTGATTCGCCAGGAGCGATCGCGAGGGGGTGGCCAGAAACCACTGGCCGTCCCCTCATCCCCTCATCCCCGATCGGACCCCCCACCCACCGGAAGAATGTCACGTACAGGTACGGGATTTTGCCTGTACGTGCCATTCTGCTCACGTATATATACATGGGGCGGTCGGCAAGTGGTTAAAAAAATCATATACAAAATGATGGCCGGGCGGGACTTTCGTTAATCCGAGTGACATATGTTGTTCTCCAGAGTGTGACCAGGCTGCAGCCTAATCTGTCACTGTCTGTGTCCATCAGACACAGCCAATGACTAATTTGTTCTCAGAATCTAGGTATGAGTGCCTTAGCCGCATTTAAGAGGCGCAGAGTGATGGACTTTTTATAGCGGCCTACTGATTCGCCCGTACACTTAAATAACAACCCATGGATCTTTAGGGACCTCTGATCCTTGTATCACCTTGATCCAGTGAAGGATAGAGGACCAAAATGGGTGAATGAGCAGGCTTTGCCACTAAACATGGGCATGCATAGCCTTCTCCCCACAACTTCGCCAACATAATTCGGAGATGTCTGGGAAAACTTTATGGAGAACAGTTGGTGTATAGTGCCACCTGGTAAATAATTTGTAGTTTACTTCTGCAATTTTAGAATATATAGTAGAGGTATGAGCAAGTTGAAGAACAGTAGACTGTTGAGTATCTGTTAAGGGGTGTTGAAGATCCTTTTCCCATATGTATAGGAAGGAAGGTCTTGTGTTTCAGCGATAACAAGGCTTGATACTTTCCACAAAAGATAATTCTGAAAGTGTGTGTAATGGTTTTGGTAAGGATTTAACAAACCCAGAGAGTTGTTGATATTTCCATTGATCCATAAAATAGAACGTGGTTGACGGTAACAGCTTGGATAGTGGGAGTATTCCGCTGGCAGAGGTGACATGGTGGAGAAGGACAGATGACGAGGCAATCCAAGAATGATCCAGGTTCCCTGGGAGGAAATAATTATGACCTGTCAAGTGCATCATATGTGAAAGAGGCTCCTCTATGAAATCCAATGGCTACACCCTTCGCCTTACTCACATCCGAGAAACTGTAATACCCAGTTTGGAAAAGATGGGGAAAAAAGCTTAACTGTAGTTGTATGGGTAAGATGGGTCTCCTGCAAAAATATTATATCTTCTTGTAGTCATTTGAGTTCACTTAACAGATCATGCCTTTTCCCGGAAGTGTGCAGCCCCCTGACATTGAGGGAGATCACATTAACCGCAGCCATGGGAGCCGTAAAGGAACATCATCCAAAACACAAATAGTCAAACAGGAATATCGAGGCAGGATTAGTGCAGGGGAGGCAGGGACAGTGAAAGAAAGGGTTAAAAAGGGATAGAAAAGAAAAAGGAAAAAGACAGTGAAAGAGCTTACGGAAGACAAGGCAGGTTGTACATTTACAACCTAAGCAAGCACGAAAATCCTTGCAGTACACAAACAGGGTAATGGCGTGATCCTCTACCCCACCGCACAACACTCAATAAAGGACAGCGCCACAGGGAGTCAGGGACACGTGAGGACCTATAAGGGAGGGGGGGTAGCTTCGAGGACCAGATATCGCATCCATGATAAAGATGGACACCATCTAGGTGCTCCAAGGCAGGTACAGTTTAAACATAGCTACAAATTACTAATGGTGCAAAAAGTAACATACTGTCCAAATGACGGACATCACTATATGAACAGGTAGGCTATGAACGAGCCAGACGGCCATATTTGTGTGAAGCAAGTGCAAGTACCAGGCAAATTTCCCTGCCCCAGCTGCTGGACCGTCAAAAGAAGTTCACTCCCAGCCATCCACATGCCCAGCGGTTGGCTAAATTGCTAGCACTTCAGCTGCTGTGAGTTTGTGCAATGTGCGGTTCCTCAGTGGCAGGTTCCCAAATGCCACTTTTTCTCACGGAAGGCGATTCCGAGTCTCTACCGGCATGTGGAAGGCAATGTCCATGCCTCGCTGGACAGGGCGGTCAGCGGTAAGGTGCATATTACCGCTGACTCATGGTCCAGCAGGCATGGACAGGGACGTTACCTATCTTTCACGGCCCATTGGGTCACTCTTTTGGCAGCTGGGAAGGATGCAGGACAAGGTGCAGTAGTGTTAGAGGTTGTTCCGCCACCACGCCTCCAAAATGCTACTACTGGTTGTGACACACCTCTCTCCTCCACCCCCTCCTCTTCTTTCTTCCTCCATGGCCTCTTTGAGTGCTCTGTCCTTGGAACCAGTGGTGCTCTGTAGGCGCTCAAGGGGCTACGCAAGTACGCAGGCAAAATGCAGTGCTTGCGCTGGTGTGTTTGGGGGACAGGAGCCACACTGGGGCAGAGGTTATGTCAGCTCTGCAGGGGCAGGCCGAGAGGTGGTTGATGCCACGCCAGCTTAAGCAAGGAATGGTGGTTTGTGACAATGGCACCAACCTCCTCTCTGCCCTGCGACAGGGACAACTGACCCATGTGCCCTGTATGGCTCACGTCCTTAACCTGGTGGTGCAGCGGTTCTTGGGCAGATACCCAGGCTTACAGGATGTCCTGAGGCAGGCCAGGAAAGTCTGTGTGCATTTCCGCCGATCATATAATGCCAGTGCTCGGCTGGCTGAGCTGCAAAAGCAGTTGATCCTGCCCAAGAACCGCCTTATATGTGATATGCCCACCAGGTGGAATTCAACGGTGGCCATGCTGCAGCGACTGCACATGCAGCAGAGGGCCATCAATGAGTACCTGTGCGATTACAGCACCAGGACAGGGTCAGGGGAACTCAGATTTTTTCACCACACCAGTGGAGCATGATCAGGGATGCATGCACTGTCCTGTCACCATTTGAGGAGGCCACGAGGATGGTGACCAGTGACAGTGCATGCATCAGTGACACTGTATCCCTTGTCCACCTGTTGGAGCATACGCTGCGTGGAATAATGGACAGGGCACTTGAGGCAGAACAGAGGCAGGAAGAGGAGGACTTCCTTGCCTCTCAAGGCCCCCTTTATCCAGACAGTGTTCCTTCTCTCCCACCTATCACACAGGAAGAGGAGGAGGAGGAGGTTTGTGTCAGCATGGAGGTGGAGCCTGGCACTCAGCATCAGCAGCAGCAGTCTTTTAGGGATGATTTACAGTCCCAAGAAACCGGTGGACTTGTATGTGGCTGGGAGGAGGTGACTGCGGATCATGTCGTCCTTAGTGACCCAGAAGACTCCCGACCGAATGCCTAAGCTAACCTACGTTGCATGGCCTCCCTGATCCTGCAAAGCCTGCGGAAGGATCCTCATATTCTTTGGATCAAGGAGAGGGACCATTACTGGCTGGCCACTCTCCTTGATCCACGGTACAAGGGTAAGGTTGCGGACCTTATCTTGCCGTCGCAGAGGGAGCAGAGGATGAGACATCTCCGGGAGGCCTTGCATAAAGGTCTGTGCAACGCGTTCCCAGAGACTGGGAGGTTACAAACTCCTGGTCTTGGACAACGAGTTGCTGAGGCTTCGGTTGGTAGCAGAAGGAGAGCGGTGGAGAAGGTGGCCGTCTGACAATTTTGCGTTCAGACAATTTTTTAGTTCACAGCCCCAAGGTATGATTGGTTCCAGCAACCATCGCCAGCGTCTGATATACATGGTGCAGGAATACCTAGGGGCAAGGTCAGACTTGGACACCTTTCCCACCAAAAATCCTCTGGCTTACTGGGTCTTGAGGATGGATCACTGGCCATAGCTTGCACCGTATGCAATTGAGCTACTGGCATTGGCGCTGCATCCAGCGTTCTTTCGGAGCGCACATTCAGTGCTGTTGGAGGCTTTGTCACCAATCACAGGGTGCGCCTGTCCACCAACTCGCTTGATTGACTGACCTTCATAAATATGAATCAGTCTTGGATCACCACCAGCTGCCAGGCACCTTAAGCTGATGTAACAGAATAATTTATTTTGAAATGTCGCATCCCTTCAAGACTGCCTATGCTGATGCTGAGTGACTGTCCTGTTATGTTGACTGACTATCCTCTTCCTCCTCAATGATCCTGATGTTAGCTTGGAAGAACATTTTTGTTTCTGGGTGCCACCACCAGTGGCTAAGGCCCAATTTTTCAGCCCCTGTTTAACAGGGACGTGTAATTACAATTTTTTATGCAATGCTTTGCAACAGGTCTCATTGCTGTGCTCCAAATACAGTATCTGTGAGGGGTTGCAGTGTTATGGCACCAGTGCCTAAGGCCCAATTTTTTCAGCCCCTGTTTAACAGGGGCATGTAATTAAAAGTGTTTATGCAATGCTTTGCAACAGGTCTCATTGCTGTGCTCCAAGTACAGTATCTGTGAGGAGTTGCAGTGTTGTGGCACCACCACCAGTGGCTAAGGCCCAATTTTTTAGCCCCTGTTTAACAGGGGCGTGTAATTACAATTTTGTATGCAATGCTTTGCAACAGGTCTCATTGCTGTACTCCAAGTACAGTATCTGTGAGGGGTTGCAGTGTTGTAGCACCGGCACCAGTGGCTAAATCTCAATTTTTTTAGCCCCTGTTTAACAGGGCATGCAATTACAATTATTGATCTAATAATTCACAGCAGGGTCCATTCCTGCGCCCACCAAGAGTAACTGTGAGGGCTTACAGTGTTGTGGCAACACCGTCCACCACCACCACCAAAGGCCCAATTTTTCTGCCCCTGTTCAACAGGGGCATGCAATTACAATTATTGATCTAATAATTCACAGCAGGGCCCATTCCTGCACCCACCAAGAGTAACTGTGAGGTAAGCAGTGTTGTAGCACCAGCACCACCACCACTACCAAAGGCCCAATTTTTCCTACCACTGTTCAACAATGGCATGTAATTACAATTCCTGATATAATAGTTCACAGCAGGGCGTTCCAGCATCCACCAAGAGTAACTGTGAGGGCAATTTTAATAGTAGGCCATAATGTGCATAAAGTAAAGGCCAATACCCCTGGGGGATGCTTGGAGTGAAGATAGACACTTTAAAACGATGTATGCATGTGAAAAGGTAAACGTTTATTCAAAAATGTACACAGTGAACAAGGAAATGCTCAGAGGCATGGTATGTTTGCAATGAGGATACAATCAGTTGATACAGTTTATAACATGTCAAAAGAGCAAAAACATACAAAGCATTATGACAGAGGTATAAACTTGCTTGGTACATAGGGTAAGGAAGATGCCAACATGTTTCGGACTGTGGTCCTTTGTCAAGGCAATTTGTATCCTTAGAAACTCATCTAGATAGATGAAGGGTCATACAATTAGTGTCAGTATATCAATACATTATATTTGCACTGGAGAAAATCTATATTGCTGGAGGAGATTTGTCTCAAAGAGAGGAAAAACAATGAGGTACTCACATGTCGTGCCAATGCTCAATTGTTTGTCATGTGGGGGAGCCACTGAGCGTGGGATCCAGTGAATCAAGGGTGTATGCAGTAAAAACAAAGTGTACTTAGACACTGAAGTATAGGAGACCTGTTGAGAACCCCCTCAGAATACAAGGTCCAACATACAGGGTTTAGGGCTGAAAGCCCGCGTCCTGTATTGAACACAGTGGGTCAGCGAGTGTATCACTGTAAAATAAAATGAAAAATGGGAATAGTCAGGAACAAGGAAACAGAGTAAAAGTATCTGGCTGCAAAAAGGTAGTCCTGGTATTTACCTGAGTATAATTTGTAGGTAGAGAGTGAGAGGTCAACTCTGGTCAGTCAGCAGCATGAGACTGAAACCAGAGTCTGGAAGATTTATATGTGGTCAGATAATGGACAACAGCTGAGGGTGGGTGTGTGTCAACTGACCTAAGGCCTCAGTGTTAATTGGCTGCTGTGTTGTTGGGAGGCGGGCGCCAGAAGGCGCTATAGTAACCTCCCAGTGTGGACCTCTGACGGGGCGGTGCCGGGCGCGGCCGCGTCATGACGGCGCGACCGCGTCCGGCGTCGTGACGTCACCGGCGCGGGACAGACGGTCGCCAGCTTCCTGGTGCGCTCCACAGTGGAGCGCAAACAGGAAGTAGACCAGAGCGCTGGTCTAGATGGAAGGCGAGGGGGTGACGCGTGCGCAGTGAAACAGATGCGCACGCGCACCAGGTCTTACCCGCGCCGGGTATTCTAAATAGAGGGGGGAAAGAAGATGCAGGTGGGGTATTGGTAGGTTGGTCCATAAAGGACAGGTAATCACAAATTGAGCGATGGGGGACATGCAGGCTTGATATAATGGACAGCCTAATAGTCTATATGGCCTGTAAAACATTGGAGAGAAGGGGGGAGAAAGAACATGTAACAATTTAATGCACAGTATATAATGCATAGATGAAAAAACATGTGTCAATAATACATGAAGAGAGGCATATATCAATACATATACAGTATGAAGTACATGAACATATATTCCTATATGCTATGAATGGGCATCCAATCCACAGAGTAAAAATTATATATAGTAATAATAATACAGGCAATGTGCATTGGGTGTGGGTGCTTTAACGTGGGAGACCATAAGTTAGAGGTCTAGTTCACAGACTCCGGTCTCGAAGCCCTCAAGATAAGGTTTAAAGTTAAAGGCCTCGTTTAGGCCAGGAGGTATGCTACCATACCTCCTGGCCTAAACGAGGCCTTTAACTTTAAACCTTATCTTGAGGGCTTCGAGACCGGAGTCTGTGAACTAGACCTCTAACTTATGGTCTCCCACGTTAAAGCACCCACACCCAATGCACATTGCCTGTATTATTATTACTATATATAATTTTTACTCTGTGGATTGGATGCCCATTCATAGCATATAGGAATATATGTTCATGTACTTCATACTGTATATGTATTGATATATGCCTCTCTTCATGTATTATTGACACATGTTTTTTCATCTATGCATTATATACTGTGCATTAAATTGTTACATGTTCTTTCTCCCCCCTTCTCTCCAATGTTTTACAGGCCATATAGACTATTAGGCTGTCCATTATATCAAGCCTGCATGTCCCCCATCGCTCAATTTGTGATTACCTGTCCTTTATGGACCAACCTACCAATACCCCACCTGCATCTTCTTTCCCCCCTCTATTTAGAATACCCGGCGCGGGTAAGACCTGGTGCGCGTGCGCATCTGTTTCACTGCGCACGCGTCACCCCCTCGCCTTCCATCTAGACCAGCGCTCTGGTCTACTTCCTGTTTGCGCTCCACTGTGGAGCGCACCAGGAAGCTGGCGACCGTCTGTCCCGCGCCGGTGACGTCACGACGCCGGACGCGGTCGCGCCGTCATGACGCGGCCGCGCCCGGCACCGCCCCGTCAGAGGTCCACACTGGGAGGTTACTATAGCGCCTTCTGGCGCCCGCCTCCCAACAACACAGCAGCCAATTAACACTGAGGCCTTAGGTCAGTTGACACACACCCACCCTCAGCTGTTGTCCATTATCTGACCACATATAAATCTTCCAGACTCTGGTTTCAGTCTCATGCTGCTGACTGACCAGAGTTGACCTCTCACTCTCTACCTACAAATTATACTCAGGTAAATACCAGGACTACCTTTTTGCAGCCAGATACTTTTACTCTGTTTCCTTGTTCCTGACTATTCCCATTTTTCATTTTATTTTACAGTGATACACTCGCTGACCCACTGTGTTCAATACAGGACGCGGGCTTTCAGCCCTAAACCCTGTATGTTGGACCTTGTATTCTGAGGGGGTTCTCAGCAGGTCTCCTATACTTCAGTGTCTAAGTACACTTTGTTTTTACTGCATACACCCTTGATTCACTGGATCCCACGCTCAGTGGCTCCCCCACATGACAAACAATTGAGCATTGGCACGACATGTGAGTACCTCATTGTTTTTCCTCTCTTTGAGACAAATCTCCTCCAGCAATATAGATTTTCTCAAGTGCAAATATAATGTATTGATATACTGACACTAATTGTATGACCCTTCATCTATCTAGATGAGTTTCTAAGGATACAAATTGCCTTGACAAAGGACCACAGTCCGAAACATGTTGGCATCTTCCTTACCCTATGTACCAAGCAAGTTTATACCTCTGTCATAATGCTTTGTATGTTTTTGCTCTTTTGACATGTTATAAACTGTATCAACTGATTGTATCCTCATTGCAAACATACCATGCCTCTGAGCATTTCCTCGTTCACTGTGTACATTTTTGAATAAACGTTTACCTTTTCACATGCATACATCGTTTTAAAGTGTCTATCTTCACTCCAAGCATCCCCCAGGGGTATTGGCCTTTACTTTATGCACATTATGGCCTACTATTAAAATTGTTATACAATCTTGGGATGCGATAGACCATCTGTTGTCCCACCTACTTGCCCACCAAAACAAATTTAACTGTGAGGGCTTACAGTGTTGTGGCAACACCAACATCTAAAGGGCAAATTTCTGAGGAGTATATATGGCAGGCCCCTACTTTCAAACATCCAACTTACAAAACGACTCCTACTTGCAAACGGAAGGAGACAACAGGAAGTGAGAGGAAATCTACCCCTAGGAAGGGAAATTCTATCCTCTATCCATCTTAATATGGGAAAAAGGTATCTCCTCTCTACTGATGCTTTATCACCAATCCTTGCTTCAATAAAAAAAAACACTTTTCCAAAAACATTTGTCATTGGGACGGAAAGTGAGGTGAAATGTTCTGAACAGGTGCACAGACAGCAAAACAAATGTTACAGGGGTGATAACCCTTCCCTATGTTCTCCAAAAAGCTTAAAAATAGATTTTTTTGGCTGGAGCTACACTTAAAAATGTACCTGTTCAAAATTACAAACAGATTCTACTTAAGAACAAACCTACAGTCCCTGTCTTGTTTGCACCGCCTGTATACTGCTGTTCAGAGTATATAGGGTTTTAGGTATAGGGTTTTATTTTGGGTGCGGGGTTCCCCTTAATATCCATACAAGACCCAAAGGGGTAGGGGGGTGATGGGGTAGCCATGCCATTTTTCTCAAAGATTTTCATCCATATTGCCAGGACAAAACATTACATTAAAGCCACAACCAGTTTTAAATGGCTTTTTTTCCTTTACAAATGTCATTTTGTGCAGGGACAGTTCTAAACACGGGAAACACATGCCACTTCACAGGCATACTTTAGACACCCCCCAGGTACGATATTTAAAGGAATATTTCACATTTTTTTCACTTTATGCATCATTAAAATGACTGCTCCAGAAAAACGTCTGTTTTTAAAACTTCTTTTTACATTGATACATGTTCCCTGGGGCAGGACCCGGGTCCCCAAACCTTTTTTAGGACAATAACATGCATATTGGCCGTTATAATTAGCACTTTAGATTTCAAACGTTTGCGTCCATTGTAATTAATAGGGTTCTAACGTTCGTGCAAACTTTCGGTCCCTTCGCAGGTTCTGGTGTGAACCGAACCGGGGGGTGTTCGGCTCATCCCTAGTGTAGAACACGACTTTTGGCTTATCTGAAGCACATGCAATACAGCTGATCTGAGGTGTCAAGTTCATGCATTGGGGCTGATCTGAAGTGGATGCAGTTTGGCTGATCTTTGGTCTAAAGTGCATGCATTGGCTCCAAACATGTTTTGTGTGTGCACCAGGTAATCAGTTTTTGCACTCAAAGTTATGTTACTAAAGTCAAGTTAAATTCATTAAATACTGTACAATAATGAATGAGTTTATTTTTTCATTAGCATTACAACTACAAGTGCAAAAACTGAAAACACTCTAAAACAGGGGTCTCCAAATTTTTCAAACAATCCATTTTCTTTTCCTTCAGACTTTAGGAGGGCCTCTGGGTTGGTGGTCAATAGGAGGAGGAGGAGTAGTGTCTAGACATGTGCACTGCCGAAAAATGTGTTCATTTTCATTTCATTTATTTTTTTTGGAAATTCGAAAAATTCAGAAATTCTAATTTTTGAAAATTTGAAAATTCATAATTCAGAAATTCGAAAATTAAAAAATCCTAAAATTCTGAAATTCGAAAATTGGAAAAATCGTAAATTCGAAAATAAGAAAGTAAAATCAGAAGATTCAAAAGAACAAAAATACGAAAGTAGAAAGAAAATACTTAATAATAACTAACTAATAATAACTAACTATTAAATTATAGGTATTTGAATTTCCTTTCAAATTTGACTGTTAGTGAACATAACAAATACAAATTTATCTGAAGTTGCAAATTATCCGAAATAACGAATGCTGCATCTAAACAAATGGAACAGAACAAAATAATTATAAATAACAATAATAATAACTTTATATTATTATTATTGTTATTTATTATTATTAATTTGTTACATTCCATTAGTTTAAATTCGGATAAATTTGTATTCATTACTTTCACTAACAACCAAATTTGAAAGGAAATTCCAATACCTATAATTTGATAGCTAGTAATAGTTAAGTCATTATTAGTTAGTTATTGTTTCAGATTTTCACATTTTCAGGTTTTTGAATTTTCGGATTTTCATTCTTATTTTTGGATTTCCGAATTTTTGAATATTTCGATTTTCGATTTTCGAATTTCCGAATTTTAAAATTTCAGATTTTTGGAATTTCCGGGTTTTAGGAAATTTGAATTTTAGAATTTTCAAATTTTTGATTTTCCGAATATTTTGAAAAAATTGGAAATTCGAGGATTCGGAAATTCTAATATTTCCGAATTAACGAATTTGTCTAAATTAGTTAAAAAAAAAATTTGGGACTAAACTAATTGCACATGTCTAGTAGTGTCCCTATTAGTTGGAGGAATAGTATCCCATCATTGGTATCAGTGGAAGAAATAATGCCCCATTGTTGGTGTCAGTGGGAGGAATAGTTCCCCAAGGGCCGAATGGAGGCTAGCAAAGGGCCACATCTTGACCTTGTGCAGCAGTTTGGAGACCCTTGCTCTAAAACTACATCAAGGGTTGACTTTTCTTTGTAAACATGACATTTGGAAAAGGTTTCTGACCACTGCCTCTCCATAATAGCTGGTGCAGGTAATACGTTTGGTAAAATCTACGTTTAGTTATATCTATTTTTCTGCAGAATTTCTGCAAAGTGAATTTTACTGACACAAACACCTAAAAAGAGTTAAAATAAGCATTCATTCTTGCAAACAGAACAAGCGTATGGGAAAAAAAAGTGTGATTGCCCTGTGATGCAGCTGAGTGCACTCGCTCTAGAATCCAGCACGCTAAGCAAAAGCAGACAGAAAAAAAAAACATGAATCAGAGAAGCAGGGAGCATAGACAATGAAATAAGTAGGACATGCACAGAGCTAAAGAGAAAATCTCAATTAATTTGGATAATACTTTAGTATTAGCAGTTCATACAGGGAGAAGGGGTTTAGG
>JAQSEC010004495.1:0-14478 GCA_028564925.1 Lithobates sylvaticus
ATGCGCAAGCAGCATTTGCGCCCGTTCATGTGCTCTGGTTCACTGCGCCGGCAAAACCTTAGTAAATTTCAAGCCACGTAGGTTCATTTGCATAAGTTGAACAGGAGCACTTCTCAACTTTTTTTTTTTTTGCGCTGGTTCACTTCTATGGGTTTTTTAAAGGCTATTTGAACACAGGTCATCTTAGCATTAGGAAAATAAAAAAAGGAAGAAAAAAAATGCGTGGGGGTCCCCCGAAATTCCATACCAGGCCCTTCAGGTCTGGCATGGATATTAAGGGGAACCCCACATAAAAAAAAATGGCGTGGGGGTCCCCCTCAAAATCCATACCAGACCCTTATCCGAGCAGGCAACCTGGCAGGCCACAGGAAAAGAGGGGGGGACGAGAGAGCGCCCCCCCTCCTGAACCGTACCAGGCCACATGCCCTCAACATTGGGAGGATGCTTTAGGGGCCCCCCCAAAGCACCTTGTCCCCATGTTGATGAGGACAAGGGCCTCATCCCCCACAACCCTTGCCCGGTGGTTGTGGGGGTCTGCGGGGGGGGGGCTTATCGGAATCTGGAAGCCCCCTTTAAAAGGGGACCCCCCGATCCCGGCCTCCCCCACCTGTGTGAAATGGTAAGGGGGTAAAAAAGTACCCCTACCATTTCACCCAAAAAGTGACAAAAGTGTTACAAATGACAGGAGACGGTCTTTGACAATTCCTTTATTAAAGTCTTCTTTCTTCTGGTCTTCTTCCTTCTTCTTTCTTCATCTTCGGTTTCTTCTTCTTCCTCCATCTTCTTCTTCCTCCATCTTCTTCTTCCTCTGATCCGCTTCTTCTTGCTCCGGTGTTCTCGCCTGGGATCTTCCTCCACGGCGTCTCTTCTTCGTTATCGGGCCGCTCCGCACAATGGGAGGCTCCCGCTGTGTGACGCTTTTCTTCTTCTGACAGGTCTTATATAATGGAGGCCGGGGCCACCCAGTGACCCCGCCCCCTCTGACGCACGGTTCCATGCATCAGAGGGGGGCGGGGTCACCGGGTGGCCCTGGCCTCCATTATACAAGACCTGTCAGAAGAAGAGAAGCGTCACACAGCGGGAGCCTCCCATTGCACAGAGCGGCCCGATAACGAAGAAGAGACGCCTTGGAGGAAGATGCCGGACAAGAACACCGGAGCAAGAAGAAGCGGATCGGAGGAAGAAGTAGATGGAGGAAGAAGATGAAGAAACCGAAGGATGAAGAAAAGGAAGAAGGAAGAAGACCAGAAGAAAGAAGACTTTAATAAATGACTTGTCAAAGACGTCTCCTGTAATTTTTAACACTTCTGTAACTTTTTGGGTGAAATGGTAGGGGTACATTTGTACCCCCTTACCATTTCACACAGGGGGGGGAGGCTGGGATCTGGGGGTCCCCTTGTTAAAGGGGGCTTCCAGATTCCGATAAGCCCCCCGCCGCAGACCCCCACAACCACCGGCCTGGGTTGTAGGGGTGAGGCCCTTGTCCCCATCAACATGGGGACAAGGTGCTTTGGGGGGACCCCAAAGCATCCTCTCAATGTTGAGGGAATGTGGCCTGGTACGGTTCAGGATGGGGGGGCGCTCTCTTGTCCCCCCTCTTTTCCTGCGGCCTGCCAGGTTGCGTGCTCGGATAAGGGTCTGGTATGGATTTTGAGGGGGACCCCCACGCCATTTTTTTTTTCATTGGCACGGGGTTCCCCTTAATATCCATACCAGACCTGGGAACCCATGCCGTTTATTTTTTTTAAAATTAAAGTCGCCTGGCCTGGGAGCGACTTAAAGTCATGTTGTAAGTCACCCCAAGTCTTGTTGTAAGTCGCCCCAAGTCGTGTTGTAAAGTCGCCCCAAGTCGCGTTGTAAGTCGCCCCAAGTTGCACTGGAAGTCGTGTTGCCCCTGTGTGAATGGACTGTTAGCGTGCGCTATTATCAATGGCATACTATTATGGCGGTGCGCAGTATATTATGTGTTGCGCTTATGTGTGCGCCGGTTCATACGCTCACTTAATAATTTATCTGGCGCACCAATTATGGTATGAACCAGCGCAGCGCATTCATCTTAGTAAATCAGCCCCAATGTGCTTAAGCAGATAACACACACATTTCTAATTTCTTGTGTCTTTATTAACCACTTTCAGACCGGACCAATTTGCAGCCAAAGGACCAGGCCCCTTTTTGCGATTCGGCACTGCGTCGCTTTAACTGACAATTGCGCGGTCGTGCGACGTGGCTCCCAAACAAAATTGACGTCCTTTTTTTCCCACAAATAGAGCTTTCTTTTGGTGGTATTTGATCGCCCCTGCGGTTTTTATTTTTTTGTGCTATAAACAAAAATAGAGCGACAATTTTGAAAAAAATGCATTCTTTTTTATTTTTTGCTATAATAAATATCCCCCAAAAATATATAAAAAAACATTTTTTTTCCTCAGTTTAGGCCGATACGTATTCTTCTACATATTTTTGGTAAAAAAAATCGCAATAAGCGATTATTGATCGGTTTGCGCAGAAGTTATAGCGTTTACAAGATAGGGGATAGTTTTATAGCATTTTTATTAATAATTTTTTTTTTATTATTAATGGCGGAGATCTGCGATTTTTTTTGTGACTGCGACATTATGGCGGACACATCGGACATTTTTGACACATTTTTGGGACCATTGTCATTTTTACAGCAATTAATGCATTTAAATGCATTGATTTCTGTATAAATGACACTGGCAGTTTAGGAGTTAACCACAAGGTGGCAGTGTAGGGGTTAAGTAGGCCTAGGGGTGTTTTTTTTACTGTGGGGGGGGCGTGGCTGTCAGCTAGTGAATGCTGATCTCTGCTCCAATCACAGGGAGCAGAGATCGGCGTCACTAGTTGCTAGGCAGAACGGGGAGATGCTGTTTATCTCGGCATCTCCCCGTTTAGCCGCTCCGTGAGACGATCGCGGGAGTCCCCGCGGCGATCGAGTCCGCGGGGACCGCGGCCGGACTCACGGGGGTCCCGACCGGCGCGGGAGCGCGCCGCTCCCGGCGCGCGCCCGATGGCACGGACAGGCTAAAGGAGGGACGTATATATACGCCCTCCTGCCTGTACGTGCCATTCTGTCGACGTATATCGTCGTGCGCCGGTCGGCAAGTGGTTAAATACACCCTTTAAACCTCACAGTGTTGCAGGAAAAAGTAAGTGATCCCAAAGACTAATTACTTTAATGAAAGCTAATTGGAGTCAGCAGCCTGCACACCTGGAGTCTAAATAATGAAATTAGTTTGAGCCTAGGTTCACATTGATGCGGATTTAGCATGCGGTTTGACATGTTTGACATCTATTGCCGGCAATGGCACCGCACCGCTTACCAAAAGTAGTTTCTGTACTACTTTTGGCAACTTCGGGTGCGATTTCAATAGACATCTGTGCAGTAACCCGCACAGATGTCTCTGAAATCGCCCCCGAAGTCGGACTGACAAGCGGGTATTAAATCGTGTCCAAGTTCAGCTGAACTTGCACAATTTCAATCCCACAGCAGTGTGAACCTGCGCTAAAGGTGTAGTTTAGAGCTACTTTGATTGATAAAAGACACTCAAACATTTTAAGATTGGTGTTCACAAGCAGCATCAGCTGATGTTAACCACGCCTCGCTAAAAGAAGCTCTCTGAAGACATACAATCAAGAGTAGTTAATCTACATATAGCTGGGAAAGGATACACAGCAGTCCTAAAGTGTTTAGGCTTCCATCAGTCAATAATTAGACACATTTTCTATAAATGGAGGCAGTTTGGTACTGTGGCTACTTTTACTAGAAGTGTGTGCTTAGCCAAGATGACTCCTAAAGCCCCATAAACACGGTCGGATTTTCCGATGGATTCTGTCCTATCAGACAATGTTGTCGGAAATTCCGACCGTGTGTAGGCACCATCGGACAGTTTCCATCGGATTGTCCGACGGACAAAGTCCTATCTCCTGCTGGATAGATTTTTTGACAACAAAGTCCGATCACACCAAATCCGATCGTGTGTAGCGAATTCCGACGGACAAAGTGCTACGCATGCTTAGATCACATTACAAGACCAAAGCTATTGGCTACTAGCCTCTACGTAGTCCCGTCGTAGGCAACAAACGTCACCACGTTCAGAATGATCGGATTTTCCGACAACTTTGTCCGACCGTGTGTACGCAAAACCAACATCGGACAAAGTACGACGGACATGATCCGATGGACCTGGTCCTCGGATAATCCGAGCGTGTGTATGGGGCTTAAGACACAATGCAGAATCCTTAATGAGGTAGAGAAGAACCCATGAGTAACAACTAAAGGCTTGAAGACATCACTAGAACTGGCAAACATCCCTCTTCATGAGTCTACCATGACTAAGTCTTCGAACAGGCAGGGTGTCCATGACAGAACACCATTGAGGAAGACGCTGCTCTTGGGAGCACAACATTGTTGCGCTCATGAATCTTGCCAAAGAGCCAATCCACACCACTACTGGGAAAATGTTTTGTGGACTGATAAAACAAAATTTGAATTGTTTAGGAAGAATACTTAGCACTATGTATAGCACAAAAAAGGGCACAGCATACCAACATCAAAACATCATCCCAATGGTGAAGTATGGTGGAGGGAACATCATGATTTGGGTATGCTTTGCTACCTCAGGGTCAGGACCACTTGCCATCATCAAGATGAAATTAATTCCCAAGTTTACCAAAATAGATAATGTCAGGGTAGCTGTCCACCAGCTGAAGCTTAGTACAAGTTGGATGAAGCAGCAGGCAAATTACCCTAAGCATCAAAATAAATCCACCACAGACTGGCTTCATAAAAAGAAAATGTGCCTTTTGGAGCAGCCCAGTCAGAGTCCAGACCTTAACCTCATAGAGATGCTGTTAGATGACCTCAAGAGAGCCGCCCACACCAGACATCTTACAAATGTGTCTGAGCTGAAGCAGTTTTGTAAAGAGGAATGGTCAAAAATTCCTCCTGAATGTGTAGGTCTAATCAAAAGCTACAGAAAGTTCTTGCTTGAATTCATTGCTGCCAAAGGCGGTTCTACCAGCTATTAACTCCCAGGGTTCACTTACTTTTTCCTATAGCACTGTGAATGTTTAATGGGTGTGCGCAATAAAGGCACAAGAGATTAGAATTGTTTGTGTGTTATCCGTTTAAGCATACTGTGTTTGGCTATGGTTGTGACTTAGTTGAGGATCAGATCACATTTTACATAAACAGAGAGGGGATGGTGGACTAGGGATTATAGCGGTGCGGAAATGATGTAGAAGAGTCGGGGTAGACTCACAGTTCAATGCTCGTAATACTTGTTGATTAATAAAATGGTTTTTATTACATATAGAAAATTACATCAACATACAAAAAGAAAAAATATATATATAAAGAAAATTATCAATATATATTTTAGCAAGACTCAATCATAAAAGTCATGACAAGTAATGATTAAAATTTCATTTGAAACAACGTGTAGTCATTTGTATAGAAAACAATCCAGAATTAGCAATTAATTCGAGTTATGCACATGGAGTTTATGGGCACAGTTCAAAATTACTGTAGATAAGGTGACCTGAAACAGACTGGGTGAGTCTTAGTAGACAGTTCCGACATGTTTCGCCATGACAATGGCTTCCTCAGGGTGCGTCTACTTTAAGAAATTAATATATCTAGTAAAGAAAGCATCATAATTAGTCCAAGTTTAATAATAAGTAGAATCAAAATTAGTCCAGTATGAAATCAAGTAGGAGGGAGGGATTTCTCATGGAGGTAACCCGGGAGGGTTCCACTAATTACCAATCCAGAGGAAGTGCCTTAACCCCTCCTCCCCTGATGATAAAGAGAAGGGGAGAGTCCCTTTTGAGACCATCCAAAGCTTACCCAGGTCGGTGTGTAGGTCAGACTCGACTCATGCTGTGAAGTAAGGCAGTCATAAAGGGTGCCTAAATTGCTTAGCAGAAGGTGGGTCAGACCAGGTCAAAGATTGGATATTTTATCTGATTGGAGGGAAGAAAAAAACGGTGTTTCAAAGAATAAAATTGGTAAGAAGTAATTTAAATAGTGTTGTAAGTCCATGAAAAAATTGGTTCATGGACATGGCGCCATACACTATATGGAGGACAGTGTCTCAAATGTTTACTTACTTGGATAGTTTGAAAAATACTAATAGTTAGTATAATAAGGGAACCATGAAATTCTGGGGAATGGCTAATTAATAGACAGGAGGCACCTGAGAAGACATTAGATAAACAAAAGATTCCATTATTATAGAGGGTAATAATTAGGGAGAGAGATTGAAATGTAGGGTAAGGAGCCAATTCTACCTAAGGTGGACAATTAAGGGCACCCTTAAGAAAAGGGGAAGGATGTCCAGACGGCCAAAGGTCTGCAAGAAGTTAAAGAGGATTATATATTCAAACAACCCACTTGAATAGAAATAAATTAAAAGATAGTGCCATAGAGGAAAAAAGGTAACAAGGAGATTTGAGTAGCTTACTTAAATGTAGACAGGTACGGTACGTCAGGTGCCTCCGGAGTCCTGTAGTGGACTGAGGTATCGGGCTGGTTTTTATACCCGCCTTCCAGATCGAGGAGGCGTGGAGACCGCCCCTCGATCAGCGGACAGAGGAGCCTATGCGCAGGCGCACAGCATGTCTCCGCCGGGGGCCTACAAAGACCATAGTTCCCGGCGGCAGGCGTGCGTGGTGCGTGATGACGTCACCGCCGAAACACGGCGAATAGAAGGCAAAGGCTGGGGATGGGCGGGCTGGTTAGGTCCGCCCTCGGGTGTCCATGCTAAGCAAAGGGGCATTCCCAAAGAGACTTGCCCGCCCTCAAAACAGCGGCCGAGTCTTGACAGCCGAACGGTGGAAGTGGGGTGCTTGGGAGGGAGAGAAAAGGGGAAGAGGCAGGATGGAACAAAGCCAAGAGGGGTGGAGGTAAAAGGCAATCCGGAGGATTATAAAATAGAGGATATCTCCCCCAGTTATAAGCTCTGATTTAATACGTTAATTTAGGCACCCTTTATGACTGCCTTACTTCACAGCATGAGTCGAGTCTGACCTACACACCGACCTGGGTAAGCTTTGGATGGTCTCAAAAGGGACTCTCCCCTTCTCTTTATCATCAGGGGAGGAGGGGTTAAGGCACTTCCTCTGGATTGGTAATTAGTGGAACCCTCCCGGGTTACCTCCATGAGAAATCCCTCCCTCCTACTTGATTTCATACTGGACTAATTTTGATTCTACTTATTATTAAACTTGGACTAATTATGATGCTTTCTTTACTAGATATATTAATTTCTTAAAGTAGACGCACCCTGAGGAAGCCATTGTCATGGCGAAACATGTCGGAACTGTCTACTAAGACTCACCCAGTCTGTTTCAGGTCACCTTATCTACAGTAATTTTGAACTGTGCCCATAAACTCCATGTGCATAACTCGAATTAATTGCTAATTCTGGATTGTTTTCTATACAAATGACTACACGTTGTTTCAAATGAAATTTTAATCATTACTTGTCATGACTTTTATGATTGAGTCTTGCTAAAATATATATTGATAATTTTCTTTATATATATATATATTTTTTTCTTTTTGTATGTTGATGTAATTTTCTATATGTAATAAAAACCATTTTATTAATCAACAAGTATTACGAGCATTGAACTGTGAGTCTACCCCGACTCTTCTACATCATTTCCGCACCGCTATAATCCCTAGTCCACCATCCCCTCTCTGTTTATATCCTTACACCAAGGGATGAGGTGCTGTATTACTTAGTGGACCCTCTCTGTCTTTTTGTACATTACTTTCTGTTCTAGGTGTTTCAATACACCATTCCTTGACAGATGGTCCCTGAATAATTCTATATATTTAATTTTTCTTGTTTCGGGGATACACACAGTTCAATGCTCTTCTTAAAAAATACCCATTTCAGGTAAAGGTATAAGAATCTTAGTATAATGAATTGTTAATTAATTGCTCAGAAAATCTATAACAAACATTTATTTATCATTGAGAGCTTATTAACGCTTTGGCGCATGATGGTTGACCTCACCGGGGAGGCATGGAAGGGACTGATGACCAAAATACAACAATCCCAAAATACCACTAATATATCTGATGCCGACCTTGATCGCGACTTCATGCGACTTCAACGTCTCTTGGAAAAGAAGGTACGAATATACTGGCATAAAACTTATTTTGAAAAATATGTTGAACATCAAATTGTCCCTTGGGGACTACGAATCCAAATTTTCCCTAATGTCAAAAAAGTCAATGACCTTCTCAAATCCTCTTGGGAATTCAATCTTCAAACTTGTTCTTTTGGCATGATATCTATACTATGTAAACAGTATGACTATGAACTTGACCAACTTGATACCTCGGTCTCGGAATGGTATGCAAACCACATTCCATGTATATCGTCCCCCCGCTTTGCCCAAAAGGATAAGAACCTACGGGCACACATTGAGGAATATACCTTAAATATCATTAGTAATAAAGAAAATAAATTCATAAGAGACAAATCGGCTCACCAAAATGGCTATGCTTACAAATGGGATAATCCTTCTTTTTCTAGAGCATCGACAAAACCATCTAACTTTCAACCACCTAAAAATAATACTGACCCACCCAGTACCTCGTCCAATTCCTTCAGCTCGAGTACAACTTACCACGAACTCTCTCAGGATCCTATGACAAAAAAACGAAAGAATGATCAACATATTCCCTCTACAGAGCTAATAAAACGAGCTTTAAGTACTAGCACTCTAACCAGACCCTCTAGCATTCGCTCAAAAACCTCTAATATCTCCACCCCCTATCTCAAAAACCAACCATCCTCATCCAATGTACCCCCTCCAACCACACATATGTGCACTTTGGATTCTTCCAATTTCTCTACCCCTGCACTTGCATCTCCTATCAGAAGAGCTAGTGAACCCTCCCTACCTACCATGTTCCCTATACCCTCTCAGGAATTGAAATTGGCACCCATTTTTTTAGGCCAAAACCAAGACCTACCATTAACACCGACATAACTCCATACCTCACTACAGAACCGATTATAACAACCAATCTCGATGTTGTAAACCTCTCTTCCACTCCTCTTACACCACCTCAAATTCAAGTTTTACAATTAGGTCTTACTTTCTGCCCCTCTACAGACTTTGACTGCTTTCAACTAGTGAAAGATCTTCACCTTTTTGCGAGAAAACTATTGTACAAAACAATCTATCATTCAAAAACTACATCTACCCAGATTGCTAACACAGATAACACTATCCCTACCTTAGCAGAAATTCAAGCCCTTGAGGATCTAATGACCCTCTTGGACGAAGCAGACCCAACTGATGACGACTTCTTGGATAATACACAAAACAAAATTACTACTTCGGTCTCTGTAATTCCATGTCCGACTCCCTTCAAACCCAAATCAAAAAACTTTCCCTCGCTAACCACGAATCCCTCCATTTGGGCATTTGTGGAACAAACCACTAAGGAACTAAAAAAACTTAATCTGGATGAATCAGGTATGTCAAACCTCACAAAGGCACAACAAAGAGCCCTCAAATCCCTCCAGTCTAATCGAGATATAGTTATTAAACCCTCCGACAAAGGAGGAAACGTGGTTGTCATGGATGTCCTGGCTTACATGAATATGTGCCACGACATCCTTGACAACCACGATTGGTACAGACCTATCTGCCCCACCAGAATCAAATCCTATGTTTTAGACTATCAAAATTTAATTTTTCATGCAGCCAAAAAAGGAACTATAGATACCAATACCTGGAAATTCCTACATGTAACTCAACCTAAAACCCCGACTTTTTACTCTCTTCCCAAACTCCATAAATCAATAAAAAAACCTCCGGGCAGGCCTATTGTTTCAGGCTGTGAAGGACTTACAGAAAAAGCTAGTGAGCTCGTAGACAAACATCTTGCCCCATTGGTTTCTGCACTCCCTTCTCATATTAAGGATACGATTCACCTACTACGTATCCTCGAAAATCAACAGTTACCTAAAAACTCATATCTTGTTGCGCTAGATGTTGAATGTCTCTATAACGCCATACCTCATGAAAGAGGTGTGGAAGTCATAGCAAAACAACTAGAATGCCTTGGTCCCAATGCACAACAATATAATAACTTTGTCTTATCCCTGCTTAAGTTTATCTTAACCAAGAATTATTTCACCTTTGGATCTTCCCACTACCTCCAGATACAGGGCGTAGCAATGGGCACCAAATGTGCCCCTTCCTACGCCAATCTGTATCTGGGGGGGTGGGAAAAGGATGTTTTCTCGGACCCGGAGATGAGGTGCTTTACCCAGCACATCCTCTCCTGGCTGAGATATATCGATGATATTTTAATCTTTTGGACTGGTACCTACTCAGATTTACAACGCTTTTTTGATAAAATCTCCATTAACACATACAATCTTAAATTTTCTCTGGATTGTAGCCAACAAATGATCACTTTTCTTGACCTCACTATAACCATTGATAATGAAGGTAAACTATTCTCTTCATTATACAGAAAAGCCTCGGCGGGCAATACTATATTGCATGCATCCAGCTCCCATCCCAAAAATCTCTTAAAAAGTATACCGTACAGTCAATATTTACGAATAAGAAGAAATTGTACTAATGACAAAGACTTTCACCAATCATCTTATGAACTATATCGAAGATTGAAATCAAGAAGCTACAGCCATAATTTACTTAAACAATCATTTAATAGAGTTAAATGTTTGGAACGAAAGGAACTAATCTTTAGAGACAAAAATCTTCAACTAAATCAACCTGTACGCCTCATTACTCAATACTCAAATCAATCTGCCCAGATCAGGAATACCATAAATACATTCTGGCCCTTACTATCATCGGACCCAATAGTAGGACAATATGTGAAAACATATCCAGAAATCACCTACCGGCGACCATCATCTCTTAGTGACAAACTAACCTCCAGTCACTTTTACGCCCCAGATGAAAGAAAAATGGACCAATCAGGTACTTTTCCCTGTGGTCACTGTGATTCATGTATTTTTCTATCTAACTCCATTAGCACGTTACTACCAAATGGGAATTTATATAAGCCCAAACATCGGGTTACTTGTAACACTGTAGGAGTCATTTATCTAGCCACTTGCCGCTGTGGATGCTTCTATGTTGGAAAAACAAAGAGAGCTTTCTCCATTCGCATACAGGACCACATTAAACCCTTACCCAAAAAGAAAATCTCAACAGCAATTAATCGTCATGTAGCCCAAAAACACAACTTTGACCCTACTGCAATTATATTCTCTGCCCTTGAACATTTACCCCTCAATATACGTGGAGGGGACATTGATAACCGTCTCCTTCAACTCGAAACTAGGTGGATATACACCCTAGATGCCACCAGATATCCGGGTATGAATGAGTATATTAGCTTTAAATCCTTTCTTTCATCTTTTTTCCAATTACCCTTCTCTTATTTTTCCTTCCCACTTCTATTCTCTATGTCCATACCCTCCTTATCCCCTTTCCTTCCCTTTCTCATCTCCCAATTTAAATTCTAAAAATTTGTTTTTTTCCCTCCCCCTCAGGGTCTCACCCGCATAGGTCACTACCAACATGCGCCAAAGCCAGCTCCGTTATTTTTTATTGTTTTTTGTAACATGTTTTTTGTTTAAATTAAAATAATTCATGATATTTTTCAATACGTATGGAAATTAATCTGAAATTCTGCTAAACCCTATCAAATATACTGTATGGGAATTGAATTTCCACTGTATATTACTACTTTTATCTCGTTAATCTGCCCCTGTTGTAATTTATTTAAACATTTAATAGACGCTTGACCAACTTTAATTTGGCCTGACATGTCTAAATTTATTTATGCATCTTTGTCTAAACCATTTTTTTTTTTTTTTTTTTTATTAGTCCTTTACAGGTCTCTAAATAGACTTGACCTAAATATGTTTAAACTCTGATTATTTGGTACTGAACGTATTAAATCAGAGCTTATAACTGGGGGAGATATCCTCTATTTTATAATCCTCCGGATTGCCTTTTACCTCCACCCCTCTTGGCTTTGTTCCATCCTGCCTCTTCCCCTTTTCTCTCCCTCCCAAGCACCCCACTTCCACCGTTCGGCTGTCAAGACTTGGCCGCTGTTTTGAGGGCGGGCAAGTCTCTTTGGGAATGCCCCTTTGCTTAGCATGGACACCCGAGGGCGGACCTAACCAGCCCGCCCATCCCCAGCCTTTGCCATCTATTCGCCGTATTTCGGCGGTGACGTCATCACGCACCACGCACGCCTGCCGCCGGGAACTATGGTCTTTGTAGGCCCCCGGCGGAGACATGCTGTGCGCCTGCGCATAGGCTCCTCTGTCCGCTGATCGAGGGGCGGTCTCCACGCCTCCTCGATCTGGAAGGCGGGTATAAAAACCAGCCCGATACCTCAGTCCACTACAGGACTCCGGAGGCACCTGACGTACCGTACCTGTCTGCATTTAAGTAAGCTACTCAAATCTCCTTGTTACCTTTTTTCCTCTATGGCACTATCTTTTAATTTATTTCTATTCAAGTGGGTTGTTTGAATATATAATCCTCTTTAACTTCTTGCAGACCTTTGGCCGTCTGGACATCCTTCCCCTTTTCTTAAGGGTGCCCTTAATTGTCCACCTTAGGTAGAATTGGCTCCTTACCCTACATTTCAATCTCTCTCCCTAATTATTACCCTCTATAATAATGGAATCTTTTGTTTATCTAATGTCTTCTCAGGTGCCTCCTGTCTACTAATTAGCCATTCCCCAGAATTTCATGGTTCCCTTATTATACTAACTATTAGTATTTTTCAAACTATCCAAGTAAGTAAACATTTGAGACACTGTCCTCCATATAGTGTATGGCGTCATGTCCATGAACCAATTTTTTCATGGACTTACAACACTATTTAAATTACTTTTTACCAATTTTATTCTTTGAAACACCGCTTTTTTCTTCCCTCCAATCAGATAAAATATCCAATCTTTGACCTGGTCTGACCCACCTTCTGCTAAGCAATTCAGGCACCCTTTATGACTGCCTTACTTCACAGCATGAGTCGAGTCTGACCTACACACCGACCTGGGTAAGCTTTGGATGGTCTCAAAGGGGACTCTCCCCTTCTCTTTATCATCAGGGGAGGAGGGGTTAAGGCACTTCCTCTGGATTGGTAATTAGTGGAACCCTCCCGGGTTACCTCCATGAGAAATCCCTCCCTCCTACTTGACTTTATACTGGACTAATTTTGATTCTATTTATTATTAAACTTGGACTAATTATGATGCTTTCTTTACTAGATATATTAATTTCTTAAAGTAGACGCACCCTGAGGAAGCCATTGTCATGGCGAAACATGTCGGAACTGTCTACTAAGACTCACCCAGTCTGTTTCAGGTCACCTTATCTACAGTAATTTTGAACTGTGCCCATAAACTCCATGTGCATAACTCGAATTAATTGCTAATTCTGGATTGTTTTCTATACAAATGACTACACGTTGTTTCAAATGAAATTTTAATCATTACTTGTCATGACTTTTATGATTGAGTCTTGCCAAAATATATATTGCTAATTTTCTTTATATATATATTTTTTTTTCTTTGTATGTTGATGTAATTTTCTATATGTAATAAAAAACATTTTATTAATCAATAAGCATTACGAGCATTGAACTGTGAGTCTACCCCGACTCTTCTACATCATTTCCGCACCGCTATAATCCCTAGTCCACCATCCCCTCTCTGTTTATATCCTTACACCAAGGGATGAGGTGCTGTATTACTTAGTGGACCCTCTCTGTCTTTTTGTACATCACATTTTACATGTTTTATGTGTACTTCAGACTGTCATTGCAGACCTCTCTAACAGGAAATATAGTAGCTGTTGGTGATGTCACCAACACAAGTGCACTGTGCTCTTGAAAGACAACCACTGACTGAGCTGCAGTCGTGATTCCTACGCACATGTGTGGGAGTGACATCGCAACTTGGCAATTCAAACAGCAGGAGCCCCTGAACCTGGAAGGAACTCTGGGTGAAGATGGAAGCTCTGTCATACATGGGGGGCCTTCTTTAAAGGTAAGTCTTTCAGAATGTGCAAGTATTTCAAGGTGGGGGTAGGAAGTGCAGCACCTGGAATTTCAGGTAGCGAGAGCACAGAAACAACAACAAGCTAGTGGGTAAGTCAGCTAACACTTCCGACCCTGTTGGCTATTTTATCTGTTAAACCTTTAGTAAAGCACCTTCAACCCAACACCTGTGTACTCATACCAACAATTCAGAACAAGTAAAACATCGAAAAAGAAACATCCAAAATTAGCTTGATGGCCTATAACTGGAAAAAAGCAACTATCACATCACTGTATTTGATTAAACATCTCCAAAAATCATAAATGGCTACAAAATATATTTCCATGATAGAGAAAAGAAATGTATCTAACAATATAGCCAA
>JAQSEC010000979.1:0-14550 GCA_028564925.1 Lithobates sylvaticus
TGGGAGATGTAGTCCGCAGGATCGGACGCGGTGACTACAGTGTATGACTGTAGTCACGGCGTGCCCACAGAGAAGGCTCGGCGTGCCGGCAGCGGCACGCGTGCCACGCGTTCGCCATCACTGCCCTAGGCTGACTTGATGAGCTCCCAGGAAAGGAAAATGATGGTAAGTATGGTAACAATTTTCCATATTCCTGGGGCTAATCATGTCAGCCTAGGGTTCGTAGGCAGACAAGATGAACTGCCAGGAAAGGAAAATTAAGGTAAGTATGGTAACAATTTTCTGTATTTTTTGATATTGTCTTGCAACAATGTTTTTTTTTTTTTCTTGTAATACTTAGACAATAAAACCAAACAAAACTAAACAAAATGCACTTTTTTTAAGCAGTGTTAATGTAAATTAATTTATTAAAAATAAATATGGTTACTGCAAATAAAAAGCATGGGCTAGCACAAAGGGATATCAGAAAAAAAAGACACAGACATCAAATAATTTCCACAAATATTTATTTATTTTGGCAATTTAATTAATGGCCACGGTGTTATCCAGAGGGTAACCTGATAATAACTTAAAATTTTAATGAAATATGAAGTCATCCTGGCTAAAATACAATAATAATAATACAATAATCAAAATTACACGGTGTCCATCCAGACAATGTTGGGCGACTACTCCCCCACTGAACAACACCATGACTTCTTAGAAATAGGCAGGGTGGGTGGGAGTCACAGTTCGGTCCAAATGGGAGTAGCGGTCCTCAGTTCCCTTTTATCTGCTCCCTCTGCGCAGGCATTACACTCGCCAATTGTGTCCAATCGCCTGCTTGTCACTGCCAATCCCATGTCTGCTGTTGCTTCAGATACCTCTGAAGCAACCAATGGCAACCTGTAAATAGAGAACAGGCAGAAGAGATCTGCAGACCCCTTTGAGCTATCCCATGAGGGCCCAGCATATTGCTATGACCTTTCATGGGCTAAAACAAAGGGATATCAGAAAAAAGAAACACAGACATCAGATAATTTCCACAATTTTGGCCCATTCTAAGCCACCTAACCTAAGTTTAGAGGCCAGTAAATGCATTATTGTAGATGGTTGCTATAGCAGCAAACTGCCGCATTAGTTCGCCATATCTGCAAACCGCAAACAAGTTTGTTTTGTTGCAAAGCCATGCATGACCTGAAACTGAAGAACGTCCCTAGTGAGGACATCAACTGGGTCTGAAATACTGTATGTATGTAATGAAGGCAGGAAGGGTTAATTAAAAAAAATATATATATTAGCATGTTGATGAGGGGAGAAATGGGGAACCAGGAACACTGGGAAATATTTGTATAGTTTTAATCAAGTTCCAGTTTGTAGTGAGCCAGTTACCAAAAACAAGAAACTTTTTATGCAAGATACAAAAACACAGTTTTCTCTGTTACAACAAAAACGTGTCCACCGCCCCCCTCTACAGCTGGCTATCGCAGTAAGTGGCATTGGAAGGCTAAAGCAGATAACAACAAGGCCTGGGGAATGCCCAGGAAAAAACCAAGCCTACTTACCACCAGCTTGCAGACAACCAAATTAACCTGTCTAACAGGTGCGTTAAAAACAGGGGTTTAGTCCGCACGCATTTGCAAACGCATGCGTAAGCCACAGAGCCTCGTCAAGGCACCCTGATATCTGTGGTCCTAACACTAAACTAAGTGTCCCCACAGTGGAGGCACATACATTCTAATGGGTAGATGAGGGCAGGTGGACTGAAGGGGAGCCACCCCTTCTTAAAGGTACAGGAGCACACCAAACCCCCAGCAGATAGCACAATGGCTGCAAAGGTGTAGGTGCGCTGCTGGACCAATACAAACACTAAGTGATAACAAAAACGTGTCCACCGCCCCCCTCTACAGCTGGCTATCGCAGTAAGTGGCATTGGAAGGCTAAAGCAGATAACAACAAGGCCTGGGGAATGCCCAGGAAAAAACCAAGCCTACTTACCACCAGCTTGCAGACAACCAAATTAACCTGTCTAACAGGTGCGTTAAAAACAGGGGTTTAGTCCGCACGCATTTGCAAACGCATGCGTAAGCCACAGAGCCTCGTCAAGGCACCCTGATATCTGTGGTCCTAACACTAAACTAAGTGTCCCCACAGTGGAGGCACATACATTCTAATGGGTAGATGAGGGCAGGTGGACTGAAGGGGAGCCACCCCTTCTTAAAGGTACAGGAGCACACCAAACCCCCAGCAGATAGCACAATGGCTGCAAAGGTGTAGGTGCGCTGCTGGACCAATACAAACACTAAGTGATAACAAAAACGTGTCCACCGCCCCCCTCTACAGCTGGCTATCGCAGTAAGTGGCATTGGAAGGCTAAAGCAGATAACAACAAGGCCTGGGGAATGCCCAGGAAAAAACCAAGCCTACTTACCACCAGCTTGCAGACAACCAAATTAACCTGTCTAACAGGTGCGTTAAAAACAGGGGTTTAGTCCGCACGCATTTGCAAACGCATGCGTAAGCCACAGAGCCTCGTCAAGGCACCCTGATATCTGTGGTCCTAACACTAAACTAAGTGTCCCCACAGTGGAGGCACATACATTCTAATGGGTAGATGAGGGCAGGTGGACTGAAGGGGAGCCACCCCTTCTTAAAGGTACAGGAGCACACCAAACCCCCAGCAGATAGCACAATGGCTGCAAAGGTGTAGGTGCGCTGCTGGACCAATACAAACACTAAGTGATAACAAAAACGTGTCCACCGCCCCCCTCTACAGCTGGCTATCGCAGTAAGTGGCATTGGAAGGCTAAAGCAGATAACAACAAGGCCTGGGGAATGCCCAGGAAAAAACCAAGCCTACTTACCACCAGCTTGCAGACAACCAAATTAACCTGTCTAACAGGTGCGTTAAAAACAGGGGTTTAGTCCGCACGCATTTGCAAACGCATGCGTAAGCCACAGAGCCTCGTCAAGGCACCCTGATATCTGTGGTCCTAACACTAAACTAAGAGTGTCCCCACAGTGGAGGCACATACATTCTAATGGGTAGATGAGGGCAGGTGGACTGAAGGGGAGCCACCCCTTCTTAAAGGTACAGGAGCACACCAAACCCCCAGCAGATAGCACAATGGCTGCAAAGGTGTAGGTGCGCTGCTGGACCAATACAAACACTAAGTGATAACAAAAACGTGTCCACCGCCCCCCTCTACAGCTGGCTATCGCAGTAAGTGGCATTGGAAGGCTAAAGCAGATAACAACAAGGCCTGGGGAATGCCCAGGAAAAAACCAAGCCTACTTACCACCAGCTTGCAGACAACCAAATTAACCTGTCTAACAGGTGCGTTAAAAACAGGGGTTTAGTCCGCACGCATTTGCAAACGCATGCGTAAGCCACAGAGCCTCGTCAAGGCACCCTGATATCTGTGGTCCTAACACTAAACTAAGAGTGTCCCCACAGTGGAGGCACATACATTCTAATGGGTAGATGAGGGCAGGTGGACTGAAGGGGAGCCACCCCTTCTTAAAGGTACAGGAGCACACCAAACCCCCAGCAGATAGCACAATGGCTGCAAAGGTGTAGGTGCGCTGCTGGACCAATACAAACACTAAGTGATAACAAAAACGTGTCCACCGCCCCCCTCTACAGCTGGCTATCGCAGTAAGTGGCATTGGAAGGCTAAAGCAGATAACAACAAGGCCTGGGGAATGCCCAGGAAAAAACCAAGCCTACTTACCACCAGCTTGCAGACAACCAAATTAACCTGTCTAACAGGTGCGTTAAAAACAGGGGTTTAGTCCGCACGCATTTGCAAACGCATGCGTAAGCCACAGAGCCTCGTCAAGGCACCCTGATATCTGTGGTCCTAACACTAAACTAAGAGTGTCCCCACAGTGGAGGCACATACATTCTAATGGGTAGATGAGGGCAGGTGGACTGAAGGGGAGCCACCCCTTCTTAAAGGTACAGGAGCACACCAAACCCCCAGCAGATAGCACAATGGCTGCAAAGGTGTAGGTGCGCTGCTGGACCAATACAAACACTAAGTGATAACAAAAACGTGTCCACCGCCCCCCTCTACAGCTGGCTATCGCAGTAAGTGGCATTGGAAGGCTAAAGCAGATAACAACAAGGCCTGGGGAATGCCCAGGAAAAAACCAAGCCTACTTACCACCAGCTTGCAGACAACCAAATTAACCTGTCTAACAGGTGCGTTAAAAACAGGGGTTTAGTCCGCACGCATTTGCAAACGCATGCGTAAGCCACAGAGCCTCGTCAAGGCACCCTGATATCTGTGGTCCTAACACTAAACTAAGAGTGTCCCCACAGTGGAGGCACATACATTCTAATGGGTAGATGAGGGCAGGTGGACTGAAGGGGAGCCACCCCTTCTTAAAGGTACAGGAGCACACCAAACCCCCAGCAGATAGCACAATGGCTGCAAAGGTGTAGGTGCGCTGCTGGACCAATACAAACACTAAGTGATAACAAAAACGTGTCCACCGCCCCCCTCTACAGCTGGCTATCGCAGTAAGTGGCATTGGAAGGCTAAAGCAGATAACAACAAGGCCTGGGGAATGCCCAGGAAAAAACCAAGCCTACTTACCACCAGCTTGCAGACAACCAAATTAACCTGTCTAACAGGTGCGTTAAAAACAGGGGTTTAGTCCGCACGCATTTGCAAACGCATGCGTAAGCCACAGAGCCTCGTCAAGGCACCCTGATATCTGTGGTCCTAACACTAAACTAAGAGTGTCCCCACAGTGGAGGCACATACATTCTAATGGGTAGATGAGGGCAGGTGGACTGAAGGGGAGCCACCCCTTCTTAAAGGTACAGGAGCACACCAAACCCCCAGCAGATAGCACAATGGCTGCAAAGGTGTAGGTGCGCTGCTGGACCAATACAAACACTAAGTGATAACAAAAACGTGTCCACCGCCCCCCTCTACAGCTGGCTATCGCAGTAAGTGGCATTGGAAGGCTAAAGCAGATAACAACAAGGCCTGGGGAATGCCCAGGAAAAAAACCAAGCCTACTTACCACCAGCTTGCAGACAACCAAATTAACCTGTCTAACAGGTGCGTTAAAAACAGGGGTTTAGTCCGCACGCATTTGCAAACGCATGCGTAAGCCACAGAGCCTCGTCAAGGCACCCTGATATCTGTGGTCCTAACACTAAACTAAGAGTGTCCCCACAGTGGAGGCACATACATTCTAATGGGTAGATGAGGGCAGGTGGACTGAAGGGGAGCCACCCCTTCTTAAAGGTACAGGAGCACACCAAACCCCCAGCAGATAGCACAATGGCTGCAAAGGTGTAGGTGCGCTGCTGGACCAATACAAACACTAAGTGATAACAAAAACGTGTCCACCGCCCCCCTCTACAGCTGGCTATCGCAGTAAGTGGCATTGGAAGGCTAAAGCAGATAACAACAAGGCCTGGGGAATGCCCAGGAAAAAACCAAGCCTACTTACCACCAGCTTGCAGACAACCAAATTAACCTGTCTAACAGGTGCGTTAAAAACAGGGGTTTAGTCCGCACGCATTTGCAAACGCATGCGTAAGCCACAGAGCCTCGTCAAGGCACCCTGATATCTGTGGTCCTAACACTAAACTAAGAGTGTCCCCACAGTGGAGGCACATACATTCTAATGGGTAGATGAGGGCAGGTGGACTGAAGGGGAGCCACCCCTTCTTAAAGGTACAGGAGCACACCAAACCCCCAGCAGATAGCACAATGGCTGCAAAGGTGTAGGTGCGCTGCTGGACCAATACAAACACTAAGTGATAACAAAAACGTGTCCACCGCCCCCCTCTACAGCTGGCTATCGCAGTAAGTGGCATTGGAAGGCTAAAGCAGATAACAACAAGGCCTGGGGAATGCCCAGGAAAAAACCAAGCCTACTTACCACCAGCTTGCAGACAACCAAATTAACCTGTCTAACAGGTGCGTTAAAAACAGGGGTTTAGTCCGCACGCATTTGCAAACGCATGCGTAAGCCACAGAGCCTCGTCAAGGCACCCTGATATCTGTGGTCCTAACACTAAACTAAGAGTGTCCCCACAGTGGAGGCACATACATTCTAATGGGTAGATGAGGGCAGGTGGACTGAAGGGGAGCCACCCCTTCTTAAAGGTACAGGAGCACACCAAACCCCCAGCAGATAGCACAATGGCTGCAAAGGTGTAGGTGCGCTGCTGGACCAATACAAACACTAAGTGATAACAAAAACGTGTCCACCGCCCCCCTCTACAGCTGGCTATCGCAGTAAGTGGCATTGGAAGGCTAAAGCAGATAACAACAAGGCCTGGGGAATGCCCAGGAAAAAACCAAGCCTACTTACCACCAGCTTGCAGACAACCAAATTAACCTGTCTAACAGGTGCGTTAAAAACAGGGGTTTAGTCCGCACGCATTTGCAAACGCATGCGTAAGCCACAGAGCCTCGTCAAGGCACCCTGATATCTGTGGTCCTAACACTAAACTAAGAGTGTCCCCACAGTGGAGGCACATACATTCTATGGGTAGATGAGGGCAGGTGGACTGAAGGGGAGCCACCCCTTCCCCTTGTTATCACTTAGTGTTTGTATTGGTCCAGCAGCGCACCTACACCTTTGCAGCCATTGTGCTATCTGCTGGGGGTTTGGTGTGCTCCTGTACCTTTAAGAAGGGGTGGCTCCCCTTCAGTCCACCTGCCCTCATCTACCCATTAGAATGTA
This sequence comes from Lithobates sylvaticus, assembly GCA_028564925.1. Lineage (NCBI taxonomy): Eukaryota > Metazoa > Chordata > Amphibia > Anura > Ranidae > Lithobates > Lithobates sylvaticus. The sequence goes on from JAQSEC010000979.1 coordinate 6,700, forward strand.
TGTGCCTCCACTGTGGGGACACTCTTAGTTTAGTGTTAGGACCACAGATATCAGGGTGCCTTGACGAGGCTCTGTGGCTTACGCATGCGTTTGCAAATGCGTGCGGACTAAACCCCTGTTTTTAACGCACCTGTTAGACAGATTAATTTGGTTGTCTGCAAGCTGGTGGTAAGTAGGCTTGGTTTTTTCCTGGGCATTCCCCAGGCCTTGTTGTTATCTGCTTTAGCCTTCCAATGCCACTTACTGCGATAGCCAGCTGTAGAGGGGGGCGGTGGACACGTTTTTGTTATCACTTAGTGTTTGTATTGGTCCAGCAGCGCACCTACACCTTTGCAGCCATTGTGCTATCTGCTGGGGGTTTGGTGTGCTCCTGTACCTTTAAGAAGGGGTGGCTCCCCTTCAGTCCACCTGCCCTCATCTACCCATTAGAATGTATGTGCCTCCACTGTGGGGACACTCTTAGTTTAGTGTTAGGACCACAGATATCAGGGTGCCTTGACGAGGCTCTGTGGCTTACGCATGCGTTTGCAAATGCGTGCGGACTAAACCCCTGTTTTTAACGCACCTGTTAGACAGGTTAATTTGGTTGTCTGCAAGCTGGTGGTAAGTAGGCTTGGTTTTTTCCTGGGCATTCCCCAGGCCTTGTTGTTATCTGCTTTAGCCTTCCAATGCCACTTACTGCGATAGCCAGCTGTAGAGGGGGGCGGTGGACACGTTTTTGTTATCACTTAGTGTTTGTATTGGTCCAGCAGCGCACCTACACCTTTGCAGCCATTGTGCTATCTGCTGGGGGTTTGGTGTGCTCCTGTACCTTTAAGAAGGGGTGGCTCCCCTTCAGTCCACCTGCCCTCATCTACCCATTAGAATGTATGTGCCTCCACTGTGGGGACACTCTTAGTTTAGTGTTAGGACCACAGATATCAGGGTGCCTTGACGAGGCTCTGTGGCTTACGCATGCGTTTGCAAATGCGTGCGGACTAAACCCCTGTTTTTAACGCACCTGTTAGACAGGTTAATTTGGTTGTCTGCAAGCTGGTGGTAAGTAGGCTTGGTTTTTTCCTGGGCATTCCCCAGGCCTTGTTGTTATCTGCTTTAGCCTTCCAATGCCACTTACTGCGATAGCCAGCTGTAGAGGGGGGCGGTGGACACGTTTTTGTTATCACTTAGTGTTTGTATTGGTCCAGCAGCGCACCTACACCTTTGCAGCCATTGTGCTATCTGCTGGGGGTTTGGTGTGCTCCTGTACCTTTAAGAAGGGGTGGCTCCCCTTCAGTCCACCTGCCCTCATCTACCCATTAGAATGTATGTGCCTCCACTGTGGGGACACTCTTAGTTTAGTGTTAGGACCACAGATATCAGGGTGCCTTGACGAGGCTCTGTGGCTTACGCATGCGTTTGCAAATGCGTGCGGACTAAACCCCTGTTTTTAACGCACCTGTTAGACAGGTTAATTTGGTTGTCTGCAAGCTGGTGGTAAGTAGGCTTGGTTTTTTCCTGGGCATTCCCCAGGCCTTGTTGTTTCTCTGTTACAAAGCTAATTTTATATTTTAATTACAAACATACATTTCTTTTATTTTCATATGTTATGTGTACCGAAGTGCCAAGTAAGTAGCACACATGCGTCCATAATGAATATTGTTGTGTTCATTGATAAAAAAAATGTTACTTTCACAGAAAGCAGTTCTCAACTTGATTCTTTCTCTAATAGAAATCTTCCCAATCATTAAAGGTGATACTCTGTGAAACAGACAAGGGCATTTTATGAAAGCTAATTACAGTGACCATATTATTATGAGTGCACAATACAATAAAAGTTCAAATACAGTTTGACCAGAAAAATATTTATAACCATTTAAAAGAATGACATTATGACACCTAAAACACGCCTATGCCTAGGGGACTATTTATAAAATCAAGGCACTTTCCATTAAAAATAATAACATTATGAGACTTAAAACACGCCTATGCTAAAAGGGACAATTTATAAAATCAGGGCACTTTTCTTCAAGGACATAGATACAGATTACTGGACTACATTACAAAATTTTAAGAGTCCTCCACAGTTTGGTACCCATTTCACCTTCAGGGATACATATACATACATTCCAATAAATAAATGTAAAAAACATCTTAAAATGTATTAAAATATGGACGGTGTTAGTAGTGCAGTGGATGGTGTCAGTAGAGCAGTGGACGTGTCAGTAGGGCAGAGTTTTTTTTTTAAAGAATTTCTCAAAAATTTTTAGGAGCCCCGTTCGGGTCTTTGGTGAAATATCAGAAGGGTGATTAGAGTATGCCCAGGCACACTCGGCGCACAACTTGCGCACGCCTATGGATGCACAGCATATTATGTATGTAGAGTGCGTATTGGGTTGTTATACAGAGTAGATCATAGATGCATTTAACATGACATTGATTATTTCTCAGATACTCTCTGTCATATTATTATTGCTGTCTAAGGTCTCATTGAGGACATTCCCACATTTCCTGTTCTGTAACAATGATATTTCCAAAAGGAAGTGGGGAAACATTAGCAGGGACTCAAGCAATAATAAAACGTTGATAGTGGTTCCAGTCCTCCCTTATTCTTAACCACTTGCTATCCCCCCATAGCAGTTTTGCTGCTACAGGGCTGCAGATGTGTGTCGGATTACGTATATGTATATATGTGATCAGGCTCTTCTGGGTAGGAGGCGCGCATGTGTGCCACAGGCCCCTCACTCCCGCTGGGATTATACACAGTGGGAGCCGATCAGCAAGTACCGCAAACTCGATGTCCACCGTCACCTGCTGATCGTTCGATACACAGGCAGAAAGGCAGTTTGCTGTGTAAATACGGCAGGTTGCCGTTATGTCAGTGGGGAAGGCATGGATCCTGTGTTCCTGTAAAGTAAGGACATGGATCCATGCCTTCCCCTAGTAAAAGCACCTCCCATAGTACACAGAAACACTTAGCTAGGCACACAGTTAACCCTCTGATCGCCCCTGATGTTAACTGTCAATTAGTGTCAGAATGTCCGTCGCAGTATTGCAGTCCTGCTATAAGTCATTGTTTGCCGCCATTACTAGTAAAAAAAAAAAAAATATATATATATATATATCCCATAGTTTGTACTGTAGATGCTATAACTTTTGTGCAAACCAATCAATATTAGCTTATTGGGATTTTTTTTTTTTTTACCAAAAAATAAGTAGCAGAATACATATTGACCTAAACTGATGAAGAAATGTGTTTTTTTTTTTTTTTTTTTATTGAAAATGTTTTATAGCAAAAAGTAAAACATATTGTTTTTGTTTTCAAAATTGTCTGTCTTTTTTTTTTTATAGTGCGAAAAATATAAAATGCAAAGGTGATCAAATACCACCAAAAGAAAGCTCTATTTGTGGGGAAAAAAAGGACATTGTCAGTTAAATTAACGCAGTGCTGTATCGCAAAAAATGGCCAGGTCAGGAAGGGGGGGGGGGGGTAAACCTTTCCGGAGGTCAAGTGGTTAAAAAATGTGTTTCTATCACCATCTGTGTCCTTGGTAATGACTTTTGTTTTTTGTTCTAGTGATAATTGTGTTACTAGTACAGGAAATAATGGGAAATCACAACAATTTACTATTCAGCCAAACCTGACAGAGGTTCTAACCCTTCCCCTCTCTATACAGAGGTAAAGACAAGAAAACTTTTTGGCTGGAGGTACACTTTAAGTGCTAAAGTGTACCTCCAGCCAAAATATAATATGTTGCAGCTTATCAGTTTTTCCCCATCTGCTTTTGCCTATAAGAAAAAGGAAGGTGGGACTTGTAGATGACGTGTACATACATGAATTTGTAATAATTCATTTTATACATATTAAATCTCTTGTCAATTTTATATGCTGTCCCTTTGATATGTATATGTAATGTATTCATGAGGTCAACACCATGTATGTGTGTGTATACATATTAAACCCTTTCTACTATGTGCATTATTGTTATGTATTGTCAAACTCAATATGCCAATTAAATATATTTTCTAATTATCTCACCCCCACAAATCAATAGCCTCATTTAAAGTTCCACCTTCCTTTTTCTTATACCTGAACCAGGGATGGAGGCACACACCATATGCTTTATTTAAAGTCCCAAACTCCCCCCCATTATATTGTTTTTGCCTGGTGGTCAAATCGGCCAGTAATATTCTTCCTGTATTAGGTTGCCTACACTCTGGATGAAGAAGCAACAGAGACACATTTGGACAGCAGCATTGTTATTCTAGGGTGAGGATAGTCTTAAAGATGTACTAGGAGATTTAAATGCACTAACAAAAGCCAAACTCCAGCTGATATTTTGTAATCAGCCACAGCAACAGTTTTTCTTTTTAGGATAAAGGTTTTACATAAATAAATAAAAGCTGATCTATGTAAGCTCCATTGTCAGTGGTGAATGTTTTGTCTCAACCCTCTAACTGCTAAATCTGCAGAACAACTTGTTCTGTTGAAAAGTAAAAGATTTACTGGCTGGATCACCAGGTGTAAATAAAGAAAAGAAAGCCTAAAAAAAAAAGAAAATTAATGCAGCCATTATATCTAAGAATTGGTAAGCTGCAATACAATAAATGTTTTATTTTGGGATTAAAGTGATATTAAAGTCTTGTGTTTTTTGTTTTTTTGATAACAAACAAGTTATACTTACCAGCTCTGTGCAGTGGTTTTGCACAGAGCAGCCCTTATTCTCCTCTTCTCGGGTCTCTCACTGCCCCTCCCTGGCCCCTCCCTCCTGCCGAGTGCCCCCCCCAAGAAAGCAGCTTGCTATGGGGGCACCCGAGCCATTCAGACACGGATCCATGGCTCGATCCCACCCCCTCCCTCTCCTCATTGGATCTGCTGCTGTGTCTTAGCCAATTAGGAGGGTGAGTCTGGGACAGCAGAGTCTCGCATGCAACATTGCTGGATCGAGATGAGGTTCAGGTAAGTATTAGGAGGGCTGCTGCACACGGAAGGTTTTTTTATTAAGATAAAAAAAAACTTCTGCCTTTAGAACCACTTTATTACCACTTTATTGCATTATATTTACACATTGTTTTAACTGTAGTAAAATGCCATGCTATCTAAGCCACTTGACAGTGCCTTGGAAAGTTGCATTGGGCATGCCATTTGAGCCACTTACCAGTGGCATGTTAAAAAAGGAATCATATGCAGTGCCACATTACACAAGCCTGGTTTCCATTTTTGCCATTTTATCCAAGGTATTTTTTTTCATGTATGTGCCTTTCTTCAGCTATAAACATTTCCTCCAATGCTGCCTCCCCTTTGTGACCACTTTTCACTTCTCTCCTCCACTATACTCCGTGCCCTTTCTTCCTAACCTCTGTGTCCCCACTAATCTCCTCTCCTACTATGCCTCTTGCCCGCTCTTGGTCTACTCTCTGATGTGTTGTCCTTTCTGTACCTCTGTGTCTACTCTCTGTTCCCCTCTCTGGCTCTGTGCCTACTTTTTACTCCATTTCTATTGCTATATCCTGTCTCTACACTGTGTTTGCTTTGAATTCCCCTTCATTAACTTCCTGTCGGTATGATTATTTCAGATTTTTGATGCTCAAAGCGGTACAATGTTTTGCATGGACATTTGGCATTTTATATTGTAGCCCTCTAATTCTTAGGAATAACACACTTAAATCTGTCCAAACAAGAGTCTAGTAGACAGCCTGGGTATGATAAAGTTTGAAACACGAAAATTATAATATAATAAATAACTATAAATAATTATAACAAAATAATAATATAATAATAATAAAAATGATTCAATAGTGTAATCAAATCAAAAACACTGAAATATGCTCAGTTGCAGAATTGTCGCTGTCATTACTTTCAGTGTTTGATGACGGATTTCCCCACAAATCACTATCGCTCAATTCTGCAAGTGATTCTAATTTATTATCACTGTTTTCTAGCTGGTCTAAAACCCCTTTTGATGTAAAGGGACAGTTTTGGTTGCTATGGACAATCTCCAGTTTCCAGGAAGAAAGAACAGTATTTATAATATAAAACTGCATGCAGGGCACTGAACAAACCACTAGGGACAAAAGGGAGGTGAAATAATTTGATACAGTAATGTAATCTGTAAGATTACAGCGTACTATATGTATTGTGTGTTCTTTACTTTTTGAATTTGGCTCCGTACTCCGTCCCCGTGCGTCGCAATGCTCGCAGGGAACAGAGCACGGCGCCGTGATAGATCGAGCGGAGGACGGCTCACACACACAGCGGGGAGACATTGCAGGATCCTGGGGACAAGGTAAGTAACTGTACCTGGATCCTGCGATGTGATTCTGAGTGTGGCTCTGGGTTACCACTTTTGGTACTGAAAATCCACCCCGAGCCACACTCAGGAATACCGCCAGGGAGGTTAATGTGCATTTCTCTATATGTGTGTCTTGTTTATGCTCCCTCTTCATTACTGTACCCTTCCTTTAACTTTGTGTTTATTTTCTGCTCTCTCACCATTGTCGTGCCCCCTCTTTACCCTTTTGTCTACTTTATGCTCCCTCTTCATTGCTATGCCCATTTGTTTCTCTGTGTATTCTCTCTATTCACTCTCCATTACTGTGTCTGCTCTCTACTTTTGTGTTTGCCCTCCGATTGCTCTTATTTGTTGTGTCTCCTCTTTACTTATATCACCTTTTGTTCTCCTGCAACAATGGCTACAGATAATCTGACATTAAATCATTGTCCTTGAATCTGCCTGTTTCTGAGAACACAGATGGTTGAAAGGATAAAAAATCAGAAAAGGCACAAGAGACCTTCTAGAATATTATAGTGTATGGGAACATGGGTCAACTGATAGTGCTTTAAGGACCCATGCACCCACTTTTCTTCTTATTAAGGGCTTCTCCTGCCCAATTTTATTAAAAAAAGTTCAACAAAACAAAGATCAATGAGTTTCTCTTACAGGATTTTTTCACCATTTCTCTCTTGCAAAGAATTCAGCCTCCTGGATTGTACAAGCAGCATTGCTGCTCTGACCTTACACTTTAGTCCCTTCTCTGTACCCTACAGGCAGTCTTATCTCAAAAGCTTTGTATAGCTAGCAGTCCTTGTTGCTCTGGCCCCCACCTGTCTAACCTAGGTGTAGCACTCCTGATTCCAGGGCAGAGACCTCCTCTGTTTGCTGGTGTGGAGCCCAGAACTCTAGTCAGGTATCTCCAAAAAGCCCAACACACATCTGCCCAAATAGTGTGTGCGTGGTTCTGAAAAGCAAGACCCAAGTTGATATGAAATCTCCAGGCTCCAGGTCCAAAACCAGGTTTTACCAACCAGTGAGGAAACATAAAAATAAGTTTTTATTGAGAAAAATATGTTTACTCAATGTAAGGCAAGCACCCTGGAGTCTCCAACCTGCCTGGATGAGAATCCTGGGTGATACAAAACCATTTTTACACTGTGACAGGGCACAGAACTGTCACAAGTGGTATATAAACAGATATGTGAAGCTAAAACAAAATGATGATAAATATATGAAGCAGCACTAAAAAAATTGTACTCAATATTATGAAAACATAAAAATATAATCAATATAATGACATCAAACTTATTAGGTGAAAAATGTGTATAAAGAAATCACACCAAATATATCAATAAGTGTCCATAAGAAAATTCACAAGGGCTAAAAAGGAAAAATATATGTGAAACAAGAAAGTCCAAAGGAAACCAATCATCCACGATTCCCTTGCTCCACCAGTGTCCCCGCAATTACAATTTGTAGTCCTTCCACCACCAGGTGACACGTATTGTTACGCCGAGCGCTCCGGGTGTCCCCTCCATCCCGGAGCGCTCACGGCGCCCGTTGTCCGGCAGCGCCTCGGTCAGCTCCTCTGACCGAGGCG
>JAQSEC010000848.1:0-14497 GCA_028564925.1 Lithobates sylvaticus
ACTAGCTACCAATTGACAATAGTCATTTATTAGAAAAGGGCGGCCATCAGTGTCAAACCGGCACTAATAGAAAGGGTACAAACTCCACCACAAACCACCAAGAAGTAAAAGGAATACATAGGTGACAACCCCCAGAGTCCGTTTAATAAATGTCACTGTCACAGCCGACAGTTCGCCTGAGTGGACAGAAAACCGCCGCGTTGGCCCTTTTTTGCTTTGTATTGACATTTTACTGCTTCCGCGCAATTCCTCTCCTAAAGAATAAAGATTAATTGCTGATGATAAAACGTTCAGCTCATGTAATGTTCTGAACATGACCTGAAATGGAGCTGGAAACAAGGCTTTGGAAATGTAACTTTTGTTAACTTTCCTCCCGGAAGCCCCTGGAGGGCACTTTTATTTTCTGAATCACAGGTTAAAAATTAGATAGTAAACTACGCAGTTTAGAGAAAAATGTCCAAGTGATTGAAGTAAAGAGGGAAAAAAAAAAAAAAAAACACAGGAAAGACAAATGACTATCGTAAAACTAAAGAGTGTGAACATTTGAGCATATAAAAGTACCGATGCTTGTACACTGTTTAATACAAATGGTATACGGCATGTATTCCTCACCTGGGACCGATGTAGCCCAAGTCTTCCTTGGTCCTTTGTAGACTATGAACAAACATTTAACTCTCACAGTGGAGGGGCAGCCCCACTTCAAGGGGGCATTTTTTCCCTTTTCCCCAAATTGTATAAAACAAAAATAGTAAAAGAAAAAAAACAATAATAAAATACAATGGTAAAAAAATTATTAAAAAAATCAAATAACAAAAAACTACTGACACCAGTGGCGGAACTACCAGGGTAGCAAAAGTCACACTTGTTGACCAGGCCCTGGTGTTCAACCACAATGAGGGGGCCCCAGGATGGCAAGAAGATGGCCTACTGCAGAACACGTGAGCGGGACCATAATAAAGGGCAGTAGGAAGCCCTAGTCGGGGGTCGGGGGGGGGGGCTCTTTATGGTTTCTTGCACCAGGGCCCTGAAGGTTCAACTTTTTTTTTTAAATCAGAAAGAATTTATTGAAATAATAGTAAACTTACAGTTCAACAAATCAGGTTTCACATCAGATATTAGCATAGAACACATCATTATCACAATCCACTAGTTCAAGGCAAAGTTGCAGTATATTTCTACCGGTCCCTGCCTCCCCCGCCATTCCCTTTTACTCCCACTCCCCTTTAACAAGCTTCCAACACCGTTAGGTGTAAGTAGAAGTGTACTCAAAAAACAAAAGCAACGCTCATACATTTGCAGTAGGGATCACTCATCTCGTCATGTAAACAGTCTGTCTAGTACCAACTCCACTGGGCTCAGGCCAGGAGTATCCAGCCATGGGGACCATCGGGTATTGAATTTTTCAGGACGACCCCATTGCTGGAAGATATATTTCCCAAACCGCAGGGTGTCCCCCATTTGAGTTATCCATTCTTTCAGAGTGATAGTCATAAGTGACCATATTAATGATCATTACAATTAAAATAACCAGTGCAACCGATGCACTTAACACTTCCCACGTTCGGAATTGTTGGCCAACATTTGTGTGACCGTATGTATGCAAGACAAGTTTGAGCCAACAACTTTCGAACAAAAATCCACGGTTTTGTTGGCGGAAAGTCCGATCGTGTGTACGCAGCATGAGACTGGGAAAGTTCATGTGTGGGTAAAGGCAGGCGTCCCAATACATTTGGTAATATTGTGTATTTCCCTAGGGCACAATCTGGTAGACATAGATCCTCCCATTATATTGATGAAATGATGCCACTGATAGTTTACTCAATAAAACATACAAGGTAGAAAAAGGAGAAGTCTATTGTGCAATCAGCTTCAGATCTTCAGTTTATTAATAAAAACAGATACTCATAAAGAAAGTGTAAAACAGGCATGTAAAATGTCGGTTGGATCTGGTCAGTTGGCATGCGTGATGACGTCACCATTAAATGACTATCACTATCAATCTGGTGGACATAGATCCTACCAATATAATGATGCCACCAATATTTTAATCAATGAACCAGCCAATATACATACATGGTAGAAAAAAGGAGAAGCCCACTGTGCAGTACGTATGCTTAAAATCTCCAATTTATTCATAAAACGGATACTCACAAACAAAGAGTAAAAAAGTTCGCTTGACTCTGGTCGCTCGGCATGCGCAATGACGTCACCGTTATACTGTATGACTATCAGTGTGAAGAGTCGAAGGCATAGCGCAACACAAAAGAAATGTTCTTGATATTCCTATATTTAATGAGAGAAGACTACTAGTTACATATGAATCAGCCTGCATTTTTATGGATGTTTTTATCTATGTACAAATAAAAATATTTTTTTTTTTATGATACTGATGTGCTGTCAAATATGGGACCTTAAACGTCCAATTTACACTTAACCACTTCCGGACCACCGCACGCCGATATACGTTGGTACTTTGAAGCGGAATATCATTGTTATGGCAGCAGCTAGCTGCCATAACACCGGTATCCTCTTCTTTAGCCGGCGGTCCGCTTTCCGATAAGAGTGGTCTCTGAGGCGGATTTGCGCTCCACCGCCCTTCGCCGCTTACTGGAGCCGTCAGCAGTGACGGAGGTGATCGGATCTTCACCCTTGCTGGGTATGGAGACAAGTGAGGGAAAGATGGCCCCCACCCGTCTCCATAACATTGCAGGGCGGAAGCGACGTCACTTCCGCCCATAGCTCTTAAAGGGCTATTTAAAAAAAAAAGTGTAAATAGGAGATGTGAGGTCTTTTTGACCCCAGATCTCATATTTAAGAGGTCCTGTCATGCTCTTTTTCTATTAAAAGGGATGTTTACGTTCCTTGTAATAGGAATAAAAGTGACACATTCAAAAAAAAAAAAAGAAACAGTGTAAAAATAAAAAATTAAAGGTAACGTAGTGCCCGCATATGAAAACGGTGTTCAAACCGCACATGTGAGGCATCACCGCGATCGGTAGAGCGAGAGCAATAACTCTAGCCCTAGACCTCCTCTGTAACTTAAAACATGCAACCTGTAGAATTTTTTAAACGTCACCTATAGAGATTTTTAAGGGTAAAAGTTTGTCGCCATTCCACAAGTAGGCACAAAAAAAATGTAAACACGCCCCATCCTGCCGAGCTCGCGTGCAGAAGCGAACGCATACGTGAGTAGCGCCCGCATATGAAAACGGTGTTCAAACCACACATGTGATGTATCGCCGCGATCGGTAGAGCAAGAGCAATAATTCTAGCCCTAGACCTCCTCTGTAAATCAAGACATGCAACCTGTATAATTTTTCAAATGTCGCCTATGGAGATTTTTAAGGGTAAAAGTTTGTCGCCATTCCACAAACTGGCGCAATTTTGAAGCGTGACATGTTGGGTATCAATTTACTCGGTGTAACATTATCTTTCATAATATAAAAAAAAAAAATTGGGCTAGCTGTACTGTTGTCTTATTTTTTTATTCAAAAATGTGTATTTTTTTCCAAAAAAAGTGCGCTTGTAAGACCGCTGCGCAAATACGGTGTGACAGAAAGTATTGCAACGACCGCCATTTTATTCTCTAGGGTGTTAGAAAAAGAAATGTATAATGTTTGGGGCTTCTAAGTAATTTTCTTAGCAAAAGAAAACAGTTTTTAACTTGTAAACAACACATCTCAAAAAGAGGCTCGGTCCTTAACCGCTTCCCGACCGCCTCCTGCACATATACGTCGGCAGAATGGCATGGCTAGGCAAAACCACGTACAGGTACGTGGCCCTTTAATTGCCTAGCCGTGGGGCGCGCTCGCGACCCAGTCGGGAGCTCCGTGACCAAGGCCGCGAGACCAGCGGACCCGATCGCCGCTGGTGTCCCGCGATCGGGTCACAGAGCTGAAGAACGGGGAGAGGTCTGTGTAAACAAACCTCTCCCCGCGCTTCCTACTCTGCCTGTCAATGATCGGCTGTTCCCTGTCATCGGGAAAGCCGATCGGTGATGTCAGACGTCAGCCTCGCCCCCTAATGTTAAAAAAAACACACACATCACAGCCCATAACCCCTCCCCTCCCCCTAGTGGTTAACTCTTTCACTGCCACTGTCATTTATACAGGAATCAATGCATTTAAATAGCATTGATTGCTGTATATATGACAATGGTCCCAAAAATGTGTCAAAAATGTCCGATGTGTCCGCCATAATGTCGCAGTCACAATAAAAATCGCTGATCGCCGCCATTACTAGTAAAAAAATAAATATTAATAAAAATGCTATAAAACTATCCCCTATTTTGTAAACGCTATAACTTTTGCGCAAACCAATCAATAATCGCTAATTGCAATTTTTTTTTACCAAAAATATTTAGAAGAATACGTATCGGCCTAAACTGAGGAAAAAAAAAAAATTTTTTATATATTTTTTGGGGATATTTATTATAGCAAAAAGCAAAAAATATTGCATTTTTTTCAAAATTGTCGCTCTATTTTTGTTTATAGCGCAAAAAATAAAAACCGCAGGGGCGATCAAATACCGCCAAAAGAAAGCTCAATTTGTAGGAAAAAAAGGACGCCAATTTTGTTTGGGAGCCACGTCGCACGACCGCGCAATTGTCAGTTAAAACGACGCAGTGCCGAATCGCAAAAAGGGGCCTGGTCCTTTGGCTGCCAATTGGTCCGGGGCTGAAGTGGTTAAGTGGTTAATATACCATGAGTTACTACAGGGATGTTGGCACACCTTCGCATTGCGGGAGGCCAACATGTCTCCTGAGCTCAATACTCCCACCCTTCGTCAGGGTCTTGGGTGTTGATAGTTAATAGGGAGAATACTAGACAACAAATTATAAAATAAAGGACAGCTTTATCTCATTTGGGTTGATCGTTAGGCAGCAAACCGCTCAGAGAGTTGGGAGTTATGACATACAGATAAGATCTGTGCCGTGATATCTGGTGCACCTAGCCGGCTGCTAGACGCTACATCATTTCTAATTGGGGTAGACGACTGAACAAAGTTTTGGGATAATCTGACTTAGAGCAATTCTTTTTTTAAGCACTGCTCCCCGGAGAGTTGACAAGAAACTTTGTATCGTCTGTAAACAATTCCTTCTGCTGCTTCCACGTATCCGGGGTCCCCAGTTCCAGCGAAGCACCGACACCCTCTACTCCGCCAGAGACAACGGGAGGGATGTGATTGACTCTCCGAGGATTTGCCTGTTCTGACTTTCTGTCATATTTGCATCTGATCAACATATCATTGTCAGTTATGGGATGTTGTCTAATGTAGCAATTTTACTTCCCCTCCCTGCCCCCCCCCTCCGTTGTGGTTCTCTTGCTGTTTATGCACCGCTCTTGGATTCCTTGCCTACAGATCCCCTGAGATCTCGTGTCTTCCCATCTCACATAATAAGCATCTCCGAGGACGGTCGGGGTATGAGAGGCGATACGACACAGACAGGGAAGCAGACAAGACAGGCAGCTGAATGCTGGAGGGGGGCAGAGGAACACAGTGTGCCAACGTCACTAGGAACAGACAGGCGAGGACACAAGTGTAAGAGGAAGGCAGGACGGGGATGAAAAATAGGCAATAATTGGAAGATGATTCTTTCGGAGAAGACAGAGCAAGGCAGACTGAAATAAACAAGGACAAGAAGTGGGTTACAGTCACATCTGTTTTTTTTTTTTACTTCTTGCCATTGTTAAAATGCTATTTTTCGGGATAAAAGTTCTAGCTCTAGGGACAAAATTGCTAGCTCTAGGGTTCAAAGTGCAACATCTAGAGATAAATGAGCTAGCTCTAGGTCAAAAACCATAGCACTAGGGAAGAAAGTGCCAGATCCAGGGTCAAAAGTGCTTTCTCGAGGTATGAAAGCGCTCATTCTAGAGATGAAAACGCTAGATCTAGGGACAAAAGTTCTAGCCGTAGGGACAAAAGTGTTAGCTCTAAGGATGAAAGTTCTTTCTCTAGTGTCGAAAGAGTGAAATCTAGTGAGGAAAGTGCTAGCTCTGTTTGGAATGTACTAGCTCTAGGAATAAAAGTGCTAGCGCTAGGGTTCGAATGTCCTAGCTCCAGGGCCGTTTTTTTAAGGCAGGGCAAAAGGGGCAGCTGCCCTGGGCCCTGTCAGTGTTGTGGGGCCCAAAGCAGCTGCCTCATACGTGCCAACTATCCTGGTTTAAATTCCCTCATCCCTTGAGGTTTAATGCCCCGTACACACGGTCGGATTTTCCGATGGAAAATGTCCTATCGGACAATGTTGTCAGAAATTCCGACCGTGTGTGGGCTCCATGGGACTTTTTCCGTCGGATTTTCCAATGGACAAAGTTTTATCTCCTGCTCTCAAATTTTCCGACAACAAAGTCCTATCAGACTTTTTCCGATCGTGTGTAGCGAATTCCGACGGACAAAGTTCCACGCATGCTCAGATCACATTACAAGACCAAAGCTATTGGCTACTAGCCTCTACGTAGTCCCATCGTACGCAACAAACATCACCACGTTCAGGATGATCGGATTTTCCGACAACTTTGTCCGACCGTGTGTATGCAACACCAGTGTCGGACAAAATCCGTCGGAAAAAATCTGATGGATTTTGTGGTCGGATTTTCCGACTGTGTGTACGGGGCATTAGTCCTGTGCTGTGTCCCAATATCTCAGTGTGAAGTGCTGCTACTAATGCTGCCCAGCTCTGCCCTATTGTTGTGTACCGATGACTCACCTGGAGACCCTGTGTTTGCATACATATGTAAATAGCGGCGGCCAGTGGCATTGATATGTATATCATGCAGTGTTGGTCATCTTACTTTAAAAAAGTAATTAGTTAAGTTACAAATTACTTCTCCCAAAAAGTAATTGCGTTAGTAACTCAGTTACTACATTGGAAAAGTAATTAGTTACGCAGCAAAGTAACTGTGACTTTTTTTTTATATTCTATACGTGTAACTAAGGGGCAGGTCTAGTATTACTGTAACCAAGGGGTGCATTTATTATTATTGTTATATATCGTGTAACCAAGGGGCTGCTCTATTATTACTTTAACCAAGGGGCAGATCTGTTATAGCGTGTAAGCAAGGGGGCGGGTCTATTATTATTATATTGTGTAAGGGGTGGATGGATACAGAAGAGGGCGGATGTTAAATTAATGGGCAGAGCTTGATATTTAACAATAATAATAAATGCGCCCCTTGGTTACAGTAATACTAGACCCGCCCCTTACTTACACGATAGACGCCCCTTGCAGAGTACCAGGAGCATCGGGAGCGTGCGGCATCGCCTCGTGCAATTACATGTTAACTGCGCCTGCGTGGTGTAGAGTTCGTAAGCTGCGCAGTACAGGGGGGTCCTTACCCGGGGTGGAACTTTTTCGGCAGGACACCGGAATTACACTACTGCCATCTAGTGGCGGTAAATGTAATTGGGGTAACTAAGCCAAAGTAATGGGAACTGAGTTACCATGAGGGGAAAAGTAATCAGTTAGATTACTCGTTACCCTCTAAAGTAACTGCGTTACGTAACTCAGTTTATTTTAACTCAGTTACTTACATCACTGATATCATGCCCCCATGAGGTCATATCCATAGTAATCTCTAGCAACCAATCAACAAGCAGAAATCATGTGCTGCAACCTCTAGCAACTAATGAGTGAGCCGTAATGTGTGCTGTAACCTCTAGCAACCAGTCAGTGAGCGGTAATGATACACTGTAAGCTCTGGCAACCAATCGCAAAAGCTGCCTGATCTGATTCAGTACACTGATTTTGAGTCTAGTCTGCTATTTATTGTATGTCTAAGAGCAGATGGAAAGCAAAACTGCATGGGGGGGGGGGGGGGGGGCAAGAAAAGTTTTGCCCAGGGTCCAATCAATATTAAAGATCTAGGGACAAAGAAAGTGTTAGCCATAGGGGCAAAATTGCTAGCTCTATAGTAGAAAGTGCCAGATCTAGGGTTGAAAATGCTAGCTCTCAAGACAAAAGTGCTAGCTCTATTGTTGAAAATGCTAGCTCTAGGTTCAAAAGTGCTAGCTCTAGGTTCAAAAGTGTTAGCTCTAGGGTCAAAGGTGCTAGCTCTATGGTTAAAAATGCTGGCTTTAGGATTAAAAGTGATAGCTGTAATGAAGAAAATGCTAGCTCTAGGGAAGAAACTGTTAGCTTTAGGGAAGAAAGTGATAGCTCTGTGGTCGAAAATGTTAGCTCATAAAACGAAAGAGTTATCACTAGGAAAGAAAGTGCTTCCTCTAGGGTCAAAAGTGCTAGCTCTAGGGAAGAAAGTCCTAGCTCTAAGGAAGAAAGCGTTAGCCCTAGGGTCAAATGTTTTAGCTCTAGAAAAGAAAGTTCTAGCTCTAGAGAAGAAAGTGCTAGCTCTAGGTTTGAAAGTACTAGCTTTAGGGATGAAAGTGATAGTTATAGGGTCAAAAGTGCTAGATCTAGGGACAAAAGTGCTAGCTCTAGAAATGAAAGTGCAAGCTCGAGCCTAGAAAGTGCTATCTCTAGGAATGAAAGTACTAGCTCTAAAGAAGAAAGTCTTATCTCTAGGGTCAAAAGTGCTAGCTCTAGAAAAGAAAGTTCTAGCTCTAGAGAAGAAAGTGCTAGCTCTATGGTTAAAAATGCTGGCTTTAGGATTAAAAGTGATAGCTGTAATGAAGAAAATGCTAGCTCTAGGGAAGAAACTGTTAGCTTTAGGGAAGAAAGTGATAGCTCTGTGGTCAAAAATGTTAGCTCATAAAACGAAAGAGTTATTACTAGGAAAGAAAGTGCTTCCTCTAGGATCAAAAGTGCTAGCTCTAGGGAAGAAAGTGCTAGCTCTAAAGAAGAAAACGTTAGCCCTAGGGTCAAAAGTTTTAGCTCTAGAAAATGAATTTCTAGCTCTAGAGAAGAAAGTGCTAGCTCTAGGTTTGAAAGTACTAGCTTTAGGGATGAAAGTGATAGTTATAGGGTCAAAAGTGCTAGATCAATGACAAAAGTGCTAGCTCTAGGGTTGAATGTGCTAGTACAAGCCTAGAAAGTGCTATCTCTAGGAATGATAGTACTAGCTCCAATAATATTACAGATTACTGTATATACTCGAGTATAAGCTGAGTTTTGCAGCACATTTTTTAGGCTGAAAAACCTCCCCTCGGCTTATACTCGAGTGAGGGTGCCCATCTACAGCTGTACCTGTGATTAATAAAAAAGCGGGTGTCTCCCACTGTGTCATGCAGTCTGTTCGAGGGCCGTCTACTGTAACAAAGCCCCGCCTCCTCCTTGTCCGTGATAGAGGAACACTGATACAATGCTGGGAAACTGTATCAGTGTTCCATCTATCACGGACAAGGAGGAGGCGGGGCTTTGTTACAATGGACGGCCCTCAAACAGACTGCATGACACAGTGGGAGACACCCCCGCTGTTTTAGTTATCACAGGTACAGCTGCAGGTGGGCACAGTGAGGCTGCAGATGGGCACAGTGAGGCTGCAGATGGGCACAGATGGGCACAGTGAGGCTGCAGATGGGCACAATGAGGCTGCAGATGGGCACAGTAGTAGTATGAAGATAGTAGGAAGATAACATATGTAGGTTTAAACTCATTATACTACAATGCTCTCACATATTTTGTATAATCTCATTCTTTTGCTATCCAAACCTAGAAAATATAATTATCAATGGACCCCTCACATTCACAAATGTTAACCCTATAAACCAGTGTTTCTCAACTCCAGTCCTCAAGGCGCCCTAACAGGTCATGTTTTCAGGCTTTCCATTATTTTGCACAGATGACTGCCTTGATAATTACCACAACCGTTTCATCTGAGGGAAATCCTGCAAAACATGACCTGTTGGGGCGCCTTGAGGACTGGAGTTGAGAAACACCGCTATAAACCCATCTGGTTTTATTGCCTACCTGAAAAATTGGTATTAAAAAAAAAAAAATCATTTTTGTGACTTTATGGGCAGGTCAGTCATGCTCATCGGTTTTATTACTTTGTTTTAAACGCATTGCTGTATTGGTGTCTAGTGTTTGTAGACCATCCTAAGGTTCCCAAAACATGCAGGTGCACAGAATACCAAATCAAGCCACAAACGTCGTTTTCAAACGCCGGGGATATAGAGCGCCGGTTCCAGCTCGGTTATAAATAAGTGTCCAGGCGCAGGAATAGTAACAGTCTTCCAAGTGAGTAGCAGATTTATAACCACATAAAGCTGTTCAGCGATAACTGTGACCAAGGCGGATACCGAACGTACAATGCACGGGGAGCCGGGCGCCGCGCTCGCCATATGTTATCGCGGATGGAACACGTCCCACAATCCCTTACGCTTGACAGTTATATAGATGCAGCGGGGTGGGCAGTAAATTGTTTTTTGTTGTGCCCATATCAATATATTTAAACAAAAATAACTATACATCACTCCTTGTCCATCTGCTTTGGCGCGGAATGCATTACAGAAAGCGCGGCGTGACGATCTCAAACCCGGGTTCTTGGCTCAGGCTGTAATGATGGCATGCAAAAGTGATTCTAGTTAAAGGAGGAGGAATCCTACACAAAACAATGGTTAATGTAAAATAATTGTGGATAGAATCCATAAATATGTGTAAAATAAGCGTACAAAAGCTGAGACGCCATATTTAAAAGGGAAAATATTTTTTTTTTCTGAATAGGGCTTCAGCAAAATTTTTTTTTGCATTAAAAAATGGATGACCACCCTCAGATGTATGAAAATCTTTTATTGCTAAACCATCACGACAAAAACATTACAGCTCCATCATGCAGGGAACAGCTTTGACGCGTTTCATGCTATATAATCCTGATTAAGCGCATTTAGCGTGAAATGCGTCAACACTTCTCCCCATGTCTGTTGGAAATCAATAAAATTGATTGAAGATTTGAAAACATCTGAGTGTGGTCATAATTCATAAATATGTGTAAAATAAGCGTACAAAAGCTGAGACGCCATATTTAAAAGGGAAACATTTTTTTTTCTGAATAGGGCTTCCGTAGAATTTTTTTTTTCATGGAAAAATGGATGACCACCCTCAGATGTATGAAAATATTTTATTGCTACTCCATCAAGACAAAAACATTACAGCTCCAACAGGCAGGGAACAGCGTTGACACGTTTCATGCTATGTAATCATGACTAAGCGCACGTAGCGTGAAACACGTCAACACTTCTCCCTATGTCTGTTGGCGCTGTGATGCTTTTGTCTTCATGGAAATCAATAAAATTCATTGAAGATTTTCATACATCTGAGTGTGGTCATAATTCATAAATATGTGTAAAATAAGCATACAAAAGCTGAGACACCATATTTAAAAGGGAAACATACTTTTTTTTCTAAATGGAAAAATGGATGACCACCCTCAGATGTATGAAAATCTTTTATTGCTAAATAAGCGTACAAAAGCTGAGACGCCATATTTAAAAGGGAAACATACTTTTTTTTCTAAATGGAAAAATGGATGACCACCCTCAGATGTATGAAAACCTTTTATTGCTACTCCATCAAGACAAAAACATTACAGCCCCAACAGGCAGGGAACAGCGTTGACGCGTTTCATGCTATATAATCATGATTAAGCGCATGTAGCGTGAAACACGTCAACACCTCTCCCCATGTCTGTTGGCGCTGTGATGCTTTTGTCTTCATCTAAATCAATAACACTGATTGACGATTTTCATTCATCTGTGTGTTCATAATTCATAAATATGTGTAAAATAAGCGTACAAAAGCTGAGATGCCATATTTAAAAGGGAAACATACTTTTTTTTTCTAAATAGGGCTTCAGCAGATTTTTTTTTTGCATGGAATAATGGATGACCACCCTCAGATGTAAAAAAATATTTTATTACTAATCCATCAAGACAAAAACTTTACAGCCCCAACAGGCAGGGAACAGCGTTGATGCGTTTCATGCTATATAATCATGATTAAGCGCATGTAGCGCGAAACGCGTTAACACATGTCTGTTGGTGCTGTGATGCTTTTGTCTTCATGGAAATCAATAAAATTGAAGATTTTCATACATCTGAGTGTGGTCCTAATTCATAAATATGTGTAAAATAAGCATACAAAAGCTGAGACGCCATATTTAAAAGGGAAAATATTTTTTTCAGAATAGGGCTTCAGCAGAATTTTTTTTGCATGGAAAAATGGATGACCGCCCTCAGATGTATGAAAATCTTTTATTGCTACTGATTAAGCGCATGTAGTGTGAAACACGTCAACATTTCTCCCCATGTCTGTTGGAAATCAAAAAAATTAATTGAAGCTGTTAGCGGCGAGATTGACAACCGCGAGCCCCGTCGCGGGAACCAGCGCCGAGCTAAGTCGCTCCTCCCGCTGGCTTTCAGAAAATATGTTTGTGTATATGTTCTGGGGGTTTAGGCAATTTTATGGACAAAAATGTAGATTTTTTACAAGTGGGCAAAAAAAAATAAAATAAATTGCTGTAGTGCTAAAGTGGTTAAATACATAAAGCACATAGCAATGTGCATGTATTGCAAAGAAGTATTGATTTTTTATTTTTTTGGGCTTTGACATACACTTTAATAAAAGCATTAAAAGATGGTCTTTTTTTTTATTACTTTTTTATTTATTTTTATTTATTTATAATTTATTATTTATATTTATTTTATTTATAATAAAAAAAAAAAAAAAAAAAGCTGGGCATGGCCGTCCAGCAGCTAGCACCTTCAGAAAGTTGCAGACAATGGCAGCCTTCATATTTCACAGTGCGCGCTCCCTTTAAATGTTACACATTTGCATTGTTTGGACATGAACGGAAAAACAAAAACCTCAAAGTATGTCAAGCAATCATTTGCATTCATAAGAGGATTTGTATCAGGAGATGAAGCCAATTAACCTCGTGACCCGCACATAATTTTCTAATTACCTGTAAGAAAGTGATATATTGTCATGTGACCCGGAGGGTGAGCTCACCCGAGGTCTTCTAAGAAGATCATTGTTTGTATTAGAGGGTAATTTACACGGCCTGCCATAAGCGGCCAAATTATCAGAGTAAACCACTTCACTCATGCAACGCTTGGAGCATGAGAATTCAGCTTCCGTATTATTTTGACTTGTTCTGTAATGTTGATGATGTTTTGCTCAACCTCAAGTGTCTTCCTCAGTTCAGACCAACGTCAGGAACATTGAAAAGAACAGACTGGTTGAAGGCATCTAACCACTACTAGCTACACCAGTGGTAGTCAACTGGTGGTGGTCTCAAGCACAGCCCCCCAATGTTGCTTTTATTACTACAAAATACCGCAAAGCACCTCTGGATTTACGTAGTTAAGTAGTTAGGTTGAAAAAAGGCACACGTCCATCTAGTTCAACAAAAAGAAATTTTTTAAAAAAAATACAGTATTAATGAACTGAATAAATAAATGCATAAATGAATAGGAAACCTCCATATACAGAATCCTATAACCAGAGGAAGCCAAAAAAAGGCGCAAGTCCATCTAGACCAACCAAAAGGAAATAATGGAATTAATTAATGAATAGAATAAATAAAACAATATAAAACCTGCCTATACACAACCCTATATCCACAATTGTTCCAGAGGAAGGCAAAAAAAAAAAAAACTATAAAGCATGGTCCAAAATTGCTCCGGTGGGGGAAATCTGGCAGGACCAACAGGCCAGTTGAAGGAATCTAACCAATGCTTGCTATACCAGTGGTGGTCACCAAGTGCTGACCTCCAACAAGGCTATTGTTAGTTTATAATATCACCTCTGGATTTACAAAGTTGCATAGTTGGGTTGACAAAAGAAACAAGTCCATCTAGCTCAACCAAAAGGAAATTAAGAAATTAATGATTTAATTAATTAAAAGAATAAACAGCAAACCTCCGTATACAGAATTATATAACTAGAGAAAGGCTAAAAAAGGTGCAAGTCAATCTAGCTCAACCAAAAGGAAATTAAGAAATGAATGAATTAATTAATGAATTCATGAATAGAACCTGCCTATACACAATCCTATAACCACAATCGTTCCAGAGGAAGGCAAAAAAAACTATAAAGCATAGTCCAAAATTGCTCCAGTGGGGGAAATCTGGCAGGACCAACAGGCTAGTTGAAGGAATCTAACCAATGCTTGCTATACCAGTGGTGGTCACCAAGTGCGGACCTCCAACAATGCTATTGTTAGTTTATAATATCACAAAGCACCTCTGGATTTACAAAGTTGCATAGTTGGGTTGACAAAAGAAACAAGTCCATCTAGTTCAACCAAAAGGAAATTAAGAAATCAATGAATTAATTAAACAATTAAAAGAATAAATAGGAAACCTCCATATACAGAATCCTATAAATAGAGGAAGGCTTAAAAAAAAAGGCACAAGTCCATCTAGCTCAACCAAAAGGAAATGAAGAAATTAATGAATTAATTAATGAATTCATGAATAGAACCTGCCTATACACAACCCTATAACCACAATTAAGCCGGAGGAAGGCAACAAAAAAAAAAAACTATAAAGCATGGTCCAAAATTGCTCCAGTGGGGGAAATCTGGCAGGACCAATAGGCTAC
>JAQSEC010003790.1:0-14500 GCA_028564925.1 Lithobates sylvaticus
ATTTGACCTGGAGAGAAAAGATTTGACCTGGAGAGAAAAGATTTGACATGGAGAGAAAAGATTTGACATGGAGAGAAAAGATTTGACCTAGAGAGAAAAGATTTGACATAGAAAAGATTTGACCTGGAGAGAAAAGATTTGACCTGGAGAGAAAAGATTTGACATGGAGAGAAAAGATTTGACATGGAGAGAAAAGATTTGACATGGAGAGAAAAGATTTGACATGGAGAGAAAAGATTTGACATGGAGAGAAAAGATTTGACATGGAGAGAAAAGATTTGACATGGAGAGAAAAGATTTGACATGGATAGAAAAGATTTGACATAGAAAAGATTTGACCTAGAGAGAAGATTTGACCTGGAGAGAAAAGATTCAACATTATAGAGACTATAGCAAAAAAGGTTGAATGTGCCTAACCTAACTCTATTAGTCCAAGATCATTTGACATAGAGAGAAAAGATTCGACATGGAGATTTGACGAAGCAGTCGCCGCGAGCGGACATTTATGGTCAAATGCTCCGTCCATAGGCTATAGAAGAATTCTAATGTTGGTTGACTAGTAATAATAAATATATTTATTACTAGTGTCATACAACATTAGAATTCTACTATAGCTTGTAGGCGGAACATTCAACCGGAAATGTATGATTGCGGCGCCGTAGTTTTGCTGCTCTTCTTAGAACATTCGACAGACACCATAAGCCTTCAATGACAGATTCGACCTTAATTATTTCGGATTTTCGGACGAATGCATTTTAATGAAGCAAAATAAATAAATAAAAACAAATTTCGGGAGTAACTAAATTACATTTTTCGGACGAAAATGAAATTCCGAAACAAAATATTTCAGTGTGGACATGTCTATTATTTACTGCAGGATAGTCAGTCAATCTGTAAGGAAGAAATCTTTAAAAAACTGACCATGTGCAGTTTATTATAAATTCCTTATTCATGTTGGCTGTTTACAGGATTTTCTTTTATTTTGCTCCAACAATATGTGTTTATTTTATTTTTTTGTAGATGACAAGTCTGGACTATCCGTAGGGGTTGAGCAAGACCCCTGCCTGGTACATGATGGGTGTAACTTGTACATATACAAGTAGTTACTCCTCCTGTGCACTGGGTGGGGCTCTTGAAATTTCTCCATACTGAAAAAGACCCGCTGATCCTGCCTGAAATCCAGTGAGCTCTTAAATTCCTGTTTGAACTGACCACATTGGAGGAGTTATGCAAATATCAAATTGTCCTAATGGGTGGATGTTGGTCTGGAGGAGTGGGTGTAATTAAATAAATATGTTCCTTTTTAAATGTAAATTGTGAAGGTATTGTTTCCTTTTTCTCTTCTACCTTTTCTCTCTCCCCTTTTATTTATTTATTTATTTATATATATATATATATATACATATATATATATATATATATATATATATATATATATATATATATATATATATATATATATATATATATATAAATTTATTTTTTTTCTCCTGTGAATGGTATTCTGAAAACCTCTTCTAGGTAAAAGAAAAAAACACACCAGGATTCTGGAAGGCCTATGTGAAATTTAAATTGCTTGGTAACAACTCTGCAACTCCCCCCTGTACAACAATAGTGTGGGTTAGATGTGAGTTTCATAGGGAGGTTAAATTAAAATAGAAAAGAAGGAAATGTCAAGTGAAATCCCAGTCTGGTATCGGGCCAATGAAGATATAACTGCTCTGCATCCAAATGACCTCCCCCAAGCTAAAAAAAAAAAAAAAGTAAAGGGGGTGAGTAGTGACGAAACAACCACACCTGGGTTTGTTTGAACAGGGTTCTGTGAACGGGTTTGTGTGCCCAATTTGAACCCCTTATGCCCCGTATGGAAAATGTCCTATCGGACCATGTTGTTGGAAATTCCTACTCTCGAATTTTCCGACAACAAAGTCCTATCGGACTTTTTCCGATCGTGTGTAGCGAATTCCGACAGACAAAGTGTCACGCATGCTCAGATCACATTACAAGACCAAAGCTATTGGCCTCTACGGAGTCCCGTCGTACGCAACGAACGTCACCACGTTTACAATGATCGGATTTTCCGACAACTTTGTCCGACCGTGTGTATGCAACACCAGTGTCGGACAAAATCCGTCGGAAAAAATCAGACGGATTTTGTGGTCGGAATTTCCGACTGTGTATACGGGGCATTAGAAGTCAATGGGAGACAAATGTAATGCCCCGTACACACGGTCGTAAAATCCGACCACCAAATCCATCAGATTTTTTCCGACAGATTTAGTCGGAACAAAGTTCCGGACAAAGTTGTCGGAAAATCTGATCATTCTGAACGTGGTGACGTTTGTTGCCTACGACGGGACTGCGTAGAGGCTAGTAGCCAATAGCTTTGATCTTGTAATGTGATCTGAGCATGCGTGGCACTTTGTCCGTCGGAATTCGCTACACACGATCGGAATTGGTGTGATCGGACTTTGTTGTCGAATATTTTTTAGAGCAGGAGATACAACTTTGTCCGTCGGACGATCCGATGGAAAATGTCCGATGGTGCCTACACACGGTCGGAATTTCCGACTCCATTGTGCGATAGGACAGAATCCATCGGAAAATCCGACCGTGTGTATGGGGCTTTAGAGATACAGTTGTGGAAATTTCCTGAGCTAATAGGCAAGGGAATGTCGAACAAATGAGATGGGGGTCGGGCACTGACCTTGGAGACATGTACCAAAGCAATTTTTCTTAATTCTGTTTGTTGCGGAACTGGGCACTGCCTTTGGGGACATATAGCAAAGGAAAAAAAATCTAAATTCTATTTGGTTTTGGTTGGGGAGAGCTAAAGAAAAGCTTATTTAAACATTAAAAATGCAAACCTCCATTAAATAACATGACTGTGGGTGATCTGACCCGGCTTGTGAAGTGGTGTATCTGTATGATGTGTACAACCTGCTACAGGAACACCAACATTTACAAAGGAAAAGTGTGTTTTAATTGCAGAAAAATGACAGTTCTCTGCCGTTTTGTTCTGTTTTTAACCACCTGCCTACCAAGCCAATACTGACACTTTGCTCTACTACATGTAAAAATCATATTTTTCCAATGACAGGAAAAGGTTGCCAGTAAAATATGGCTGATGGGGGGAGTGAGAGCGGAGTGAGCCCGTGCAGCGTTCTTTCTCCCCTCTCCCCCGCTCCACCTATTAACCTCCCTGGCGGTATGATTCTGGCTGGAATTTAGTGCTGAAAGCGGTACAATTATTTTGCATGGAAATTTGGCGTTTTTATATTGTAGGCATGCAATTCTTATGAATAACTCACTTAAATCTGTTCGAACCAGAGTCTAGTAGACATCCCGGGTATGATAAAGTTTGAAACACAAAATAATAAATTATAATATAATAAAAAAATATATATAAAAATGATTCAATAATGTAATCAAATCAAAAACACTGAAATTTGCTCAGTTGCAGAATAGTCGCTGTCATTAAATTTATTGTTTGATGATAAATTGCGATTGTATTTTTTTATCGGTGTTTTCTAGCTGTCTAAAACCACTTTTGACATAAAGGGACACTTTTTGGTTGCTATGGACAATCTCCAGTTTCCAGGCAGAAAAAAAATCTTTTTATTATATAAAATGACATGCAGGGCACTGGGCAGACCACTAGGGACAAAGGGGGTGTGTATTTTTTGTATACAGTACTGTAATCTGTAAGATTACAGTATTGTATATGTGTTGTGTTTTTAAACTTTTTTGAATTTGGCGCCGATCTCCGCTCCCGTGCGTCGTAACGTCGCAGGGAACGGAGACCGGCGGCACTCAGCACTGTGTGAATCGAGCGAGCGGACGGCTCGCTCACACAGCGGGGAGACATCGCAGGATCCAGGGGAAAAGGTAAGTAACTTCCCCCCTGCATCCCGCAACGCAAGCCCGAGTCTGGCTCGGGGTTACCGCTCCCAGCACAAAAAGCTGGCCCCGAGCCAGACTCGGGGTTACCGCTAGGGAGGTTAATGGGAATCTGAGGCCCGAAGCTCGCTCGGGGATAGCTGTGCGTTTATGCTGGAAACTGACATAAAGCTGAGCGGGACAGGGAACCGATCCGACGTCAGCGAGACCAATACAACCAGCGCCAGCGTCCTCCCCCATAGCGCGCTCTGACCCACGCTGCCTCATCGAGACAAACGTGAAGCCTGCAGGAGAGGACTGCGTCTCCCAAGCCGACAGAGGGGGTAGAGGATATGCGGCAAGGGGGGTGAGAGCCCCTGGCCGTTACTGTGACTGCTGCTTGGAGACCGCATTGCTGTCGGCGGCGTAAATCCCTGTGACCAGCTGACAAAACCAGGAGAACTGCTCTCCCCTTTCCAAGTGGGTTGAGGCTGGGATAGCAGTGAGAGGGCTTCCCATGCTTTATCCCCCCAAGGAGACCAGGCATCGCCGTCCATCAGCTCTGCTGCAATAGTGCATCTACTACCACTTCATTAAACGCTGACACAACGGATAGGTGAGATAAGAGACTATTTATTTTATTTGAACTGTACATAACATCAATTGCAAGAGTGAAAGGTATCCCTTAAAGGGGAAGACCGACCCTGTGTCCCTGCTTCTCAGCATCTTATCTGGATGGTGTCTGTGCATTAGAGAAACTTAGCTTTACACTTCTCAAGTAAATCCCCCAATAGCCTCAGGCTCAGCACCTTCCTTTTATTTTTTTTTCCTTGGTTTTTCTCTTTTTTTTTTTTTCTACAACTTAGCCATAGCCAACTACTAACTATGCCTTCACAACGCACCACAAAGGCCAGCCAGGCGGCCAGCCAGGCTAGCCAAGCAGCAGCCAAATTGGAGAAATATGCCCATACTCCAGGTCAAGTATTGGGCCAGACCCCCCAAAAAACCCTGTCACAAAATCAACAGTCCCAGTCCACCCGGTCAGGAGGTGTGACAGGGGTTGCAGTGGGAAGGAAAAGCCAGGGGCAGTCCCAACCGCCTATACAAACACCTACACAATCCCCCCAGAAGACACTAGTGGAAGGGGGAGAATCGGAGGGGGCGCCCCGGAGACAGGAAGTGGTAGGTCCACCTTTAGAGAGGGGGGCCGACAGTACAGCTGGGACAGAGCCTTCCCTGAAGGAGGTATTAGAGGCCATTAACTCCTGCAGAGCCTCCCTTAACGATATGAACGACCAATTGAAATCAATACGGGAGGAACTTGGTCTAGTGAGGAATGAGGTACAGAAGGTCCAAGCGAGGACCACAATCCTCGAGGATAGGATGAGCTTGGTGGAAGATGACTTGGCACCGTTAAAATGTGAAGTGAGCGATATTAAGAACCTTCTTAATAAACAAATCAACAAAATGGACGAGATTGAGAACAGGATGAGAAGGAAAAATATCCGTATAGTAGGACTGCCAGAACACTCTGAGGGCCCAGACCCCGCCGCTTTCTTAGAAAAGTGGCTGATCGAAACCTTTGGTCAGGACTCGTTCTCTTCACTTCTTGCAGTTGAAAGAGCCCACAGGGTCCCTTCTAGACCCATACAACCTGGGGCCCCTCCTAGACCCTTCCTAGCAAAACTGCTATTTTTTAAGGACAAAGTAACAATTATACGGAAGGCAAGGGAGTTAGGAAATATTCTTTACAATGGTAAGAGGGTGTCCATCTACCCCGACTATTCGCCAGACCTTCAAAAAAGGAGATCTCAATTCGGGGAAATAAAACGCAACCTCCGCCAAGCTAATTTAACTTACGCCCTGCTTTACCCAGCCAAATTGAGAGTAATGGCTCCCGGCGGGACTCTACTTTTTGACTCCCCTAAAGGGGCTGAAGATTGGCTAACAAAATATAAGGAATGACTCTAGATGACCAGGATCAATTTAATGTGCTGAATGGACTTCTTGGGGGGGGGGGCGGGTTGTTACGGTATTCAATGGAGCGGGGGGGCGGGTGGCGATACACAGCAATATATTTTTTCTGTTTTCTTCTTTTTTCCAAAGCTGTTGTGTCGCCCCCGGGGGGGGGGGGGGTACGGGGAGGGTAGGCACGGTGGGAAGAGGTTAAAAGGTGGCGCACTCCAACGGTTTCGGGGTGTGGCAGGTTGATTCCAGGGGGAGGGTTTTTCTAAATGGGAGGGTGGGGGATGGATGGTCAGGGACGAGTAAGAATGGGGCAGATTTACTGGCACTAACACTAAGAATGTCTCAAAAGAGGGGTGTATGGGTAGGTCACATCAGAAGGCCCTCGGCCAAACCTAGGTTGGTAATGAATGTTGTATGTAACCAGAATGTCAGAATTGTTGGATGTGAATATATGGATGTGGGGGAGTGGCATAGTAGGTATGCAAGAGTATGGTTGAGGGAGAAAAAAGGTTATGTTAAAATACACACCCACACGGAAAGATTGTTTGGCACTATTTCACAAGTACTCACTAGATATTTAGGTTTTGTTGCCATGGCCGTCCAAGTGGATCTCACAAATGTCAAATACACTTATAAATATAGAGCATGGGAGTATGAATCAATGTTTATTGTTGAAATTATAGAGATTTTGAAACACTAATGAGTCACGATACACAGGTTATCAGGAAACAAGTCACTATTTGCTCCTGGAATATTAGGGGATTAGGCAACCCTTGGAAAAAAGCTGCAGCACTGTCCATGATTAGATCCTATGGGGTCTCTATTCTTTGTCTCCAGGAGACCCACCTTACTAAAGCCTCTATCCCTAGGTTAGGGTGGAGAGAGTTTGCCCTACAGTATCACTCGGTTTATTCGTCCTTTTCAAGAGGAGTTAGTATATTGGTGAACTCAGGGACTACATTCAATTGTATCCGAAGTAGAATTGACGACGGGGGAAGGTATATCTTTTTACATTGTAAAGTCAAAAACAAAGCCGTCCTCTTGGCCAATGTGTACATCCCGCCTCCCTTTGACACTAGGGTTTTGCTCGACCTGGTCGAGTTTGTGCTGGATAGTCCGGGTCTCCCGGTTATGGTCCTTGGAGATTTCAATATGGTATTAGATCCTGTACTTGATAGGCTCCCCCCAGGGAGTCGGAGGGGTGGGCTAGTGGATAGCCGCCTCCCTCGTCTCCTAGAGGAATTGGGCCTGAAAGATATTTGGAGATTGAGGAACCCCGGGATTAGGGGATACTCTTGCTTCTCCAGCACACACTCCACCCTGTCGAGGATAGACATGTTGCTCTGCAACGATGAATCAATGTCCCTGCTAGACAATATCCGGTATAGGCCAAGAAGTCTCTCCGACCACTCCCCGTTGACAGTCTCAATGGAGGTGGGGGAGAGAACTATGTATCGGGAATGGAGAATCAACCCCTCCTGGCTGGAATTAATGGGCGACCCACAAGAGGTTATACATGCTCTGAGAGAAAGCTTCGATATGAATGCTCAATCGACTTCCCAGGGGGTAATTTGGGATACAGTAAAGGCTATTCTCCGGGGTTTGCTGATACAGCAAATCTCTAGAATAAAAAAACAGTCAAGGGAGAGGGAGGAGAACGCAGCTAGAAAAGTATCTCTTGCAGAAGCGAAATACATAAACTCATTATTGGTAAATTTTAATGAATGGGTAGCGGCACAAAAGGAATACCGCTCTGTCCTGCTGAGTAAAGCAGAACAAAAATATATCTTCCAGAAGCAAGCTGCTTTTGGGGAGGGGGAAGGAATAAGTAGAATGCTTGCCCACCTGGTCAGGACCAACTCTCCATCATCGATGGTTCCGATGATGGATATTGGTGCTGGCAAGACATCTTCATATACGCCAGTGATAGTGGATACCTTCAGAGCTTACTATGAGAACCTATATTACTCCAGCCAGGAGGATAAAAGCGAAGAGTGGGATAAATTTTTCGACCAATTGGCGGTCCCCTGTCTCTCTCGGGAGAACATGGCTGTCCTTGACGGCCCTGTCACCCTGGAGGAGATACAGCGGACCGTCCGGGAAATGGCAGGTCAGAAGTCCCCGGGACCAGATGGCCTTCCCATTGAAATATATCGTCGATACGGGGAGGTGCTTCTCCCCGAACTTCTGAAGGTACTTAACTCGTCGATGGAGGAGGGCGCACTCCCCCTGTCGATGATGGAGTCAACAATAATTGTGATTCCTAAGGAGAATAAGAACCCACTTTCCCCCGCTTCATACAGGCCTATCTCGCTCCTGAACTCGGACATGAAAGTCTTAGCAAAGGTCTTGGCAGCTAGACTTAATAAAGTTATTTGTAAGCTGGTGCATCCGGACCAATCGGGGTTTATCCCAGGAAGGTCCGCCAGTTTAAATATTAGACGGCTCTTCTTGAACCTTCAAATCCCAACGGAGGATAGTGGAAATAGGGCCATGCTTTCTCTGGACGCTGCCAAGGCCTTTGATACCTTGGAGTGGAACTACCTGTGGAGAACATTGACTCAATACCAGTTCGGGCCAAACTTTGTCAAGTGGGTGAGATTACTATATAGTGTGCCTGGGGCAAGAGTAAAAGTGAACAACGAATACTCCACCAGGTTTCAATTGCTGAGGGGGACAAGGCAGGGGTGCCCGTTGTCCCCCCTCCTTTTCGCCCTCGCAATCGAACCCTTGGCTCTTTCCCTTAGACTGTCCCCAGAAATTAAAGGTTTTAAAAGGGGTGATATAGAAGAAAAAGTGATACTATATGCAGATGATCTAATAATCTTGCTCAACGATACACAAGGTTCACTACGGGAGACCATGTGTAGAATTGAAAACTTTGGACTCCTGTCGGGTCTTAGGATTAACTGGGATAAATCTAATCTATTCCCGATTGACCCATTAGATATCCCCCTCCCTCAAGAGGCAGCTCAGCTACAAGTAGTCCACCAGATAAAGTACCTGGGTATAAATATTTCGAGAGATACCAAACAATTTATTCCGGATAATATTGTCCCACTCTTGAAAAAATTTAAAGGTAAAATCCAAACCTGGAAAAAACTTCCCGTCAGTAGCAGGTCGCTGTAATCTAATCAAAATGGTACTTATGCCACAGCTACTATACTTACTCCATAATTCCCCAATATGGATTTATAAAAAATGGTTTAAGAAGATAGATACCTTATTCAGAGATTTAATATGGAAGGGGGGTACACCACGTATTCGTCTTAGTACGCTGCAACTTCCAAATAACGCTGGAGGAGTAGCTCTTCCGCACCCTCTGAGCTATTTCTTGGCCTCTCAGCTCCAACATATTGGGGGATGTGAGGCCAAGAGAGAAGGACAAGAGTGGAAGACCCTCCTCTACAAATCAACTCACAACTCCCTGATGGAAGTTTTAGAGGCAGGGTCTTTCCTAAAGGGGCTACCAACTCAGGATTTGCTAGCAAGAGTTTGGGGACTTGCTAAAAAAAATAATGGGGTATAGAGGTTTTACAGATTACTCTCCCTTGTGGGAAAATAACAACCTGTGCGAGTTAAAAAAAATGGGGACCATTAGAGAATGGGAGAGACTGGGTTTGAACTTTATCACCCAGCTCTACCAGGAGGGCCAGCTAAGAAACTTCCAGGATATAAGAGACCAATACAGGCTCCCCAAGAGGTCCTTTTTTAGATACCTGCAGGTAAGGCATGCCCTTACCGAACAGTTTAAAGGGATAACCTTTGAATGGACCAAAATCCCGGTATTACAGAGTATAGCTGAGTCGGACACTCGAAAAGGGATGATATCTAAACTATATACACATATGCATAAGGGGAACTGGGAAGTTGCTCAAACAGGAATCCATAAATCCTCGTGGGAAAGAGATGTGGGTACTATGTCTACATCACAGTGGGAAAGGATCCTTGCGCTGGCTCCACGGGTTTCTCTTTCTCACCCCCAGAAGATGTCACATCGTTTCTTACTACATAGGGCTTATTTCACCCCAGCTAAGCTGTTTAGGTTTGGCTGTAGACAAGACGACACATGTCCCAGATGCAGGAGGCTGGGCGGAGACCTTATCCATATGTTTTGGAGATGCCCAAAACTATATCGATATTGGAAAGAGGTGGTAGATAGGATTGCTCGGGTATTCAATACCAATCTTGACTTGGACCCCACCCTGTGTGTACTGGGGGGGATTGAGCGAGAGGATAGGTCATACGAGGTTCAGCTGGCTATTATTAGATGCCTTTTTCAGGCTAGAAAACTGATTGCCCAAAAGTGGCAATCTTCAACTCCACCATCCATCTACGAATGGGAACAGAATATGGAGAGAGTGATTCTCATGGAGAGAACAACATACATTAAACAGGGAAACCTTACTAAATTTCAGTCGATATGGAAATTATGGCTGGAGAAGAATTCCACGTAGCAAAACCAATTGGATTAATACAGGAGGAGGTGTATGACGTTGAATACTATAGGAGGTATGATTGATAGGTGGCGGATGGAGGGGAAGATGGGTGAGAGGAAGTGGGTGATGAATGGGAATTGAGAGGGGAACACGTTTTGTAAAATACCTTTTGTAGTTTCTTTATACAGGTTTACGTAGTTATGATGTATGTGAAAGTATATAAACTGTAATGAAGGTGTATCAGAATGTCTACTTTGGTTATATGAGATAAAATCAATAAAGATATAAAGTTAAAAAAAAAAAAAAAAAATCATATTTTTTTTTTTTTTAGCAGCCGATAGATTGTTTAAATAGAGCAAAGTATCAGTATCTTGCAGCGGGTCCGGCGATACCGTACGAGTGTAGATTCACTTGGTGTCTTTCAACTAAGCCTCCAGGCTCTTTCCGAGGAACCAACCTTACGTGTGGCCCTCTCCCGAAGGGTCCTCCCCTGGTTGCTTACTCAGTTGCTGGGCCTCTCCACAGACGAGACAGCACCGGACCACCTTTGGTGACAAGACAGATGTCTGTCTGTTTTTTCTCCTCAGTATTTTACTATTATATGCCTATTATAGTAAGTGCGAGTAGCCATTAATCAAATGTATCATTTGCTGCATCTTCTGCTGCACTTAGGAGAAAAGCAAGGTGTGCCAAACTAAGTGCAGCAGAAGAGGCAGCAAATGGTATATTTGATTACAATCTGCCAAATGGCTACTCACACTTGCATATAATAGTTTAATACTGTAGTCACCCAGTGGGTGTCCGTTGGATGGTGGTGTGTAGATGTTGACACGAGAGGCTTCACTTAGTTTGGCGCACCTTGCTTTTCTTCTTCTCCAACTATAGCCATTGGCATCACTGCTATCCCCTCCCCTTTGCTTAAAAGGAGCAGGGATTCCCAGCGGCGTCATTGGTTGTCTAGAACCAATACTTCCAAACAACATTTGTGAAGTCAGGGTACCAATCGGATTTTTCATATGATAAGCTACTGGTGTGTGGCCACCACCTATTAGTTCTGCAGTAGTTTTTGCAAATGCACACTTTGACAATCCTGTCATTGACAACGTGTATCTAAATCAAGGAGAGGCAGCAAAAGAGCCATCAACATAGTCAGTACGCTACAAGGGAGGAGTGCTATGGATATAAGTTATAGCTGTAGTAGTAGTAATAACCATTGTGATTTTAGATGTCCTACATGGTTTTAGCAGAAGATAATCTCTGGGATTGGTGACTCCATTAGGCATACCGGTTTAAAGTCAGTCTGTAGCAGAATTCAGAGGACAATAAATCTACACTGCTAAGACAGATCAGCAAATGACTCTTAGGCGCCATTCACATCTGAGCGTTTTGTAGCTTGAAGCCTGAACCTACAAAACACTGGAGGGGAAAAAATCAATTATTCTCTATGAAGACGGTTCACATCTCCACTCCAAAACGCCTGAAGCTCAAACAAGTTCTGGAACCTTTTTTTTTTTTTTTTTAGGCAGATTTGGGCGTTTTTCTTCTTTTTACATTGGTGAGCTTTTGCCCTGCACAAAATCACGGCAAAATGCGGTAAAAAATGCAGCAAAACGCAGTGAAAAAATACAGCAAAGATTGCGGTAAAATTGTGCGATTTTCTGCCTGAAAATGCTATGCTCTGGTGTGAATGGGGTCTTACTGCCCAGAGGGGGATCGTTGACCAGTGATGATCCTGAGGTCTGACTTGAGACCTTCTGTACTGGAAACTTCACAGTTTAGTTTCCTTCAGAACCTCTCTATAGGGCCCCCTCCTATCCCAAGGCCCCATAGCGGGTTATTTGCTAAAGGTAAATCCACTTTGCACTACAAGTGCACTGCAAGTACAATTGGAAGTGCAGTTGTTGTAGATCTGAGGGGGACATGCAAGGACAATAAAAAACAGCATTTTTGCTTGCACATGATTGGATGATAAAATCAGCAGAGTTGTGCCTCATTTCAGAGCTTCCCCTCAGATCTACAGCGACTGCACTACCAAGTACACTTGTGCAAAGTGGATTTGTCTTTAGTAAATCAACCCCACAGACTGCTTTTGGCTATGGTTACACCACTGGCCTCCTTTATTACTAGGGATGTGCGAATGGTTTGGGCTGAACTTTGGTTGTTTGGATGTTCTGCAGAACACCGAACAATATGCGGTGTTCAGGGCAAATTCGAAAGCCGCCGGAAAACCGTTAAAGTCTATGGGACATGGAAA
Organism: Lithobates sylvaticus; assembly: GCA_028564925.1. NCBI lineage: Eukaryota > Metazoa > Chordata > Amphibia > Anura > Ranidae > Lithobates > Lithobates sylvaticus. The sequence continues at coordinate 12,541 of JAQSEC010003790.1, forward strand.
TGAAAAATCAAAAGTGTTCATTTTGAAGGCTTATATGCAATTTATTGTCATAAAAAGTGTTTAGGAACCCGGGTCCTGCCCCATGGGACATGTATCAATGCAAAAAAAAGTTTTAAAAACTGCATTTTTTTCGGGAGCAGTGATTTTAATAATGCTTAAAGTGAAACAATAAAAGTGAAATATTCCTTTAAATTTCGTACCTGGGGTGTCTATAGTATGCCTGTAAAGTGGCGCATTTTTCCCATGTTTAGAACAGTCCCTGCACAAAATAACATTTCTAAAGGAAAAAAAGTAATTTAAAAGTACTTGCGACTATATTGAATTGTCGGTCCCGGCAATACAGATGAAAAAAAAAACGGCATGGGATCCCCCCAGTCCATTACCAGGCCCTTTGGGTCTGGTATGGATATTAAGGGGAACCCTGCACCAAAATTTAAAAAAAAATGTCATGGGGTCCCCCCCCAAAAATCCATTCCAGACCCTTATCCGAGCACGCAACCTGGCAGGCCGCAGCAAAAGAGGGGGATGAGAAAGCAACCCCCTTCCTGAACCGTACCAGGCCACACACCCTCAAAATGGGGAGGGTGCTTTGGGGTAGCCCCCCAAAGCACCTTGTCCCCATGTTGATGGGGACAAGGGCCTCATCCCCACAACCCTTGCCCGGTGGTTGTAGGGGTCTGCGGGCGGGGGCCTTATCGGAATCTGGAAGCCCCCTTTAACAAGGGGACCCCCAGATCCCGGCCATGTCTTGTCTTTTTTGTACTATTTTGACACTTTTTTTGTGAAATGGTAGGGGTACCTTTTTTTTTTATTTTTTAATGTCCCACGAAGTCCATTCATCTTCTTCTCTCACTCCGCCAACGGACCGAAAAAGGAAAAAAACAAAGCCGCGACCAACCCGCCTCCATGGGAGGCACCCGCCGTATGACGCGTCCTCGCAGGTGACCGTTCTCTTATAACTGAGCGCGGAGCCACACTGACGTTCCTGGGTGACCCCGTCCCCTATGACGCACGGGGACTTCCCCAAGGCTTTCCCGGGGCATCAGAGGGGGCCATCTGTTTACGTAACCGGGTAGCCCCGCCCCCCTCTGACGCTCCGGGAAAGCCATGGGGAAGTCCCTGTGCATCAGAGGGGGCGGGGTCCCCCGGGAACGTCACTGTGTGGCCCCGCCCTCAAATAACTGTCACCTGTAAGGACACGTCATACGGCGGATGCTTCCCATGGAGGCAGGTTGGTCGCTTTGTTTTTGAATATGAGAAGATGAATGGACTTCGTGGGAAATTTTTAATAAAGGACTTGTCCCAAGCCGTGTCTTGTCTTTTGTACCATTTTGATACTTTTTTTGTGAAATGGTAGGGGTACTTTGTACCCCATTTACCATTTCACACAGGGGGGAGGCCGGGATCTGAGGGTCCCCTTGTTAAAGGGGGCTTCCAGATTCTGATAAGCCTGCAGACCCCCACAACCTCCGGGCAAGGGTTGTGGGGATGAGGCCCTTATCCCCATCAACATGGTGGCAAGGTGCTTTTGGGGGGCTACCCCAAATCACCCTCCCCATGTTGAGGGTGTGTGGCCTAGTACGGTTCAGGAGGGGGGCGCTTTCTCATCCCCCCTCTTTTGCTGCGGCCTGCCAGGTTGCGTGCTCGGATAAGGGTCTGGTATGGATTTTTGGGGGGGCCCCATGACATTTTTGCCCGCTTGCCGCATTACACATAGAATGAATTCTCTTTTGAAAATGCAGTAAAATACAGATGGACGAGTGTCCAGGAAACATTTGCTGTGTGGATGACATCCTTTATAAATAGACCACTTTGTGATTAAATTTTAACTTGGGGGGAAAATATAAAGCAGACCCCCCCCCCCCCCCATACACCACCAACACTAATGAAATGTATTTAGTATAATTAGTTTACTTTCTTGTAGTAACAAGCTTCTTCTTTAATGGTCTTACACTCTGCC